>CM055607.1:24075402-24680402 GCA_029379385.1 Quillaja saponaria
GGGCTGCTTACTGTTCACAAATTTGGTTTGTAATTGGGTGTTTTTTATTCTGTTTTTTGGGAGCTTTTAGAATGATTTTAATCTGGCAATTGTTGGAAGTTTTGCTGCTGGGCTTTTTTTGTTTTACTGAAATTAAGGCTTAAGCTTGTTTTTTTTTTCTTCTTCTCTATTTTGGACTATTGTCTATGATTTCTTAAGCTCTGTTTTGGAAGAATCCAAACAAAAACTTATTACTGTGAGAATGAATGTTAATTGGAAAGCAAATTTTAGGGGACAGAGAAAAGGTCAAGAGTCATGTTCTATTGCTAGAGTTTGATTTGAACATGAATCAATTCATTGAATGAAACTAGAGTAGAGACTGAAATTTGGATAGTTATTTTAAAATTTGGACATGATATTGTATTACATATTTACATACCCCTAATTATGTGAAGGATATGTAAGCTGCTAATTGCTGGTATGTGTGAAGTTTCCTTTATCCAAGTTGCTAGTTGCTGGTTCTGATTTCATCTTTACATGGAAATTTGAAGATGATTGTCTATCTTAATACAACACGTAGCGCCTTGTGTCTAAACAAATGCTATGAAATCTGTAAGGAGTTTCTAATTTCCATGTGTTTTCTTGTAAAATATCTATTTGTTGTTTTGCTCTTGCTGATGACTTACTTTAACATTAAGTGGGTATATTTTCTATTATTGCCTTGCAAGGTATTGGTGTATGATCCAAATAAGATAGGTTGATGGTTTTGGTGAATTATGTTTTATCTTATTCTCAAAGTACCTTTGTTATTGATTTAGACTTTGGATAAGGATTATGGTTTGAATTTAATGCACACACACATGACAATCTTCTAAGTTCTAAGTGAAGCTTATATGATTAACAAAGGAGATGCTTTTGGAACGTTGCACACACACGTTAATCTAGAATTCGTCCACTCCCAAGTAAGTGATTTTTATTTTCTAGAATAGCGCTGGGGAAGAAAAATATAACATTCATGTTCTGGTTTTAATTTTATGTAGCCGCGCTTTGGGAACGTTGGGGTTTTTTGGGATTAGATACTAGACGTTTAATACTAATGTCTGCTTCTTAGGTTATGGCAGTCTGGGAATAAATTTGGGGATTAGGGTATTGTTTTCCTTTCGTTATTCAATTATGCAATACGTCTAGTTTTTGTTTTGGGCTTTACACTTTCACGTCTTTTTACTGTTCATAACTGCATAGTTTTTTGAAATTTGCATTATGAAATTTTTAGTTATTTTTCATGGTGTTTTTGAATGTTATATGGTACTATTTTCTAAGATTTTAGATTACATGTAAGTAGTTCTTTATTCTTAAATTTCAGATTCTTGTATTTTCATATGTTTCTTTTTGGCTATCTATTTGAAACTGCTTGATCAGCATTTATTGACCCTCTTCAAGAATGTTTACCTTTATTTTCCATGCTAGGCTCAGTGTTTAGAATTTAAAAAATGGTAGTGTTTAGGCTTTTGAGATCAATTTGTGGGTACAAAGCAGGAGGTTAAGAATGGTCGGAGTTCTCAAAATGGATGCTGGAAATTTAGGCTACAACGAAGTTGGTATTTTAGATGGCTAGGTAGGGTAACGTAAATGTTCAAGGTGAGATACTTATGCTAGGTTTTCAGGTTTGTTTGTGATACCGGACCAATGACCCATTGACTTATAACAAGTTCAAGCTGAAAGAAGTACTCTAAACTATAATAGATATGCTGCACTTTACAGTTTAACAGTAACTATTTATGTAGCTAATGAACCAATAATTCAGAAGAGATTGGAAAAAACATGTTTGTAAAAAGGATAGTTGAAAGCATATAGTTAAGTAAAACTAATTTACCTAATGTAAGCTACACGTCTAAATAGAAAAAATATCACTAAGTAACTAGTCATAAGTATAATTCATTGGTACTAAAGATAATGATAATTAGCATTCAATGGGATACCTATGATTGTGAATTGGTCAATTTTCTCATCGTTTTTTTATTGAACTGCTAGCATGCTGGTAAAGTTATTAATATTTTTATTTGACATTTTAAGCTTTTTTTGGTTTGTAATTAATTTCTATATATCTTGTTATTATATAGCCATGCCTAGAGAACGTGCTACCCCCCTCTGAGGACGTCGTGGAGCTTCATTTACAACTCTACCTCCAGCTCCCTCTATAGCTCCACCTTCTAATGCTCCATTACTTGCTTCATCTTAGGAGCAGGTTTGGGACCTTCCTGACGTGGGCTCAGATCAGATCCCATTGAGCTCGGGATCTACATCGATATGTAGGTTAAAATTTCAAACTTTGATAATGAATTTTGTTATTTGTTGAAATTTTATGAATTTTATTGTTCTTACACTATTTAACTGGTATTGCAGCTACATGTCATGATTATGAGGCGGATCTTGAGCCCCATGTGAAGGATGATGTCCTCCATGAGGCCAACGATGTCGTTGAGTGTGTTGCAGGTACAAAGAGGGGGAAGAGGGGCAAAAATAAGATTGTCCCTCCCCATGAGATTGAGGAGGATCGCCCACTCATCCACAGAGTTGGAGACAAGTATGTAAATTATCTTTATAATTTTGTATTCAATTATATTTATATCTTATATTTTACTAATGTTTGTTTCTTTTTGTTTATATTACTGAGCATTCATTAGGGACAACCCCAAGAACACGAAAGTTGGGACTACAATTACTAGTATTTTCATGAAGCACCTTCCAAGTCTGTTCTTTTAGTACTAGAAGTTCCTGCATAATACAAAGACCTTATACTATAATGATTTTATGGTACGTTCAATTATATTATTGTTTAAATTTTAATATGTTATTAAATTACTGACAACATGCTTTTGTTTTGTAATTTATGCTGCAGAGACGGTTTAGAGTCATCTCCAAGAAGAAAGCTACATCTCAGGCTATGTTTGATGCAGTGGCCACGAAGAAATATAGCAATATATTCCATAAGCTATGTACAAAATTGAAGAGGAAACAGTCAAGGGCCTACTGGCTTGGAAAAAAGATGGGTGCCCAGATTGGATCCCATAGAATTGGTGGGAGTCCTTATCTGATGAGTGGGGGAGCCCTGACTTGCATAGGCGCTCCTAAATGATGGTCGTGAATAGGTGAGTGGGTGATAAGCATATTCACCATGCATCTGACTCCGTTAACATAGCTATTCACAAGAAGTGACTAGTTAGTAATATTTTATTTAATAGATATTATTTCCAAAATTTGTATTACACTTTTTTTAACTAATATTATTTTAAATTTTTGTACAGGAGCAAGAGTTAAGTTGAGAACCTACTATTGTTAAGGCTTTTAACTGTACTCATAAGAGAAAGTCCGGTGACTTTGTTAACACAAAGTCAAAGGCCATCAATGTAAGTATGATTTTTCTTTCTTGTTTTATATAGTTGTTTTTCTTTTTTACCTACATAACTTTTTTTCATTTGCAGAAGAAGTTTAAGGCTTTAAAGGCGACGAAGATAGGGCAATCTAGTATCGGGCAGTAGGACAATGTTAATACACCTGTTGCACCTACTGAGGCCTCCATGAGTGATCCAGCTCTCTTTGTGAAGCTAGTTGGCGGCAAGAGGAAGGGACTCATCTACAGCTTCAAGGGTTGTATTAACTCCTAACAAGTACTAGGCAAAGTCGCAAGGTCCGTAGAGGCTGCCACCGCTGCTTAGAGCTCTACTACGGCTTCTACTACATTTCCATCTCCTTTGGGATTCACTCCAGAGCAAATAGAGCTTGTACATGAGTTAATTAGGAGAGAGCTGGGGTATATCTACTGCCTTCGACAACACCACCTTAACCATCTTGGGTACATATTAGAATTCTGCTTAGGATTTTGCTAGTACTGGCACTACCCTAGGAACAAATAAGACAAGTAGGAAAAACCAAAAATCTATTTGGATCAACAGTTAGGATTTTAGGACAAATTTTGAGTTTGGAGACAAAAACATGCCAAGTTTGGGTTCAAAGACAAAATAGTCAAATACTACACTGTTTAGGATTTTGGTAGTACTGAAATGATCGTTGGGATGAATAAAACCTATAGAAAAAACTGGAAATTAATTTAGATAAACGGTTAGGATTTTAGGATAAAGTTAGAGTTTACATGCAAAAAATATGCCAAGTTTGGGTTTGGGGGGGCAAAATAGTCAAATACTAGTCTATTTAGGATTTTGAGAGTACGAACATGACCGTGGGGACGAATAAGACCTATAGAAAAAACCAGAAATTCATTTGTATTAACTGTTAGGATTTTAGGCCAAATTTTGAGTTTCAAAGCAAAAACTTGTCAAGTTTAGGTTCGGGGGGTAAAATGGTTAAATACTAGTCCATTTAGGATTCTGGGAGTACAGACATGACCATGGGAACGAATAAAACCAATAAGAATAAACATAAATCTATTTGGATCAATGGTTAGGGTTTTAAGACAAATTTTGAGTTTGGAGGTAAAAACATGCCAAGTTCAGGTTCGAGGGGTAAAGCTGTCAAATACTATACCGCTTGGGATTCCGATAGTATTGGCACAACCTTAACAAATAAGACCTTTAGGAAAAATTAGAAATCTATTTGGATCGATGGTTAGGATTTTAGAACAAATTTTGAGTTTCGAGGTAAAAACATGCCAAGTTTAGGTTCAGGAGGTAAAACGGTCAAATACTAGACTGTTTAGGATTCTAATAGTACTAGCACAATCCTAGGGACAAATAAGACCTGTAGGAAAAACCAAAAATCTATTTGGATAGACGCTTAGGATTTTAGGATAAATTTTGAATTTACATGCAAAAACATGCCAAGTTTGGGTTCGGGGGGCAAAATGGTCAAATACTAATTCTTTTAAGATTTCGGGAGTACCGGCAAGATTTTGGGGATGAGTAAGACTTGTAGGTAACTAGAAATTCATTTGGATCAACTGTTAGAATTTTAGGCCAAATTTTGAGTTTCAAAATAAAAACTTGCCAAGTTTGAGTTCGGTAGATAAAACGGCAAAATACTAGTCCATTTAGGATTTTGAGAATACTGGCATGACCGTGGGGATGAATAAGACTTGTAAGAAGAAACGAAAATCTATTTGGAGCAACGGTTAGGATTTTAGGATAATTTTTAAGTCTCAAGGCAAAACTTTGAAAACTTGGGTTCGGGAGGCAAAACGGTCAAATACTAGTCCATGTAGGATTTCAAAAGTACCGACATGACCATGTGGACGAATAATACTAGTATGAATAAACAGACATCTATTTGGATCAACGGTTAGGAATTTAATACAAATTTTGAGTTTCAAGGCAAAAACTTTGAAAACTTGAGTTCGAGGGACAAAACTGTCAATACTAGTTTGTTTAGGATTCCTAGAGTGGAACGATCGTGGGGACGAATAAGACTTGTATGAACAAACCTTCAGTTGAATCAATAGTTAGGATTTTAGGACAAATTTTAAGTTTCATATCAAAAACTTTGAAACTCAAGTTTGGGAGGCAAAATGGTCAAATACTAATCTATTTAGGATTCCAGGAGTATCAGCATGATCGTGGGGATGAATAAGACATGTAAGAACAAACAAAAATAAATATAATTTTGAAAATTTTACTTAATTTGTTCAAGTTAATTAATTAGAGTTTTAACTTATATACATATCAATTTAAGTATAACTTATAACATATTTATTGTGATTATTTCAAGTTTCACCTTTTATATCAGGGCCTTCGCATCTGAGTTAAGCTGACGTATAAGCTAGAGACGAAAACTTAATATTTGGAGATGAGGCCAATATTTAGATTTATGTATTTTTTTCATTTATTATTTATTGTAAATAATATTATTACGATAGATGATTTTTGTATATTAAATTTTTTTTATTTATATAAAATTTGAATTTAAACATAAAAAATTCTTTTGAAATAGGTATTTACAGGAATAAAATTAAAAAATAAATAAAATAATTAAATTACTTCAGATATCTACATTTATGTTTTTCTTTCTTGCATCTACAAAACGTAGATGAAAATGAATTATAAAAAAAAAATTAAAAATAATAATATGTGTCTATTTTCTTACGTCTACCTTACAAACACATCTATGTTTGCGTTTTAGCGTCAGGAACTCAAACTCTGATACATGGTACCTAATTATTAGAGGTTAAAGTTTACGTCTGTTGTGCAGATGCAGATAATTTTTGCATCTTTGTAGACATAGAAATTAGTATTTGAGTCTAGTCTTATTGTATCTACTTATTTGCATCCATGTGGAGACGCAGACTATTATCTGCTTCTGCATTGTGACTTTCTGTGTCTGCATTTGACAGATATAGATACTGCACTTTCTTGTAATATATATACAACATTTTGGGAATTATGAGGTAACAGTTTTGCTTTTTATTTGCAATATTATGCCACATTTTAGTATTGGAAATGCAACACTTTATTGTTTCAATATGCAATGCTTTTAATTATGCAATAGGCAATGGTTTTTAAATTATAGGCACCATTTATCTTCTAGCAATGGTAGAAAATCATTGCCAAAAAACCCTTTAATATGGAAATATATATATATAAATAAATTTTTTTTAGTTCTTTATTAAATCAAAATTTAATAAAAAATATTTATTTTATTTTCAAATATTATATTAATTATTACGAAAAAAATCATCTCAAAAGAAAATCTATCTATTCCATCCATTTCCTATGTCACGGTCATGGAAAAATTCAACGCTCTCATGCGGCACTTAGACACTCAAGCCCCGTGCTAGAATGCTAAGTTAGTCTACCTTTCACTCAAACTCAAGAGAATGAAGCAAGATGGAAAGTAAAGCACACAATAGAACTTTTGAGAATATAACTCTTTATTGAATACTTGAAGGCTCTTACAATGTTTTCTTGCTTACAATGCTTAGATTGCTTGATTACTTTCAAATGACTGTCTATTCCTATTTATACTACTCCACCTCCTCAACCAACGGTGGAGATTGATTTTATCTAACGACTCATATTGGCCATATAGAATTTTCTTACAAAATATCTTAGATATTTTACGTTTTTCAAGAAATATCTAGACTCATTAGAACTATGTCATAGTTCTAGAGCATTCTACACATTCTTGCACCTTCTAGGATCTTCTAGAATGTTCTACAACCTTGTAGAACATTCTAGAATGTTCTAGAGTCTTCCATATCTTTCTAGACCCTTCCAGAACCTTCTTGAATCTTCTAGAAGTTTCTAGAGCCTTCTAGAACCTTTTAAAGCCTTCTAGAACCTTCTGAAATCTTCTAGAACCCTTTATATTCTAGAACCATCTGGACTCTTCTAAAATGTTCTGGAACCTTTCGAAATCTCCTGGATTCTTCTAGAGTACTCCACAAACTTGAATGAGTGCACTACACAAACTTCACAATCGTTGCCTGAGTAGTGCCATGTAGGCAATGAGCCAACGGGATGTGACATTCTCCCCCATCTAACTAGGCAATGCCCTCGTCGCAAGCTCCTCTTGAAACTTAGCATTCTTAAATTGGATGTCTGTCAAGACTTTCATGCTGGACAAGATTTTTGTCTTGATGGCAACTTCTCTAGCCATCGGCACCATGCATGCATTCCCCTCCCCTATGATACATATGGAAGTTTGCATGCGGCATAATGAGTGCATTAACACCATCAATGAACTCCATGCCAATCACTATTGGATAGTTTTCCATTGGCACAACGGACATGTTTACCATCCCACTCCATTCACCAAGGCATAGCTTCACACTTGCTACCCTATAAATAGGCCTAGCCTCAAAGTTTATGGCCTTAATCCACCCTTGTTCCTCTTTGAACTTCACCCCAAGTTTCCTAGCTTCGTTTACTTCAAGGAAATTATAGGAAGCACCGGTATCCAAAAGAGCTTTAGTCGGAGTACCATTTACCTCTGCCATGATGAACATGCGTCCCTTCTCGGTCTTTGGCACCTCAACTTTTCCCTTGATTGCATTTAAGAGTCATAACGAACCTACCTTTGTTTCCTTGGGCGGTACTTGTGGCTCTTCTTCTTTTTTTAAGAATGCTGAAAGTTTTGATCTTTGTGGACACTCCATGGCTCGATGGGGACCCTCATAAAGAAAGCAAGCTATCTTTGGTTAATTACTCCCGTTCTTATTCCATTGGTTTAGCTTACCTTTGGAATAAGTTAGTGATTTAGAACTTTCTCCTCTATAATGACTACCATGGTCTCCCTTACCATTACTATTGTGCTCCTTCCCTCTCTCCATTGGCTTGGTTGACTTGGGCTTCCTAAACTCAATCAATGATTCTGCAATGGCTATGGTGGAAGCCAAGTCTTGTACACACGCCTTTGTAGCTCCAACCTGACCCATGGTTGGAGGCCATCTGTAAAGGCGAACAAAGCTTCCTTGTTAGGGTAGATCAAGAATCTCCAAGAGTATCTCGGTGAACTCCTTCATATAGCCTCTCACACTCCCCTTGTATGTGAGACGTCTTACTCGACATTCTCGGGGTAGAATTGTTTATTAATCTCTGCCTTGAAATCCTTCCAAATGTTGATGACACAAGTGTCATTCCCAATGTTACCATGCCTCCTCCTCCATCATAGCATCGCGGTGTCAACAAGGTAGAAGGGAGCAGTTCGAATCTTGGTGGCATCCTCCTTAATGCCACTAGTTTCAAAGTATTGCTCCATGCTCCACAAAAAATTCTCCAACTCCCTTGCATTTCTTGATCCATTATAACTCTTATGTCTCGGAACATCCACCTTAGGAGTGACTTGAGTTGTGACAATCCCTTGTGTCACAACCAACTTACAAAGAGACTAATCCACCTTGATTTCCTTAATTTCTTCCTTCATGGCAGCAAATTCAGCCGACACCATCTCCTTAAGAGCATCCAACGCAATCCTCCAAGAGTTGGACACAGAATTGAGAGTACCTTGCATCTCGCCTTACACTTCCTCATCAGCACTTGCAAGGTTTTCAATGCATTGCTTGATCTCTTCAAATCTATCTATTCCATCAGCAACTGCAAGCTCCACCTTAGCAAGCCTAGACTCAAAGGAAGTCAGGACGTCCCTAGAGTTAGACTTGTCTTTCCTTCCCTTTCCACTATTAGGATCCTTCTCCTTTTGTCTACCAACATGCTCCATCACATTGGTAACCTCGGATGCCATTGTAGTTACGTCCCCTTCATAACCTTTGGCTCCAATACCAACTATCACAGTCTTGGAAAATCCAATGCTCCCGTGTAACACTTAGACACTCAAGCCTCATGCTAGAATGCTAAGTCAGTCTAACCTTCACTCAAACTCAAGAGAAGGAAGCAAGATGGAAAGTAAAGCACATAATAAAAATTTTAGGAATGGAACTCTTTATTGAATACTTGAAGGCTCTTACAATGCTTGGATTGCTTGATTACTTTCAAATGACTCTCTACTCCTATTTATACCACTCCACCTCCTCAACCAACGGTAGAGATTGATTTCATCTAACTGCTCATATTGCTCATCTAGAATTCTCTTACAAAATATCTTAGATATTTTACATATTTCAAGAGATATCTAGAGCCACTAAAACTATGTACATTGTTCTAGAGCATTCCACACATTCTTGAACCTTCCAGGATCTTCTAGGATGTTCTACAACCTTGTAGAACCTTCTAGAATGTTCTAGAGTCTTCCATATCCTTATGGATCCTTCCAGAACCTTCTTGAATCTTCTAGAACCTTCTAGAGGCTTCCAGAACCTTCTGGAACCCTCTAGGTTCTAGAACCATCCTCTTTTAAAATGTTTTGGAATATTCCAGAATCTTCTGGCTTCTTCTAGAGTGCTTCACAAACTTGTATGAATGCTCCACATAAACCTCCCAATTGTTGCCTAAGTGGAGCCATGTAGCCAACGAGTCAACGGGATATGACACCTACTTCCCGTAACTCCAAAATCATCCTACTTTTTTTAACTTCTAGTTGCCTAGATCTTTGCACATTAGAAGCTTTTCTTTGTCAATATTCTTAGCTTTTACTCGATCTTCTTTCTGTGGTGTTTCAGTTGAGCCTGATATTTGATTCCAAAAATCCTTGTCAAGGCATGAAAACTTAAGTCTATTTCATAGCCCATTGTCTAACTATGAGGCTCGAGGATTATCCACGTCAATAAAATAATCTTAATTGAATGTCTTATCATTGCACAAGCACTACAGAAAGGGAGGCTTCTGAGTTAGGTCTTAGAAGTAGTTTGTTTTAGCAATGATTCGGTTACCAAAATTGTGGCAACTCATTTTATTGTTCAACAAAGAAGATACTCAACTCTTCACTGATTTGGCACTCTTCTTTGTTAAGCTAATGCCCTTAACCTTATCTATTTTCATTTTCTAGTTTATTGGAATAAGATGAACTACCTGGAAGAATATCCCTTAGGAGTTAAGTACCTGACAACATAATCCAAACAAATAAAATTTTATAAGATGAAAGATGACATAAGGATCATGACATAAGTGTTGAGATTGATTTCAATCATGTCATGAGTAACTCAATAACTCAAGGAGGTGAAAAAAATTATACAAAAAGAAAAATAGATCACCTTTCTACATGAATTTTTTTCACTAAATAAATAGAGCCCAAAAAATATACCTTTATGCTTTTTGAAATAGGCCAAAGAACAATTGCATCATAAAAAAAATTAAATAAATAAAAGTGAGAGTGAAAATAAGATTTGCATGACATTAAGAATAATATTTCTACCAGGGAAAAAAAGAAAAGGTTTATGGTAATTCCCCTTTGATAGCTAGGAAGGTACTTCAACAAAAATTCAAAATTTTATAGCATTAATCAACATCTTTCCCTTTCTCTATTCCTAATAATGTCAATTACTGTTAAATACCTTCTTATATGACACATGTAATATAATTGCATGACACAATGATCTATCAATTGCTTAACTAGAAAACAAAAATTAGATAGCATTTAGATTTTGGCAAAAAGTTATATCAATCGTAACAAGCAAATAAAATAAAGATAGAAGAGAAGAATTACATAATCACAATGTAGTTTAGAATATCATATTTTATACCAGAGTTTAATGGAATCCCAATTTCTGAGTCATTTTTGATGTTACCAAAAACCATTTTTCCAATCTTGTGCTACATTGACGAAACACAAGTTCATCACATACTAATTTTTTCTCTACCTTACTATTAAAATCAACTATTTTTCTTCGGCAGTGATCTTTGTGCTTCATTTAAAAATCATAAACACCATATTGCAGCCTGTGGAGCTAATTACTAACTCAGGCTTACTCCAAGAATCAGTTTGCATCAACAAATTGACCAGCCACCAATTGTTGCTTCATGTTTTGATTTATGTTGTTCAAATAAAAAAGAGAGTTTGCTATATAATTGAGAATTCCTATCCCAAAGGCCAAAAAAAAAACCTTTTCATTCTTCAATGTTCTTTTATTGCAAACTAAACATTGAAGAACAGAGACCTATTTTATTTTTACAGCCTATTATTGTCAAGCCTTGAAAGGTATTTGCAAAGAGGACCCTATGTCAAATGCAAATTTTAGACCACAAATACTAAAAACTAAATACTAAAAACTAAAAAATGTAAAATTCTGAACAATTCAAGTGCTTACAACAATTTTTAGGGGAGGTACAACTATCTCCAAATGCAACACTTACATACATAGTAATTTGTTAATCAATAGCAAATTGAAGATGACACATTTCAATCTTTTTTATCTGATTGGAGAAGATACTTTAAAGAAGCAATTACCTCCAAATTTAAGCTTCAATTTGCATTCTTCAATGGCTTTCAAAGCTGATAATGTATGCAAGAGTTACAACATGTTTCCTACCACAAGACTCTACTTCAATGTACAGATGAGAGGTCTCTATTGGAGATTCTAATCTCTATTGAATAACTTTACCAACAATGTATTAAATTAGAACAACCAAGTCTACTGGTAATACATGATTGTACCAATCTAATGATATTATTACACATGACATGGTTAAGGTTAAAGTATAATAGACTAATCTGAATTGTAACTACCACCATTAATATTATAACGGATGCCATTATCGTGCATTAAAATTATAATGGACTCCATTATCATCCATTATTATATAATGAATGCTATTATCGTCCATTATTATATAACATGTTAAGTCTCAATTTGTCCGGGATTACATGTACACGTGGCTCCCGATATCCGACCAGCAAAATAAGAGGAAGAGGAGGCAGGGTAGTGCCTGGGATCCTTCCCTAATGGCTAAGTTAGTTTTTTTAGAGAGAGAAGCTGTAATGTGTAAAGAGAGAAAAATAGAGAGAATGAGGATCCTTTTACCTTTAGGGTTTAACCCACTTATATAGTGATATGTGACCAATGAGGTGGTGCCATATTTCATGCGTGTATTAGATAGGTTTAATACCATACTAACATTAGTCTACCGAAAAATGAGCCCGAGTAGTGGAATGAATTGGGCTAATATATGTTTTCTACCTCATTTTGAGTTTTTATTGCAATTCTTCAGTGTATAGCGTACAATGCCAAATTTATTTAAACAAATATAAACACCATTTTATGTTATGTTTCTTTTCCCATTTTATCAGGGTTTCTTAATGCTTTGGACCGAGGCTATCTTTGCAGGGTGTAACATGTATTTGACATCTTTGAATTTGGAGCACGTTTGTTATATTTGAACTGAGGCCTGTTTTAATTGAAATATGTATGAATGCTGAGCTAGGGCTTAGACCTGTTTTTTGTTTTAAAGCATGTTTGTATCAAGGCCGTATAGCTTGAAGCTTGTATGTATACTGAGATATCAAGGCCTGTATATCTCAAAGCATGTATGTATGCTAAGGTCTGGAGAAGGCCTGCCATTGATTTAAAACATATTTATTATGCTTGTATCAAGGCCTGTATATCTCAAAGCATGTATGTATGCTGAGGTTTAGAGAAGCCCTACCAATGATTTAAAGTATGTTTGTCATGCTTGTATTAAGGCCTATATATCTCGAAGCATGTATGTATGCTGAGGTTTGAAGGCTTGCCATTGATTTAAAGCATGTTTGTTATGCTTGTATTAAGACCTGTATAGCTCGAAACATGTATGAATGCTGAGGTCTTAAGAAGGCCTTCCATTGATTTAAAGCATGTTGCTTGTATCAAGACTTGTATATCTCGAAGTATGTATATATGTTGAGGTCTGGAGAAGGCATGCCATTGATTTAAAGCATGTCTATTATGCTTGTATCAAGGCCTGTAAATCTCGAAGCATGTATGTATGCTAAGGTCTGGAAATGGCCTGCCATTAATTTAAAGTATGTTTGTTATGCTTATATCAAGGCCTATATATCTCGAAGGATATATGTATGCTGAGGTCTGGAAAAGGCCTGCCATTGATTTAAAACATGTTTATTATGCTTGTATCAAGGCCTGTATATCTCGAAGCATGTATGTACACTGGGATCGAGTTGACGTTGAGGACCCGGTTTTGACTATTGTGTTGAGATTTTCCTTTCCTCTGAGTTGTTTCTCATATGTGTTATTTTGATGATATGTCTTTTGTAAGGTGACGACGTTAGTTGAGCTTGGTCAACTATAGCTAACTTTTTCATAGCTTTAGATTTTGTAAGTGGTCTTCACCTTTGCCTTTATGCTATGATAATATGGATCGAGCTCCATGTTTTATGTTAAAACACAAGACCAAGAATTGCTCACAATTCATGTATATAAGGATTTTAAAATTTGCATAATCAGTTATGTATTATTGGATGTCCAGTGCATCAAGTAAGTGTAATAAATTGTGTAAGTTGATAAGTCGAGCTATCAAACATGTAATTATGCTTAAGAGATGTATAATGGTGAAAAAGTGTGATTCATCAAAATATAGTTTATGTGTATGTGCAATAACATAAAACTCCGAGCAGATTGTAAAGCCAAGACTTATTATATATGAACATGTTCGAGCATCAAAGAAGCATTTAAAAGTGTGATCGAGTCATGCAATTATGTTGAAATGTCATAATCTTCAATTTGCTTAGTGTATGTACAAGTACACTAGTAGACAAACATAAGAAATTGAATGAAGTAGATATTCAATTATTGAGCAAATGAATCATATGATGAATAACTCTAAATTTAATAAGAAGTAAGGTGGATCAGTTCTTTGTCTGAGCTCTTGGAGAAACCTTACATGATGTAGGTCTTATGTCAACAGATTAGAGATTTGTGCAATTCATATAATAATCTAAGCATGCCAACTATTATAATCAATGATCTAGGTAAGCCATAAAACAATATATATTTATTCTAACATAGTGGACGCGTGAAACAATGTGTGAACTCGGGCACCAAGTGACCTAAGTTAAACAACCTTAGAAACCAAACATAGTATATAACAACATTTACCACTGCCAAGATGTGCAATATGAATTAAAGCTAAGCATAGACTTATCCTTGCATTCACTTTCATATTGGTGACCAAAAAGAGTGATTTTACTCATCCTAGTCCTAGCTTTAGGGGTCGGGATATTTATTTCAATTTTGAAGTCATGTGTTAACTTGTTCGAATTTGATGCAAATCAATAAATATTCTAAAGTAACTTTATGGGTAGTTTGCATAATTCATATAAGTTGAACATAAAGGTATATGCTATTATAATCAGAGACCCAAGTAAGGCATAAACAAAACATGTATATATAATGCTATAAACTTAATAAAATAGGTTGGAAACCTCACTTACAAGCTCGGGTCGTGCCCTTGGGCCTAACATAGGTACACATCTATGCCTACCATCATATAAGCATGAGAAATAAAATTATAGCAAGGGCAAAGTTCGGCTGTACATGCCAATCCTAAATCATGAGAGTAGGATGTAAAGGTACATCCAAAAAAAAGGCGAAAAGGGGCAAAAGAGAGCTCTAATTCAGTTTGGGGGTCATTTGTAAAAAGTATAAAACTTTATGGTAATTATGTGAATTAACAAAATTATGGGCTACTTGTGTAAATAAATTAAGATTTGGACCCGATCTTATATATCTATAAGTATGGAATGGAAAAAAGTGACATAGTTTTGAAAACGGTGGATCAAGTCGTTAACAGGCCAAACGCCCAGGCTACTTCCGTCCGCATGTGGAGGCGCAGTCCTTCTCCAACGATGGTGTGGTTGGCAACTATGTGGAATCACATTTCATCGTCGATGGTGAGGGATCTTCAGTGGGTAGACCGGATAGAGATGGCTAATGCTTCCATGGGTCTCTAGCTGTAAATAGTTACCTTTAGAGGTGAGAATATAAGCTTTTTGGTAGAGCGTGAGTTCTTCATTGTGCTCGGTCCTTGTAACTCTTAGATATGGTGAGCGGGGTACGTCCACCAATCTTATGGAGGGAGAGATGGAACAGTAGGAAGGCCAGAGCTCAACAATAAATGACCACAAAGCTTAGTGGTATCGCTTCTATCAGTTGGGTATAGGTTGCAGGAGGTTTTTTTTTATTATTATTAAGAGAGGGAAGAGACTAGACTCGAACCCTGAACTGGACTTTGGGGAAGGTTCTGCTGGACCGCAAGGGTCCTAGGGTTGAAGGAGGTTGGTGGATCAAAATCCTGCTCTCTGAAAGCCACCATTTGGAAAAAGGTTTGAAGTAGTATGGGGAATAGGAAGCTTAATCTGAGCTTTCTTACAAACGGCGAAGAGGAGACCAGGCAGTGCTTGAGATCCTTTTCCGATCGCTAAGTTAGTGTTCTTAGAGAGAGAAGCTATAATGTATAGAGAGAGTAAAATAAATAGAATGAGGATCCTTTCACCTTTAGGGTTTAACCTACTTATATAGTGATATGTGATTAATAAGGTGGTGCCATATGTCATGTGTGTATTAGATGAGCTTAATACTATACTAACATAATGGACTCCATTATGGTCTATTATTATATAATAGACGTCTATTATTATTATAATAGACATCATAGCTGTTGTGATTAATTCTTCCGACACAACTTCTATATAAAGAGGCTCAAAACTTCATAACAAAACAAGTTGTCTTTTCAAACCTTACTCTTTTACATCTTTCAGCTTATATTCTCTAATCAAATACTGACTTTGGCATCTGAGTTTTTACAAGTCCAAAGGGCTGCCCTTTGCAGGTCAGTCACGTGGAGGACACCCCAACCGATCAAATCCAGACTTAACATTGGCGCCATCTGTGAAAAATCCATTTGATATGAATTTATGATCCCTGTACCAAGATAAAATCCAAAAACTCCTTCCATGGATTTGTATTGCCCTTGCCATGCCAAGAGTCAGCAAGTTTCGTTAGACATCCCAATTTCAATCTTGTACTACAAATCTAAGCTCCGTCCGGTACAGAAACAAATTTTCTACGATCACCATCGGACAACAACGCGCTTGACACCTAATGCTCTGTTGCATTTTTCTGTTTCAAGCCATCTAAAATTGGCTTAGGTGCGTTAAAGCCAATAGCTAAAATGCTTTTTAACTTTATTCTTATTATTTCACGTGCACTAGAAACAAAACATGGACAGCTTCATTGTTTTTAATGTCTTATGTATTTCTTAATTATTTCATTTCACACTTGTAAGAAAAGAAAAAAAAAAAAAACATGAAGGAAAACGATGCTTTGCTAGCTTCTCACATGGAGTCCTTCAAGTCCAATTTTGGCCCAAATGGCCAATAGGCTTAATTATTTTATGATTGCATATAATACACTATTCTTTGGTCGACTGTTAGATGTTGGAAATATGTCATATTTACTTTCTCTTTAAACTGTGTATCTAAACTTCATTGCACATAAACCTCCATATATATATATAGACTCCCAGGCTTCTATATTCTCATATAAATGACCTGAATAATTTTGAAAAATTACATATAAACCCCTAATTTTATATCTTTATATAAATAGCCTAATTAATTTTGGAAATTTATGAATATGCCCTTAAACTTTATAATGACACATTTACAAAATATATGCAAGTATCCTTATTAAGAAACAAGTAGAGATTATAAATGATTATGCATAAAGTATGCTTAGCTGGTACGCTTTTTTAATACAAATTTTCAGCCTTACAATCGACATTTACAAATTATATTTTTTGTCATGGAATTTATTTGAAAAGTTTATAGCTTTGACTACGGCCAATACAAAATACTTATTTGCTATATATTCTGAAAACCAGAGTCAATTGACGACCGAGTCATACTTATTATTTGATGCTTGATAAATGTTTCAAGTAATTTAGCATGCAACTTAGTATAAATAAGCGACATATACGAAGATCAAGTAATGACAGCAAAAAAAAAAATGTTTCTTCCCCTGCATACAACTCAGGATCAAATCTAGAGATTAAACGGTCAGAATCTGTGAACAGTAAACCAATAGTTTATATAAGTTGTTTAAAATATTATTGATTATTTTCTCCAGTAATATATTCTCACATTTGCTGATTTAACGATTTTCTTTTA
Organism: Quillaja saponaria; assembly: GCA_029379385.1. Lineage (NCBI taxonomy): Eukaryota > Viridiplantae > Streptophyta > Magnoliopsida > Fabales > Quillajaceae > Quillaja > Quillaja saponaria. The sequence continues at coordinate 24,092,881 of CM055607.1, forward strand.
AGCTTGGCTTTTTAGTGCAATCATAAATGTATTGTAGGAAAATCTTCATGCACAAAGTTACCAAATCAAGATGAGCTCATCTCCTTCAACATGGAAGAGGCTATCACCCACCATCATAATAGCTCAAAAGAGCCTATACATAGCTTTTCAGCTAGTGACAGTCCTTGGGAGGAATGACGTCTAATATGTCCCCCCTCACGACTATAAAGGTCCGAGCAAAATAACCTGACCCTGAGGAAAGGCATAAGCATTTATTCAGCTATCCCAACTTTTCAGCAGGGCCTCGCAAATACTAAATCGTCAAAGATACTGGGTTTTTACTTGACTTGGAGAGAGAGCCCGAAGAGATGACACACAGCTAAAACGCCTATAATCACACTCTGGGTGGGTAACACAGGCTAAAGAGTCAGCACCGGGACAAAGCACCTAGACAAATCAAGTGACTATGAAGCCAAAATATCATTAATAAGCTCGAGTTTTCACCCATATTACTCAAAGCAAAGTATGCTATTTATTTCAGTACAGTTTAAATACAATTGTTTATTAGCACCCCATCAGTGGGAAAAATCTTAGGTTTCACCCAAAATGCTACAACAACAACAAACAGTCTCGGGTTTTTACCTATATTCCTTAAAGCAATGTATGTTGTTTACTTCAGTACAATTGCATATTAGTACCCATCAATGGGGAAAAATTAAGAACGAAATTGCTATTGTAACAAGCCTAAACTTCTCAATTCGCGTTAAAAAATGTAAGAGTAATAAGATAGGGTGAAGTAGGGGTAAGTTATAAGGTAGATTATAGTTTGTACATTATAGCATCAACACTAGTAATAAAAACATCATGTCAGCAGAACATCATATCAGTCATAGCACCATAATTTTTTGCAAAATAGTTATGCACCCCTCAAAAGGGGAACATGACCCAGGTATATGGTCCATTTATTTTTAAACACCCATTCTAATGAGGATTTCTTCAATCATCAGCTCAAGTCCCTACCCTCCTTAAAATCATTATTTAGGGGACTGGTAATAGTACAAGATTGTACAAATCCAATAATATTATTACACGTGACATGATTAAGGTATAATAGACTAATCTGAATTATAACTACTGACATTAATATTATAACGGATGCCATTATCGTCCATTAATATTATAACAGACACCACTATTATCTATTATTATATAACGGACGGCCATTATCATCCATTATTATATAACAGACTCTATTATAGTCTATTATTATATAACAAACGTCATAACTGTTGTGATTAATTCTTCTGACATAACTTCTATATAAAGAGGCTTAAAATCTCATAACAAAACAGGTTTTCTTCTCAAACCTTACTCTTTTACATCTTTCAGCTTATATTCTCTAATCAAATACTGACTTTGGCATAGGAGTCTTCACAAGTCCAAAGAACTGCTCTTTTGTAAGTCAGGCACGTGAAGGATACCTCCACCTGTCAAATTCAGACTTGACATCTACCACCAACATAAATTATAGATACTCAACTCAACTAGACCTTAAATCCCAATCAAAAGCGTGGTGAACACGAGGACTTCCTATAAGGTCACATATTCTAATACTACTCTCTCCAAAACACACTTAATTCTGGAGGTCTGATGGGATTTAGTGCATTAGTGTTGATATGATCACAAAATACAAAATAAGAAATTTTGGCAAGCCAAGAACATAACTGAATTAGATTACAGTATCACAACTAGTCACATAACAAGTCCTTAGTAGTAAATGGTAAACAAAGTATCAAAATCAAGAAAGATATAAAAATATGAGTGAAATATGGTAAACAAAAAATTTCTCAAAATTCATAACTCGATAATTTGAAATTTTAAATGGTTTACAAATGACAATATATGAGAGAAATTTCAACAATAATATGAAACAATAACTATCATTATCTTAAAGGTTCTCAAAAGCCCCACCATCATAACAAATTCAAATTCCATTTACAAAGAATTAGAAGTTGAATTTTCTAGATTATTTATTTATTGAAGTCACTAATTACAATAATAACATATTGTCAAAAGTACTTAATTTCAACTCATATAAATTATGACGTGGCTATGTTCTCCGTCAAAGAAATTAACTCTTGTTGAAGCTTCTTTTAGTTGGAACACAACAAATTCAAATTCCTTTTATTAATTAAGCATCAGAAGTTGAATTTTCTAGATTATTTATTTATTCTTGAATTACTATGACAATCAATGTTATGAATGTAAATAGTGACTTCAATAAAGTGATATAGTTAGAAAGGTGCTTCAAGTACAAACTAATAGGGTTGGTGACATTGGAACCATGTGCTAAGTTAGATTTTTCCACAATAATTCAACAATAAATTATTTACTTAATAATATAATAATCTTAATCTTAATTATATAATGATCTTTCTATTTTATACTAGGAAACTGCTACCTTAAACTAAGTTCAATATTTTATTTAAGTAATTACTTCTAATATATTTTTAACTCTAGTTAGGGTTAGAGTTAGGGTTTAGGGTTATGGTTAGGGTTAGGGTTAGGGTTAGGGTTATGATTTAGGTTACAGTTACGGTTACAGTTAAGGTTAGGGTTAGGGTTTAGGGTTAGTGTTGTGTTTGGGGTTAAGGCTAGGGGGTTTGGGTTAGGGTTTGGGTTAGGGTTTGGGCTTGGGTTAGGGTTTAGGTTTGGGTTTGGGTTTGGGTTTAAGGTTAGGGTTACGGTTACGGTTATAGTTAAGGTTAGGGCTAAGGTTAGAGTTAAGGTTAAGGTTAGGGTTAGTGTTGAGATTAGGATTGGGGTTAAGGGGTTTGGGTTTGGGTTTGGGTTAAGGATAGAGTGATTTATTTTGATTTTAAGAATTAATATTATATTAAAAATAATTACTTAAATAAATATTGAATTTAGTTTAAGGGTTTTAATGTCCTAGTATAAAATGGGGACTCGAAGACTATAAATTAGAACAGATTACTATAAAAAAAAATTAAGGAAAATAGGAGTATTAAATAATCCTTTTATCATGTGTGCAGTAGAATAGAAGGACCCATTATATAATCATCTCAAAGGTTAATTAACCTAATGATTAAAAAGATAAATGTTTTTAATTTTTTGAGTTGGAAACCTTGAAGAAGATTATGGAGAATAAGTTTGTCATGAGTTGTCGGCCTTGTCCCGAAACTATAATAAAAAAAAAATCATGAATGATCTAATTTCGAATGAAAGTTAAAGAAGGTTTAAGCAATTCAAAGCCTATTTAGTAATTAACAAAAATTTAAAAAAAAAAATGATTTACCCTAAATTATTTTATTCTCCCAACACGTAAAGGAATATTTAATTATTATGTTCCCCTTTCAATTTGTAATTTGAATCACTATTATGTCTTAAACATTTACTTGGTTGTTGTAATTAAGTTCACATCAACAAAGTCTTCCCTTTAAGTCGTGAAAAAACAATACTTTGGACACAAGTTTAATAACAATAATCATAATATAAAAATTCAAATTTATAGCTCAAGCCCAAACTCAAAAGATTTCTCCAACTAAATGGAAACCTTTAGAGTTTTCAGAGAGCCATCTTTTTAAAATTTAATTGACTAAGAATAAATAATTATAATATATATATTATAATCTGGTGTCAACCATACATAATAACCAAGTCTCAACATTAGTTATATATAGTATGGTTTAATTATTTGTCACATTTCAAGTATTTAGTGAGGGAAGCAAATTATATATGGATATGAAAAATATGAGAAGAGTTTGAATAGTAGTATTGGCTACCGTTTTGAATATGCTTGTGCTAATTAGTTATGTGCAAGCCAATAATAATAATAATAATAATAGTTTTCCTTCTTCTCTTTCCCAATCTGTTCCTCCCAACCCCATCCCTTCAAATTATACTTCATAAAAAACGAATGGACTATTATGCTTGCAGTGAAAGATGCAGTAAAGAATGCAAGCTTGCACCTGACTTTCATGATTGTTATGGGAAATGCATGTTTAAATGTATGAGTGTATGAATTAAACTTGTCTGGAGACACTGACAGCTATAACAAAGAATGCATGAATTCGAATGAATAATTTCTCTCATCTATATATGGGTGACGTCTAATTACTATCCGATAAGTAAGGATATAATTTTAGTAAGGACACAAAATTGTATTTTTTCTTTTTTTTTTTTTGGCTATAGTTTGTAATTCACAATGTTATATATATATATATATATATATATATATATATATATAATTTTTTTTTTTTTTTTTTGGGTTGTAATTTAGAATTGAAATTGTTATTCATGATATTGAAGATATGATCAATAAAGCATGAGGTATATTAAGAAACATGCTCTGATGATATGAGAAAAAGATTTATAAAAGATACATTTCATTATAAAATATGAAAGAGTTACAATATGTTTAATTTTCTAATTTGTTGATAAATATAGTATGTTTTATGTTATTTAAACTAGAAAAAAAGTTGAGCAAGATCAGTCTGCCATAAGTCCAAGCAAGATCTTTTTTTAATCAATATTTGATTACTGTTAATGCATAAAACATTTCCTTCATTTTATTCACGCACACAGATAATTGTAATTATGTTTATTGACATTATATATATAAATTTATATGCCATAGTAAATCAAATAATAGCTTTATTATTTTAGGGTCAATTACACGATACCCTATGAACTACTACCCGATTTGTAATATTATCCTCTATAAACTATAGAATAAGGCATATAACATACTTATTTGAGTAATAATTAGCAAATGACCTCCAACTATCCAAATTAGTTATTAAATGTAACAAATTAACTCAAAAAAGACTAAACTATCCTAGTTATAAATTTTTTTTATTTTTCACTTTCTATCTATTGTTTCTTATTTTATCTTTTTTTGGCAATTGAACTCTCCATATTTATTCAATTTTAACATATTTTGAATTGTTACAACACAATAATAAGAGAATAAAACTTTGATGAAAATATTATTATTAAAATGTAAATTGAAACAATAACTTACATGATTTTTATTAATATGAAAAATAATATTAGTAAATGTATTGATAGTTTCAATATTACGATAAGAAAATAAAGATTATAAAAAGATTCAACTATTGTTTATGTATGCTTAAATTAAATCAATATAAAAGTTTAATTTCAAAAGAAATGCAAAAAAAGAAGAAGAAGATATATATATTAAACAAAAAAAAAATTATAATAAGGGTAATTTAGTCTTTTTGAGTTAACTTATTAGATTTAATGCTTAATTTGGATAATTAGGGGTTATTTTCTAATTATGACTCAAGTAAGGGCATTATGTGTCTAATTTAATAGTGTATAAAGATTATTACAAAAGTGAGTAATAGTTCATATAAGGATAAAGTACAATTGACTTTTTTTTAAATACTACAAAACAAGGGAAGCTTCATTGAAATAGTGGTAAAACCATAAAAATCAAAATTCTAATTTAACCTATTTCTAATAAATAACAGTTTAATGTATCGTATAAGGATAACATGATAATATAAAACTATCTATCTCTCTTATACAACTTTTGACAGCAACAAGGATATTATACACTTATACTATTAACCACATCTTATACTATGTCTAACTAGTATAAAACTATATAATGGATAGTAGAATGATATGACAACTAGTATAACGAAAAGAATAATTATACAATTTAATATTATATAATCTTATATTTGTACAATGTATATAATGCAGTCTAATCAATCTTTACTGTGCTATAAAATATTATTCCAAATTTATTCTTTCATGATTAAAGGCAAAAGTGTAAATAAATATAGCCATTCTGACCCTTCTTTTTCAATTTGGATGCGAAGGTAGCCATTACTTCAATTGATATACACGGCATCCCCGGTCCCCACCAAATTAAGAGCAAAATCAACATAGAACTTTATTTTATTTCCAATAAAAAGTATACACAAAAAACAAAATCACAGTTTAGAGACCCATCTTCAACACCAACATCACAATTTTGAATTAGGAAGTTCTTCCTTTATATCTTCATAAAAGAACTTGTTGAAAGCATTTATATGAGTCGATTTCAAACAAATAGCTATAATGAGAGACCCATCTTCAACACAATTTTGCATAATAAAAACTTTCCCTTGAGAATTTATGCTACCTGGATCCATGTAGATTGGATTTCCCCACCCAAAATCTGAATCATTATTTGGAAAATTCATCCAACTTACAATAAAAAGATTTGGGTTTCCATCTTTGTATCCTTCCGGGTAATGGAAACTGGTTCTCACCAAATTCATGTCCTTCTGAGTTGCAATAAAATCAAGAGCTGACCTTACATACTCATCTGCCATCTTCTCAATTGCTTCTCTTATTTTACACACAGCATAACTAAATGGCTTGTCTATAAGGTCATTGAATTGGCAAGTGTGTGTGACCGTAGGAAATGTTGCATTCCCAAAATAACCATCTGGAAGTGGTGGCTTCAATCTGTTTCGGCAATTGACCAAAATGGTTAACCTTGTGGGTTGGTACCCATTGCCCACATAGAAAGCCTTGCATAAGCACCTCCATAAATGCCCAGAAATAACCTCAAAACTACTATATGGTCGTTTTGGAGCCATGGCTTTGTTATTGGTATTGATATTCATGGCTTCCTTCTTCAGTTTCTCAATTTGGTGTTTTGTGATTTTCAAAACGGCAACACTCGTTTCAACATTTTGCTCTGTTCTTGAGTAAGAGTCACCAATCCATCTTGGTGGTGGGTGGAATTCAACATGATCAAAACGCAGCTTTGTATGCTGTTTGCTTGACTGTAACAGAGTGCGGTTGTGGAATGGCAATAGGCTTGAATCTAATTTGTCTCCCTTGGATAACTTAGCCCATGAATTTACAAATCTCATGGCAGATAACCCATCAACAACAGCACGAGATATGGCTACTCCTACAGTAAGACCACCACATGGGAAACTTGTTAGCTGCACCATCAGCAATGGTATTTCCTGAGTAGGACAACCATAATCAATCTTCGGGAAAAGGTCTTGAAGAATTTGGGTCGGTTCAAAATCACCCAATTCGTCTAAACCTGTTTGACAAAATGCTTCAAAGAGATCTGCCCCCATGGAATTGAAATGAACTTCAAGTCGGCCACCTTCAGTACAACTCAATCTGCCTGCTAATAGGTAGTAATGAACCAAAGCTTGGCTTAAGGAGTTTCTCATAGTGTCAATTGGATTCCCCAGAGAGCCATTTTTGTTGGGTTTGTAAACATACAACAGGGGTGCATGACTGGTAAGCTTGATGTTGTCACAGTTGGACAAGGAGAATTTTCCGGTGGGTGTAAGCTCACAAGGGACGACGGTGTGAGAAGACAGGATGGTAACCATTTTTTCTGAGTTTGGCATTTTGGGTTTGTCTAATATTGTTGAAGAATGATGACTGTCTTCCAATTACATTGATAAACGGCAAAAGACAGGAAAACCGACGAACCTTGAAAGCCGTAATTGTCTTGATAATTGAAGTCACTGGTTGCTTTTCTGTGATGAAAGCAATTACATAAAGAGTTATGTAGAGGCATACAACTTACAAGTGTCATCTGACTACTCTACTGGCCATTGGAAAAGTTGGCTATCTATTAGAAATAATTATTTGATTGTGTCTATTTGTTCACTTTTTATAAATAAATATGTATAATTATATAAAATATTTTAAAGTTTAATAACTATATTTATTATTACGTGTTTGTAAATATTCATTCACAAAATTCAGACAAACTTACTGTGCTTCAAGCCGTCAACTATGATTAATTTGCACATTTATAAAATGGAGAAAATAGTACTTCATCCCTTTGAAGATTTCTAGCTTCATTATTTGGATGTAATATATTCTTTTGATCCTAATTAACCATGATTAACAGCATGAGTAAAATAAAATAAAAAAAATTTAAAAAGCAAATGGAAAAAAGGAGAAAGGAACAATTTGAACTGTTGGGATTAGGAGAGAGGAATAGTACAAACGTTGTTGGCAAACTGTCGTATGAGGCCATGGTGAGCCGAGCTCATGCTTCCCTAGTCAATCCCTCGCTAAGCCCTCGCCATTTCAAATTTGGTTTGGCGAGAGATTTGCAAGGGATACCGTCTCTTGCTAAACTACGATTTTAATCATATATGTTTTGTTTTTCTCTCTCTCCCTCCTCCAGCGGCCAAAGCATCCTCTCCCCCTCTGGCGACCTAAGTTCACTCTCCTGACAACTAGACACTGAGATAACCTAATTTCATTAAAATTAATTATTTAGCTATTTATTAAATTCATACCAAAAAATTAATGATGGATCAGAACCTGTGAAACTAAGAACATTTGAATGCTCATATAAGAGAGCTGTGTAAAGCAAGCAGCGTTGCAAGACTTACTAGCAAAGAGTATTTCTTGATTTTCTTAGAAAGGTATCAACTAAAGAATCATTAAATCAGGAGAATTGATTTAGTGTTATATCAGTTCATGACATCCAAGTTAAGGATGAGAGGTGACATGCATTGTAATTGCAATGTATGTTTTTAATTTGGCTGTTAGGAGCAACTTCCATATTGCCTGAAACATTACATTTTGTTTTTTGTCATCTATTTGTGAAGGCTGCTTTTTTTTGTTGTCTTTATTTTGTGATTAATGTTCCAACTAAGCTTAATTTATTTACTCGGCCATCCACTAGTAGTGTAATCAAGACTTTACAGTATTAATAGATGCAAGTATGCTTTTTCTGTTTTGAATGTTGTTCATTGTTGTTCTGTTTTCTCATCAACAAGTTTCGTACTTCATTGATGTGTGTGAAAGAAAATCAGTTGATGAAAGCTGAAATTAGAATTAGCTTTTCTCATTTTACAGTTATTTTTTATTTCATCATATATAAGTTTCTTAACAATATTATACCCAATTTATCATTTTCTATTATTCTTTTTTTTACCAACCCTGTATATTATTAACTATATACTCAACTCAATTTAATTAAGCTTTAAATTCCTAAATTAGTTGAGGTCAGTTAATTATCAACTATATACTACTAAATAATATTTCATTACCCAAGTGTATGATGTAAAATAAAAAAATTAGCCCTATTATTATTATTTTTTTACTTACCATAAATATTATCAACTCTATACTACTAAATAATTTTTCATACCCAAGTATAAGATGTAAAATAAAAAATTATTCCTATTGCCGACTAGTAAATATCTATATCTATATATTATAAAAGTGAGACTCCTTATAATCTCCTATTATATAATATATAAACTTCTAAATAAATTCAATTAATTAAAATAATTACTAAACAGTAACCTTCTCTAATTTCTCACTTTTCCACTCTCATACCATCCTACCTACCTTTTTAATATACAAATATTTTTTTTATTAAATTTAATTAATTAAAAAATAAAATTAAGATAAATATATGCAAAACACAAATTTTTTGTAAAAGGATCAATAAATACGGGAAAAACTGCAATTACAAAAAAAGAAAAAGAAAAGGCAATAAACGAGGACGCTTTTAACCATTTCTATGATAATCCAAAGACTTGCATTTGCTGTCAGCCTATGTTTGGTTTAGAAGGAGAGAAAGCAAAAGGAAGATGATTGAAAGGGTGAGAATGAAAAAGAAATGTACGTAAAGAATTGATAATTTACAGTTTTGCTTGGCTAAACAAAACACACCAAACACTAACTACGTAAAAGCTTTCAGGAATTCTTCAAATAGAATATGTGATCTTTATATGGTAGTTTATATATATAAATTTGGACATGAATGAATACTTACAGGGAAGAGGTATTTTGTTCAATGATGATATGGAAACTTTCATTTCCTTTCCCATAAAATCCATAATTTCAACCATTGTCTACAATTTTATTCACTCCAAAAATCAAACTTCAAACTAAAATATAAAAGGGAGTTATGTAGCAATGACAAAAAAAAAAAAAAAAAAAAAAAAAAAAACGACCTAACAACTATCTAAAGAGTCACCAAAATGGTTTACTAAGTAGCCTTGGTAGGATTGGTGGTGAGGCCAAAACCATAAGGAAAGAGGGGGTCATAATGAGGATCCCCAACATTCATTGGCAGCTGATCAACAGTCTTGAACCATGTCCTGGAAAGCTTGCCCGTGAAACCATAGTCACCAAATAAAACATCAGCAACACCTTGGCCTTCAGATCCCGGAAGCGAAGCAGAAACAAGGGCATCCATTGCGGCAATATATGGTTGGATAACTACAGGTCGGCCGGATATAACAACAACAACACATTTTACAGCTCCGCAGACATTTTCTAAGGTGGTCCGGCCAGGTTCAGGGATTGTCAAGTTCAAATTGTCACCATTTGTTTCTGCATACGGGTGCTCTCCAATGACCACGATGGCATATGAAAAGTCATTGGATTTGACAAAGTCTGAATCAGGGGCCTCCTGGTAGATCACTTCGGTTGTTGGATCAACTGTGTTCTTAATGGCAGTGAGAACTGTAGTGCCTGCAATGAGAAGATTCATGTAATAAATGACTTCACTTCAGTAAAAGAACAAAACAAGTTGTGCTAGAGTCTGAAATTTGAGAACAAATCATACCACTAGTGAGATCGTTGCCACTGAGCCCTTGCCACTCAATGGTCCAGCCACCACACTGATAGCCTAGATTATCAGCATGGGTTCCCGCAACAAGTATCTTGGGTGCCTTTTTAGGTAGAGGAAGAAGTGGCTCATCAGCAGATTCACCATTCTTTAACAGGACAAGTGATTTCCTGACTGCTTCCCTAGCCAATTCTCTATGCTCCTGTACAAATAATAATGAGAAAGAACATGTCAAGGTTTGGACACACCTCTGGAAAATTGTGGGTCAGGGTAAACATAAATACAGACTAACCTGACTTCCGAGATGATTGACCAGGCTGGTATCAGCCAACGGGTTCTCAAAAAGACCCATCACAAACTTAACCCGCAGAATTCTTCTCACGGCATCATCAATTCGACTCATAGGAATAATTTGATCGTTTACTTTTGAGGTTAGAAGATCTATGAATTCTGTATAGTTATATGGAACCATGATCTGCATCATTAACAGAGCAAGTATCAGACAATAAATAATTTGTCATATGCATACAAGAAACCAATCAAGTAAACTAACCATGCTTATAAATTCACATGACATACCATATCAATACCAGCATTTACTCCAGCTTCAACGGAAAATGAGTAGTTAGAATGTTCTGGATAGGTGATCCTGTCAATCCCTTGCCAATCTGAGATCACAAAACCCTGTGGAAAGCACAAAAGTTTTAGACACAGTTTTTCATTTAATTGATAATGGTGGAGAATTTGTAGTGACTCATACCCTAAAACGGAGTCTGTTCTTAAGGAAGCCAGTGATAAGTTCACGGTTAGCATGCATCTTTAGTCCATTCCAGCTTGAATAAGAAACCATGACGGTGGATACACCCTTGATAATTGAGGCATAGTAGCCTGGCATGTGGATGCTGAGCAATCCATGCCTGTCTATTACTGTGTTGTTTTCATTGATTCCTTTTGTTGTTCCACCATCACCCACAAAGTGCTTAGCACAAGCAGCAATATTTTTACTATACGAAAAAACACCAGAAAATGAGGGAATAAAAACTTAGTGAGACAAATTTTCATCAGGTATTCTGATTTTAAAAGAGAAAAATGCTTCTAGTATTGAAGAACAAGGATCCATTCTGATATTTCTTCTGCAAAAAGAAACTAAAAAAGTCACTTACACCAACACCAAACCTATGTACATAGAAGATAGATAATAGAATATGTGGAAAAGGAAAAGAAAAGTTTTCCTGCTTACACGACACCATGAACTTGGCAATATATGCTATCAACCAAATAAAAGAAAACGTCCAAATTGCTATCAAACTATAAGCTAACATTATTTATCAGAATCAGATAAACAGAAATTAATCAGAATAAGAATACAGTAACACTAAGGAGGAGACAAGGATATTTTACAGACTGTAGCACCTATAACCTATCAAAGGCAAAAAAAAATTCAAGCTGTCCAAGCTTACTACTACTAACAGAATTACAGATATACTAAATGGACGTGCAAAAACTTTACCACAAAGACTATATATATATATCAGATAAAACATGGAGTAAACCATGATTAAGGAACAACAATGAAGTTTAAATATTTTTTTTAAATTGACAACAACAAGAGGAATTTCATAAAGTTTTTTGAATGAAGAAAAAAAGCAATAAAGTTTCTTTGAGGAAAACAGATTTAAATATTTGAAAGTTTGAAATATAATGCTAAAATTCTTGAAAGAAAGATATAATGTGTCCAAATTTGGATCATTGATTATAATATTGACAAAGCTGAAAAAAAAAAAAAAGGTTTATAGCTAAGGCTGCTAATGTGAGAGAAAAAAGGACAGAGTATTCAGAATAAATACATGAAATAAATTTAAAGGCAGAAAATTAGCAGGAATTCTTACTTTCCAGCAACAAATGGGACACCCTTGGGAGAGTTAGCAGGGATGTCACCTTGTAATCCAGGTATAATCTCAGTCATAGCTTTAACTACTAAAGGATCTTCACTGTAGCTTTCATAACACCGACCCCATCTTGGATCTCTACATACCTGTAGAATGATAATTTTGTATCAGAATTAACAACAAACAGGAGTACATTTTTCGACAGTACAGCAATTGGAATTTCAATTACCGCTATACAAGGAGCAAAAGCATATTGGATTCCTGTAGCTCTAACTTCAAGAGCTGTTGCAGCCCCAATCCTCTTAACAAGTTCAGGATCCCTAATAAGCCAAAGATAAATTCCATCATGAAAGTACAGAGTATATTGTTATTTTATAGGATTGAGCAAAGCCAATCTAACAACATCATTGCTTGGATCATGGATCAAAATTCATTTTAGATATAAAAAAGAAAATGAATAGTAAAACATCAAATATCAAACAGTTAATAAATGCAATAAAAAAGTTTGATAAATATTAAAACATAAAAGTAAACATGATTATGAAGATCATATAGGTATAATGTTTACCTGGTAGCTCCAAGACCAACATTGTGAGGAAAGATTGTTGCCTTGTACACATTGTTATGACCATGAACAGCATCAATCCCATAAATAATAGGAATTCCAAGCCGTGTTGATAAAGCACCCTCTTGGAAGTCATTCACCATGTTAACCCAAGTCTCTGCAGAAGCCTGTTTAGAGGGAAGACTGCCTCCCCCACTTAAAACACTCCCTACAAAAAGATAGATTAATTTTCCCAAAAATAAACTTTAAAAATATTGCTACACCTTGTTATTTTTTTAATATTTTTTATTCTTTCTATTTATAAATGAAAGCAGAGAAGAAATGAGAAAGGAAAAATTTAATTTACCAATTAAATACTTGTTAAGAACCTCCTTTGTTGCAACACTACGATCAATCTGCACCATTTGGCCAACTTTTTCTTCAAAAGTCATCCGGTCCATAAGGTCCTTGATCCTTACATTCAATGGCTGTTTAGGATCTTTATATTTCATGTCATCTGCCAAAGCACTCACACTGCAGATGAGCAGAATGCCAACCAAGAAGATGGGAAGTTTTGCCATTTCCTCTTTCGAGGTACCTTAAAAATGCAACACAAAGATTCATTGAAATTCAAATCCAAGATCACTGTTCTATTCATTGGAAGGTTTCAGCAACATAAAATATATCAACTACATTTTAGCAAATAATCTTATGAATTATAAACTTAATCTTTGTGAAAGATTAGAGAATACATTTACATGAGAGACCAAAAAGCACCAATTTAGTTATATAAATATTCCAGCAAATCATCAATCTGAGGAAAGAGAGCAGAACAAAAAGATAGTTTTATCCGCATTCAACCAGAAAAATATTATGCCGGTTTTAATTACATATGTCAAAGCTACTAACAATAGTGAAAACACAATATGAAATCATACATATTTAAGAAACAATGTACTGCACAAAATTGAAACTTGTAACGCAGTAGAGAATTAACAACGATAAACAATATTTTGGTGAAAAGCAATCTTTAAAAAGTTCTATAGATTTTCAGTTTACAAAATGAAAATCTACAAAACCAAAATTTTATATAAAGAAATCTCATCTCAAAATGGGGGCAACTGAATTAATCAACAAAAATGTATGAAAAATCCGATTTCTGATTCCTTGTTCCCACATTACCCAGCAAAGCAAAAGCAAACAGAAAGCAAACCCAGCAAAAACAAACAGAAAGCAAAGGGAATTTACAGAGAAGGGAGCGAAATTGAACAACATACAATTGATACGCAAAGTAAACCTCAATGCTTAATAGTCTCTTCCACTTGAGAATGAGTGGAAGCGAAGGTGATATTTCCCTTTATATATAGGCTGCTAATTGCAAAGGAGGGATTTGAAAGGGAATAGAATACCCAGATTTCTCTGGGGGTTAAGGGTGTTATATAGTAGTAGTACTACTCCTTCGGTGGCAGGTCCCGCTATTGTCAATCATTCAAGTCAGCATTCGCAGCGCGCTGTATGGGACCACATCAACATAACACCTTACGTTAGATTAACTAAAAATTCAAATAAATAATATATATTTTTTGGATAAATTCAAATTATTTTATCCATTCATATTTCTTTTCTATAAATTTATTTCAATTATTCTGATTCAAGCTTTTCTTAGAAAAAACTTAATTATCATAAAAAAATAAATAAATAACATAACAATGATAAAAATCTTTTTTTTTTTTAACCAAAAAAAAAATATATATATATATTTATATATATATATTATCCTTTTATGTCGATTAAGATTAATAAATGTTTATTGATTTTAAATATTTACCTACAATATTAAGGATAATCTCTCATATTATAGAGGAGAGATTCTAGGAGAAAAGGAAGGGATACATTGTTTATCCTTATTGAATTTGATTATTGAATAGTTATAACATAAATGAATTTAAATTTGTGTTTGTTGAATTAAAAGGACAAGTTAATCCATTAATAATAAATTAAAATTTGTGTTCAACAAATATTTGGATAATTATCTATCTCTTAAACAGCTCTATCCAATATCCAAGTCTCCATCACCCTATAAAAAACATATCCCACCCTTGGCCACTCTTTTCTCCTAGCTGTTATTCTTTAACCAAAATTTTCTTTTTCAATAATAATGGTTAGGATGATTATATTTTATTATTTTAAAAACAGCAGACAAGCAGCCCCAACTGGATTTGTACGGAGTCCACGCATACTAATGTGGAGAGTCCAATCATTCAATTTTTATTTTTTTATTTTTTACATATTATAGATCTAGTTTAGTGATTATATATGTTATTAGATTAATGTTTATAATTTAGATTTTAACAAAACAAAAAAATATTAATAATTTAATAGTCTAAATTATGTGTGGTTGTGAATTGTGATCCTTCCTGGTGGTGAAGTCATTATTATTAATACGAACAAAACAACGTGGCTTTCAAGTAAGCAAATTAAAAAACGTTGCTTTCCTAGAGAATTTTTTACATCTTTTTCAAACAATGGGGTTCGTTCGTCAAGGCCCATTTGGTAATGTCTATACTTATACTAGTCATCTTTTACTGTTTATCTATCAACAATTTTATTTTTTTTGTTTGGGAGAATCAATCTTTTTTCCTCTTAAGGTAGAAAACAATTTTTAATTTATGTTGAATGAGCACATTGTCATCGTATTACAATTCTGTTTATAATTAAATATCCCTCTTCAATCAAGAGGTAAATTGTCTTTTTAATTTATTTGATTTACACCTATAATGTCTTAGGTGTAATTTAGTAATACTTTTTTAGAGAGTGCTTATTCTCAAGAGTATTTTTAAAAGTACCTCAAGGGATGCTTTTAGAAATTGTTTTCTTCTTATTAAAATTTTAAAAGACTAATATAACTTCACTTTTTAATAAAAATTTATATTTATCTTTTTATTGATTAATGTAGTGGGTTAATTATCTCTCTTTTTATTATCAATATTTATTATAGTCAATATAAATCTTTGGAGCAGTTTTATAATGAATTTACCAAACACTAATTTATAGCTTATACTTATTAAGAGCATTTTTTATATTATTTTACTAAACACTATTGCTGTAACTTTTTAAAATAGCTCTAATAAAGCCATGAGAGCACAACATCTCTCAAAAAGTCACAGCATTACCAAACCAAGTCTTAGTTCAACAATTTCAGACAAAAAGTGATAGGTCAAGAAATCTTTGATTCAAGTTTCATCGTGGTTTAAATTGTTTCACAAATTATTGTATTTTTAGTGAGTTATTTGAATAATAATATTACTAAATTATGTCAGAATCTCTTGTTTGGTTAATTGAGTAGTTTCCGTCAATTGTTGTGGATGTCCTCTATACAATCTTTAAGCATGCAGAATCCTTATGAGTTTGTATTATTACATAGTTATTTTGTTTCAAATAGACTATTATTTTTTTTCAATTTTAATATCAATAGAATTGTAATTATTTTAGGAGATATATATATATATATTCACTAATGTTTCTCATTATTAATAAGTCTATAATTTTTCAATAATTATATGCCAATAGCACATAAAATTGAATTTATGATTTTTTTAATTTATTTAATAAGTACCTATAATCTTTATTTTTGTAATTCTTTTCAAATTTAAGAATTAAAAATTAAAAATTTATTATGAATTAAAAGAAATATTAATAGTATAATTTTCATGATTATAATATTGTTGTTTAACTAAAAAAAATATTATATTTTTCAATAATTTTATGCCAATATTAGTTAAGATTGAATTTTTAAAATTTTTTTATTTAATAAGTTCCTAATAATTATAATATCATTTAGTTCTTCTCAAGTTTATGAAATAGTTCTTTTTTAAAATACTAAGAATTAAAAAAGTATTTAGAGTATAGTTGTTTTAACTTTTAATAGAAGAAATTTTATTTTCTTAAATACCCTATGAGTTTTTATTTTAATTGTTATTTTGGTTCAATTTTTTTTACTACTTTCATAATTTTTTGTTATTCTAATATTAAAATAATTTTAATAATTTTATGACTTTTGATTTTTTTTTTATACTAATTCTTTTCAATATTAATAAATTTATAATTTATAAATAGTAAATAATGTTGAATTTCTCGATATTTTAATTTAATAAGTTACAAATAATTATAATATTATAATTAATTTTCTTTTAAAATGCTGTGAATGGAAAAAAAAAATTAAAGTATAATTTTTATGATTATAATATTTGTATTAATTCTTTCTACATCTTTAAAATTTTTTAAACATAATAATATGTTTAAATTATTTTTTAAAAATAATTTCTTGATATCTACATTAATTGTTGATGAACATATATATATATACCATAAATACGATTTTGCGTGTGCCACGAAAGTTAGTTTAAAAATATATATAGATTAATTAATTAATTCTTAGTGTTTAAAATAAAAATAAAAATTATACCTCATTGGCAAGTGAATTAGAGTTAGCATAAGTTAAAGTTAATGACTGGGACATGTTTACAAATTACGTTCCAAACCTAACATCGTGAAAAAAAAGAAAAAGAAAGACATTAAGTAGTACGTACATAGAAGACTAAATTCTATTATCATGGATTATGAAGGATTGTTAATGTAAAATAAACCCTTATCCGGGATTTCAGCCTAATTCCAATAAAGCAACCACAATGTTTGTGTAGTTTAGAATCTCGTGTATATATATATATACATTAGTGACTTACACATACATACGTGTATTATATATATGAATTTAGAAAAATCTTATATATATTGTATTTTAATTTCACTTTTGTAATTAATTTGTTAGATAAAAAAAATTTGTATATTAAAAGAGTGGGAGATGGTAGGAGAGTAAGAGGGCAAGAGAGAGTAGCAGAGTGAGAGGGTGGAAAAGAATAAGAAAGTAGGGAAGTTATTGTTTAGTAGTTATTAAGTAATGGATAAATTTTATTAATTAAGTTTATTTTGTAAATAATTTAAATATGTCTATATTATATAGTAAGAGATTATAAAAATATTCTGGCTTTTATAATAGTATGTATATATATATATATATATTTTTTTTTTTCCAAATCACGTTTTAGGTCCCTATAGTTTCATTGTTTTCTCAAATATTGAGCCATTATATTATGAACATTTTCAATTGAGTCATTACAATTTTATTTGAATTTCAATTGGGTTTCATGCATGAATTTTTAACTATTTACAAATAATTTTTTTTAAAATAATAAGATTAAGACAACCAAATAATACAAGAGAATGGTGATTTTAATATTTACGGACAAAAGCTCTCACAAAAATACAATAAATTTTGATAAAAAATAGGTATGCATTAGACTCAATTGAAATTAAATAAAAGTATAGTGATCCAATTAAAAAAAAATTAAAAGACAGTGACTCATTTGTGAGAGTAATAAAATTATAGGGATCCAAAATATATAATTTGGCCTTTTTTTCAAATTGACCAATCAATTGACGCATTAAAAATACTATTTTTAGCTCTTCGGAAAGTATTAAAAATACTTTATTCACAAAGAATGCTACTTTTTAGTTTTATATTTTATATATCGTTGGAGCTAGTGTTGTCTCATTAACAAATTATAACATTTTTATCTTGAGACCTGATTTGACTTTTGTTCAAAGTAACGATGTTATGAGTTTACTTCGCTATTTGTCGGCCAAGTTGCATGATTAAATTATTCCGGTCTCCAAAAATTATAACACATGTGCTAGCACGAATTTTAGGAATCCAGAAAGATTTGTCTGTCGACTTGCTCGATGAGAAGATAACGTGGGGAAGGAATATGATGAAAATTTTGGGAGAAGATTTTTTAGTATCAGAAATGGAAAATACCTCATTTTTTCCATCTCACAACTATGTGCTGTCGTAAGGAAAAACAAGATTGGTACACTTCAAAATGATACCGGGATTCTCAAAAGTATGGCAATTCAGTATTTTGAAAAGATTTATGCATGTGATTAACGGGTTTATGGTTGTAGCGATTATGGTTTGGTGTACCCACCCACTACAAGAAGAACAAATTACTGACTTGGTTCGTCCAGTGACTACCATTGAGGTGCGCAGAGCTCACTTTTCTATGAAGCCTTATAAGACACCTGCCTCCGATGGGTTCTAAGCTGCTTTTTTTTTTTCAACATTGGTGCGTAGCTAAAATCTTTGACTATGTTGGTGACAGAAGCTTTAACAAGAAGTTGCTACTAGGATGACTTGAACGATGCCCTCACGATTCTAATTCCTAAGATAAATGAACCAACTACAATGCGGCACTTCCGTCTTATTAATCTTTGTTCGGTGGTTTATAAAGTAATCACGAAAGTGTTGCTTGGTCGTCTTCGCTCTTTTCTGTATGATATCATTGAGCCTATTCAGTGTAGTTTTATTTCGGTGCACCAAGCTAGTGACAATATCTTTATTGTGCAAGAAGTTGTGCATCCGATGAAACGTCATAATGGAAAGCGATCCAGCATGTCTCTAAAGATTGATTTGGAGAAGGTATATGACAGGATTTGCTGGGATTTTCTACAGGAGAGACTCTGAACCTTTTTGGTTTTCCGGATAAATGGGTTAAACGAATTATGTTGTGTCTCTTCAATTCGCACTAGTATTTTATTGAATGGACAGAGAACAACATCTTTTTACACCTAGAAGAGGTATATGACAAGGTGACACTGCATGGAAAGGCTAGGTAATAAGGTTGAATTCGAACCGAATTATTCGGATTGTGATTTGAATTAAAACCTTAGAATTCTGTGTGAAATTTGAATCTGGATAATGTATTATCTGTTTCGATATTTGATAACTAATTTGAAATAATATTCAAATTCGAAATATTATATTTTTTATTAAAAAATTAAAATTATTTTTATTATTTAATTTACATATTTTTTTATTTTTACCAACATACCCTTAAAATTAGAATATTTTAAAAATATATCCGAACTCGAATTAGAATTCAGATTAAAATTTAAAATTTTATTTGAATTTGGATTTAAATGCGAATATTCAAAATTAAATTCAAATTCAAAATTACATTCAAATTTGAATTCAAATTCGAGTGCAGGAATTCGAATTGTGCACTATTCAAAAATATTTGATTCGAATTCCAACCTTCCTAGGTAAGCAAATCAATGAGGAAGTGAACAATCGCCATTGGAAGCCTTTTTCAGGTTTGTAGAAGTGATATTCATTTATCCTATCTATTTTTCACTGCTGATATGTTCTTGTTTACTTAAGCTTTAGTAGGTCTGGCGAAGCAAGTATGTCAGTGCCCTAACCATTTCAGTAATGTCTCTGGTTTGAATATCAACTTGGAGAAGTCTAAGTTTTTTTCTCCAAGAAAGCCGGTCGCCAACTCAGAAGGGATGTTAAGAGTTCTTTGCAAACGGGGTCCATTAATGATTTGGAAAAATATTTGGGGGTTCCAATCTTGCATTCAAGAGTTACAAAAGTCACCTACCGTGAACTTATTAAGAAAGTCCAAAGGCATTTATTGGATGGAAAGCAAAGCAGTCCAAAGGCCATTACTGGATGGAAAGAGAGCAAAAACCTATCATATGGCCTATTTTTTAAAATATAAAATTAAAATGGATCACTTTTGAAATTAATATTGAAAATCAACTAAATTTGCCAACTCACCTGTCACACTAGCTGCCACATCCTCAAGCAAAAAAAAAAAAATGAACAAACTTCATAGGTTGGCCACATGAAGTTACTGTTCATTTTTTGTATGAACAATAACTTAGTGAGCTCAACTCACGAAGTTACTATTCAATTTTTTTTTCTTTTTCCGTCCATGTTCATTTGTTCGTTCGTTGTATTTTTTATTTTTTAAGTGAGAAGAAAAAATTTATTGCTGTCTAAAAATAAAATAAAAAAACCATATAAACAGTAACTTCGTGAGCTCAACCCACGAAGTTACTATTCATTTTTTTTTGTTTTTTCGATAACTGAATGCTTTATTCATTTATTCATTGTAATAATTATTTTGTATTTTTTTCTTATCGAGACAATTTTTTACCCCAAAATGACACCAAAAAAAATAAAAAATAAATAAACAGTAACGTAATGAGCCCCACGAAATTACTATTTATTTTTTTTTAGCATAAATGTAAGCTTTATTCATTTATTCCTTGTAATTTTTTATTTTTTCTCTTATCCAGTCAAGAGAAAAATTTTACCCCAAAATTACAAAAAGAAAAAAAAAAGTTATAGTAACTTTGTGAATTAGGATCATGAAGTTACTTTTTTTTTTTTTTTTTTTTTTTTTTTTTCTTTTCTGTATATTGCATACTTTTATTTTTTATTTAAATATATATATATATATATATAATAGCAACTTGATTTACTATAATAGTAATGTTCAATTTTTTTTTTAATTTTCGTAAATGCATACTTTTATTTATTTATTTTTTTAATTTCTCTTATTTTTTTAATCTATATATTCAGTAAGACAATAATGGATGGATTAATAATTTTTTCTTGATAAAACCGTTTCTTGGTAAAACCACATTCTCTTTATCAGTGAGTATATTTTTTTTTTCTTTCCTTTTGCCAAATAAATTAATTTTATATATAGATTAACAATTTTTTGGGTAAAGTAATTAGTGTACTATATTTTTTATAATAATAGATGCATTTAACCCTTAAATTATTTTTAAAAAAATAGTATTGTTTTGTAAATTTAATTTCATCTAAGATTGAATTATTAAGAAATTAAACTATCCAAATTATAATAAATTTTGTATAATATAAAACAAACAATTTTAGTGTCTATGTATATTATGATAAAATATCTACTAATAATAAAATAAAATTTTCATTATTTCATTTCATAAATTTTCTACTAAAACTAAAAAACAATTAATCAAAATATCACTCTTTATAAACTTTAAAGTAATTATAACTAAAAATTAAAATTAATCTAACAAGAAAATACTTTCGTGTGAGTGGTGGATAGGGAATGAATATAAATACTTGAGAAAAATTGAGAAAATGTGCTATTAATGAAATAAATTTGCTATGAGTAAATGAAATATCTAATAATAATATTCCAAAATAACAATATTAATTTTATTAATGTAACAAAAATATACTTTTCTTGTGTGAGTGATAGACGAGGAATATATGTGAGCAATTGAGAGAAAGATATGAAACATATCGCTAGGAAAATAAAATTGAAGTGTGAAGGTGAAGTGAAATTGGAGAATAAAGAAGGTAGAACCTGTGTGTTGAAAAAGGTGAGAAAGGGTGAGGAATATAGAGAGTGCAGAGAAAGGGTACTTGTATAAGTTGGAGGTGAGGAATTTTGATTTGTTAGAAGTAAGAAAAGGGTTTATGTATAAGTTGGAGGTGAGAAAGGGTGAGAAGGGGCGAGAATGATTTACGAAGAGTGAAGAATGATGTTTCACAGGTGTAGGAGCAAGAGATTATGACATGTAGAGGCAGAAACAAAAAAAAAAAAAAAAAAAAAAGTAAAAGAAAAAGGAATGGCAATCAAAGTTTTGCAAGTAAAGGAAAGGAAAAAAAAAACTAAGCATGCAAATGAGGTAGAATGAAGTTGGAAAAAAAATAAAGCATGTGATTGATTATCTAAGCAAGTGGAGGAAAAAAAAAGTAGAGAAATAAAACAAAGTGTGCTAAATAAAGACTACCTTTGATTTAAAAAGCACGTATGGTACAAGGAAAGCATGCATTTACAAGGGGGAAAAGAAAAAAAAGAAAAATTGCATAACAAGTAAATTTGATTTGGAAAGTGCATAGGACAAGAAAAGCATGCATTTACAAGGGAAAAAAAAAGCATGTATTTACAAAGGGGGAAAAAAAAAACAAAAGCATAAAAAAAAGAAGAGAAAATACAAGGGAGAAATTAAAAAAAAAAAAAAAAAAAGCATGCATTTATGAAAATTTAAAAAAATAATTGAGCAGTACTATTATAGTAAATCAAGTTGCTCTTATATATATATATTACCAAAAAATAAATTCCAAGGAAGAAATTCAAAATAAAAAATAAAAGCATGCAATTTACGAAAAAAAAAAAAAAAAAAACAGTAACTTCATGATCCTAACCCACAAAGTTACTGTACTTTTTTTTTTGGGTAATTTTGGGGTAAAATTTTTCTCTTGACTGGATAAGAAAAAAAAAAATTACAAGGAATAAATGATAAAAACTTGCATTTATGGGGAAAAAAAATAAATAGTAACTTCATGGATTGGGCTCACGAGGTTACTGTTCACACAATTTTTTTTTGAAAAAGATAATTTTTTTCCTTCTGACTAGACAAAAATAAAAAAAAAATATTGCAAAACAAAACAGTAACTTTATGGGTTGGGATCACGACATTACTATTTATTTTTATTTTTATTTTTTTGGGTGTAATTTTGGGGTAAAAATTTTATCTATAAGAAAAAAAATACAAACAAATTATTACAAGGAATAAATGAATAAAGCATTCATTTATGAGAAAAAAAATGAATAATAACTTCGTGGGTTAGGCTCATGAAGTTACTGTTCAAATGAATTTTTTATTTTTAATTTTGGAAAGTGATAATTTTTTCTTCTCATTTCTTAAAAAAATAAAAATTATAACGAATGAACAAATAAACATGGATGGAAAAAGGAAAAAAAAATGAGTAGTAACTTCATGGGTTGGGCTCACGAAGTTACTGTACATACAAAAAATGAACAATAATTTCGTGTGCCCAACCCCATGAAGTTACTGTTCTTTTTTTTTTTTTTTTTTTTTTTTTTTTTGTGCTTGAGGATGTGGAAGCCAGTGTGGTAGGTGAGTTGGCAAATTTGGTCTATTTTCAATATTAGTTTCAAAAATAGTCCATTTTAAATTTATGTTTTTAAAAATAAGCCATTTGATGGGTTTTTCCTGGAAAGAGAAGCACCTATCACTTGCAAGAAGGGCAACTCTAATTCAAGCAGTGACGTCAATTATTATGTTGTATACTATGCAAACTCTGAGACTTCCGGTGTCAACTTACCAGACAATTGATAAGCTTAACATGAGTTTTCTTTGGGGTGTGGTTGATGGGAGGAGAAAGCCTCATCTAGTTGTTAAAAAAAATAAAAAATAGTATAGGATAAAACATAATTTTTAGATTTTGAAACGTGTTGTTGTTATAACAATATCCTTAAGAAGATATTGCCTGTATACTCTTCTAATTTGGGGATTGCAGACAAGTCCCTTCTAGGATCCAACAAAATCTCTTAGAATCTTGTTATTCAAAATTGTTCTCAACTGCTTATGGAAGTCATCTATATAAAAAAGATAAATAGTCATGTATTCAACAATCATAATTTTTGATATAATAAACTATAACTTTAATTCATTAGTTGTGTCTCTTGGCACAAGTAAATTATAACTATTAAATTTAATAATTATATCTCTTGACATACATTTCTATTCATGAAGAGACATCCTAATTTAGGACTTATATTATTATCTATCCAACAGTCCCCTACTAGATTATAATATAATTCTAATCATAATATCATGTATATTAAAAAGTGTCTATTAGATTAATATATCCATTAGTGTAATTATTTTAAAAGTTCTAATGAAGTAATTGGTGTTCGCAGATTAAACTAATACTCTTTGTAGTAGAACCAAAATTAAATATACACATGATATTATCCAATTATCATAAGATTTTGAAACTATCTTTAGCACAAATATGGCCATGTGCTACTCCTAGATTCTTGAATATTTACAAAGATAATCCAATAATCCTTGCTAGAAGTGGCACCACTTCAATATTCATATAGGTGGAATTACAATATCAAATATTCTCCAATTAAGAGTGAGATGTATATCACTCATCCTGCATACATTTTCTTTTAAGCACTGACATTCTAGAACAAGGCTATGATATTAAAATTGAAATTCAATGCTTTTCCAATACACAAACAGTAACTTGTTATTACTCATTAAATTTGAAAATAGCTTTTACTAAGTCAAAGTTGGGTTCCCATTACTGGTGTCTTTTTTATAAAAGAGTTTCAACCCCATTCCACTAGAATTTAATTTTACTGCATTTTAAGCATTTTTGCTCAATCTCACATAGACAATAAAATTCATTCTTAAATTTGTCTTATAAAATCATAACAACTTATATTCATGTCAAGACATATAATCATAAATTCTTTTATAAGCACACTTAACAAATTGGCTTCAATATTACAATGGGCAAATATCATTAAGAAGCATTGGATGTGGCCATGAATTTATTTTCAAAATAAATTCTTGAATCCTTTCAATCTTCTTACCAATTGCAATTACGCAATCAATTTGATTCCATTTTAAAATGAAATAAAATTGTATTTCTGCTTGAGAAAAGTTAAGAGCCCATTTAGTTTATGTGATCATTTGGATATGGCTCAAGCACACTTCTTATTTGTTAGATGTGGATTAGTAGTAAATGTAGATTGAGTGACTTTAGAAGTCTTTAATAGAAGGACTTTTAGTGTTTATTTGATGATAAATAAGCTAGGTCTTATCTCCTCTCTTAATATGAGCGTATCTTGTCCCATTGAGAGTTGCTAGTAAATAGAAAGTACAGAGAAGAAGACTTATTTGTCTCATGATTCAATCATGATATGCTTAATTGAGGATTCATCTGTTCCACTACTATAGCTCAATCAGGTGTGTAAATGTTTGAATTATTGTATTTTAAATTTATGTATGTCTCAACAACCATCTCGAGATATTTAATTAGTATCATTTTGAGACATACCTCTAAATTGACAAAACTGTCATACTTAAGACAGACACCAAGTCTTAAGATTTTAATGCAATGACATGTCATATAGCTATATGTGCAAATACCATATTAATCATATCACAATAAAAATAACAATGAAAATAATTATTATTTTCATTAACATAATACACCATCCAACAAGAATGTAAGTAAAACTTGGGTCACAAAATAGCATACATAATATGTTGACTTTGAACAAAACAAAGCAAACTCCCACTAACCAAAAACATCAAAAGACTCCACAATACTCATCTTAAGTTTCTTCGTTAAAGGATATGCTAACAGTTCACTATATCAATATGTTTAAACACAATATCTTATTCTTTCACAAAATCTCTAATCATCAACTCTTGATGCACTAGAAATCTTATTGTTCTTTAAGAAGAACACAGTAGAATTATTGTTACAATAGATCTTAAGTAGTTTAAAAATCGAGACAACCACACATAACCACACAAAGATAAGTTATCATATTCTACAACTTGCATACCATGCTTGGATGCTCTATAACAAGCAATAAACTTAGCTTGTATAGTGAAAGAAGCTTTTGTTCAGAATATTTTCAAGCAACAGCTCCCCAAATTAACATGAAAATATATCCTTAAGTGGATTTAAGATTATTTTTTCAACTAGCAAAGTCAAAATCAAAGTAACTAATTAATTTAAGGTGATCATTCATTCTATGCATTAGCATAAAAACCTTGGTTCTCTGTAAATACTTCATAACTTAATGTTCTGATCTTGTTTGGCTATGCCAAAAACTCCCACTGCAAAAGTAATGTAATACCTAATGCAAAACTAAGCATACAATAGCTTCCAAATGCACTAGCATAAAGCACACTTCTCATAGACTTTCTCTAAGACTTATAAATGAAATACTAATCTAAACTGAACTTCTCACTTTTTCCAACAAGCATATCCCCAGTCTTGCATTTATGAACATTGAACCTGCACAACACTAGATCAATATAGGTTTATTGGGAAAGACCTATCCCGGTGTATCTTAACACCAAGAGCAAAAGATGTTTCTCCAAGATCGTTCATGTCAAAGGTCTTAAACAACACCAACTTTGACTCATGAAATAAATCAATGTCACTATTGACAACAAGCACGATATCATTAACCATTATCAGAATATGATAAAATTGCTCCCGATGACATTAAGTTATATCCATTAAGTCAGTGTCACTAAATCAATATGATAAACTTGCTCCCATTGACTTTAAAATATATTTATTTATCAACATTATTCTCAGTAAAACTAAGAGAGCTGATTTCCTCATCAAGTTTCAAGAACCATTATCAAGATGCTTGTATGATACCAATTTGAAACATTCACCATATAAACATGCTTTGTAAGGTTTCCATTTAGGAAAAATGTTTTCATAGCCATATGAAATAACTCAATATTGATAAATGAGTCACCAAGGTAATGATCATCCAAAAGAATTTTAGTTATTTATTTACTATATTATTATTTTAGTTGAGACATGAGAGAAAGTCTCATTAAAAGTACATATTCTCTTTGAGTGAAAATCCTAGGTTACAAGTTTTGCTCTGAAACATTCAATCTCTTATTTGAATTATTCTTAATCTTCCCATGACACTATGGAAGTTCAACCAACTCCCATACATTATTGTGTGCTATAGATTGTATCACATCTTACATAACATCAATCAATATGCCCAATAGTGGGTTAGAGACAGGTGTTTATGCAATAGGATTCTAATGGTGAGGAACTACACAGGAACAAGTACGAAAGTTTTAATGAAAATAGGTGATGCAATTTCAATTATTCTTAACTTCCCCCTCAACACCTATTCTCACCACATGTACAAATGAAATGGTTCCTGACAAGATATGTAAGTGAAAGGTGACAATTTAATTTTTCTTTCTTTACTAGTAGTTGAAAAATTTTCCAACTCAATAAATCAAACTCTAAGAACTTAGCAATGTGAGATACTACTATCTAGGTTCCATGCGTGGATAAAACATATCTCCCTTAGAATGATTTTGTACAACTAGTAAAGTAATAGTAAGTAGAAAATAGGTTGATTTTATTCTCATTTGGGTTATATATTTTATTTCAGCTAAACACCCTCAGACACAAAAAAAAATCCACTCTAGATTTTCTCCCAGTCAATAACTTAAAAGGTAATTTAAACCTGATTTACTAGGAATCCTATTAAGGATGTACAAGTTAGTTAAGAGATTTCTCTCTAAAAGTATTCAAGAAAGTTTGACATATTCATCATATTTCTTATCATGTCCTTAACGGTACGAGTACGCCTTTTGGCCATAACACTGATAGAATTTAAATAATTAGAAGGGGTATTATTTTACTTTTATTATCAGTTTATTACTGTTAGTTGTTGTTTTTATACATAGTGAACCTTTCACTTCTAGAAGGGTGGTTATCCAGCCTGGATAATGAATTCTTAGAATCGAGAGCCTTCATATGGCTGGTTTCAATTCTGTTTTAGTTTGTCTTGACTTTTAATGAAAAGTTCTCTCTGGAATCTTTCCGTTTCTCTCTCCTTCCTCTCTCTGGCTCTCAGTAATTTCTTTCTAAACCTCCATTGAAACTGAGCTTCTATCAACCGGTATCAGATCCTCTTTCCTGGCAATCATCCCTAGCCATCCTTATTCATCTCAATCAACCAAAATGGTGAACCTAATTACTCAGACCCAGCAATTGACGAACCAGGAAAAAGAAATTCAACATCTGGAAGCCATGATCAGAAGCATGGATGGGTGAATGACCTCCATGGAAGTGCAGATGTCTGCCAAGTTCCAAGAGATGCGTGACTTGATCTCCCACAATCGTGGATCAGTGGAATCACACTCGGAATCCTCCAAGGAAGGTAATACATGCCGAACCCATAATAATATGAGTGATGAGTATAATCTGTTCTCGAGGTTGCCTCGGGTTGATCTTCCTAAATTCAATGGAGAACGTTTTTCTGATTGGATGTATAGGATAGAGCAATTTTTTGATGTGGACAATACTCCTAAGTCTGCTAAAGTGAAGCTTGCTTCCATTAACTTGGAAGGCAGAGCCTTGCAATGGCATAAGGCATACATGTCTTCATTGACTGGGATAATGGTGTATTGGGGAATGTATATTAAGGAATGTATATTAGGGACATGTTTGTGAGGTTTGGTTAGGAGGAAGAGGGGGATCCATTGGGTAGGTTATCCAAACTTAGACAGACGGGGAGTGTCCAAGAATATCAAGCATAATTTGAGAGTCTGCTCAACCAAGTATCATTACTTGAGAGTCAAACCATAAGTCTATTCCTCAGTGGGTTGAAACCTGAGGTGGAAAGTGCTGTCAGGTGCTTTGAACCCAAAACACTTATCAAAACCATGAACATTGCTAAATGTCAAGAAAATGTGATTCAGTCACTGACTACCAAGCACCAACCTAATTATAGAAATCAACCTCTACTTCCTACTCCAAAACCACCACCATTACTAAACACACCCAAACAGTTTCCCAGCCAAAACCCAAATACCAATCCATCTAACTCAAGACCAACCCAGACCAATAATAGACCATAAGCCACCCTTAAACCTATTAAGAGTCTAACACATAAAGAATGGGAGGAGAAAATGAGTAAGGGATTATGTTACAGGTGTGATGAGAAGTTTTCACCAGGACATTAATGTAAACAGGCACAATTATTTCAGATCTTGATTGATTTTGACACTGAAGAAGTAGATGGTGATAATACTGAAACTAATCTTAGTTTGTCCTAGGCATGCAGTGGTTTTATGCACAAAACAAAATCCTCTGGGACTATAACAGGAGACAGTTAAAGTTTCAGAAAGGCAATAGCACTGTGACTTTACAGGCTTTGCCAGAACAACTAGGAGAATTCATAAATGTCAGACATCTATTCAAATTGATTGGGGGGCTTTTCCCTGATTCCCTTCTCAATATAGATCAACTACATGAAGTATCCCAGTTGAATGCAGCACCAGTACACATGAGTCCTAATAAGCAACAATTGCAGCAGTTGAGCATACTGTTAGAAGAATTTGAATGTCTTTTTGCAGAACCCACTGGACTACCTCCAAAAAGGTCTCATGACCACAAAATCTGCTTACAAGATGAAACATAGGCAGTTAGAATAAGACCATATAGGTATCCAATTATACAAAAGGATGAGATAGAGAAACAAATCGATGAAATGCTGCAAGCTAGAGTCATAAGGAATAGCACAAGCTCATTCTCATCTCCCATTATCATGGTGAGGAAGAAAGATGGAAGCTGGAGACTTTGTGTGGATTATAGGCAGTTAAACCAATTAACCATCAAGGACAAGTTCCCAATTCCTTTGGTAGAAGAGCTCTTGGATGAGTTACATGGAGCTGCATACTTCACCAAGCTTGACTTGAGGTCTAGTTATCACCAAATAAGAATGCATGAGCCTAATATACACAAGACAGCTTTCAAGTCACACAATAGTCACTTTGAATTTCTTGTCATGCCTTTTGGCCTCACCAATGCACCCTCAACCTTCCAAAGTCTCATGAATGAGGTGTTTAGATAGCATTCGAGGAGATTTATCTTAGTATTCTTTGATGACATCCTAGTGTACAGTACATACTGGTATAGTCACTTAGTACATTTGAAAACCACTTTTTAGTTACTCAAAGAGAATCAGTTGCTGGTTAAGAGGAGCAAGTGCTCATTTGGAGCAAGCCAAGTAAAGTACCTAGGCCACATCATTTCCTTTAAGGGCGTGGCTGCAGATGAAAACAAGGTCTAGTGCATGAAGAATTGGCCTTCTCCTAGTACTGTTAGGGAACTTAGAGGATTCTTGGGGCTCACTGGATACCATAGAAGGTTCGTAGGAGATTATGGTGGCATTGCAAAACCATTGATGAAACTGCTTTGTAAGGAAAAAGTTGTGTAGACCTCTCAAGCACAATTAGCATTCAACACTCTCAAATAGGCAATGTGCTAAGCATCTGTGTTAGCCATGCCAGATTTCACCCAAACTTTCTATGTGGAGACAGATGCCTCAGACATTGGAATTGGTGCAATATTAGGTCAAAATGGCAGACCTATTGCCTTCATAAGCAAAGCCTTGTCCCCTAAGCACCAATCATTGTCCGCATATGAAAAAGAGATGTTGGCAGTCATCTTTGCAGTTAGGAAATGGTCATCATACTTGATAGGAAGACATTTCATAATCAAAACAGAACATCAAAGCTTGAAGTATCTACTAGACAACAAAACCTTAACTCCTGCTCAACAGGATTGGTTAACAAAAATGATGGGATTTGACTATGAGGTCAAATATAGGAAGGGTTCTATTAACAAGGTAGCAAATGCCCTTTAGAGGAAATCTTATGATACAGGTTTAGTGGAAGCAGAAACAGTAGTCAGCATGGCCATTAGTGATATTACCACTAACTTATTGACCCAAATAGCTTAATTGTGAGATACAGATCCTAAGTTACAAGCTACAATTCAAACCAAACAATTTAACAGTGGAGCACTGCCTAAATACACCTGGGAGCACAACCAGTTGAAAAGAAAGGGGAAGTTGGTAATTAGTGATAATCCAGAATTGAAGAATACTCTACTACAGTACTTTCATTTTAGTGCCTTAACAGGCCATGCAAGTTATCAACTTACTCTCACTAGGCTAAACATTAACTGCTATTGGAAAGGTATGAGGAAGGAGGTGAGACAGTTCATCAGAGGTTGTATTACTTGTCAAAAGGCCAAGTATGTGCCTGCAGCTCCTTCTGGTTTGTTAAAGCCTCTGCCAGTACCTACAAGAATTTGGTCCAATATTGCAATGGACTTTGTTGAGGGTTTACCTAAATCTCAAGGCAAAAAGGCTATTTTAGTTATAGTTGACAGGCTCAGCAAATATGGATATTTTATAGCCTTATCCCACCCTTATTCTGCCTTAACAGTAGCTCGGGCATTCCTTAATAATGTATTCAAGCTCTATGGATGCCCAGAAACCATTGTGTCAGATAGGGATAAAGTGTTTTTAAGCAAGTTTTGGGAGGAACTCATGAAAAAAAATGGGGGCAAGCTAATTATGTTTACTGCTTATCATCCTCAGACTAATGGGCAGTCTTAAGTACTCAATAGGTGTCTAGAAACTTATCTGAGGTGTATATATGCTAATAGGCCCAAGGAATGGTCTAACTGGTTACCACTAGCTGAGTTTTGGTACAATACCAATTTTCACTCAAGCATTCATACCACACCCTATGAAGCTCTGTATGGCCAGAAACCCCCTATACATTTCCCTTATATTCCAGGTGATTCTATGATTGAGGCTGTTGATAGAAGCCTAATTGCTTGAGAGGCAGCAATCAAATTGCTTAGGCATCATCTGTTAAGAGCACAAGACAAGATGAGGTCACAAGCTAATAGGAAGTGAAAGGACAAGGAGTTTGAGGTCGGTACTTGGGTGTATTTGAAACTCATATCTTATATGCAACTATCTGTTGCCAGAAGACCATTTTATAAGCTATCCTACAGGTATTATGGCCTTTATCAAATCCTCAAACATGTAGGTTAGGTGGCATATCAGTTGGCACTGCCACCAACTTCTAGAATCCACTCTACCTTTCATATCTCTCAGTTGACACACCACACTGGTCAAATTCCCACCAGTACTGAATTACCAGACTTTGATGAGGATAGCAGCTTTGTCCTTAAGCCCCAATCCATTCTCGACAGGAAAGTAATTAACAGGGGCAACAAACATGTCACTTGAGTTTTGATTCACTAGTCTAACAACTACCCTGAAGATACAACATGGATGAACTTCCAGAAATTTCAACAACAATTTCTCACTTTTCCAGTAGACACTTGAAGGTAAGTGTTGTTTTAAGGGAGGGGCATTTGATAGAATTTAAATAATTAGAAGGGCTATTATTGTACTTTTATTATCATTTTATTACTGTTAGTTTTTGTTTTTATACCCAATGAACTTATCACTTCTAGAAGGGTGGTTATCCAGCCTGGATAACGAATTCTTAGAATTGAGAGCCTTCATATGGCTGGTTTCAATTTTGTTTTGGTTTGTCTTGACTTTTAATGAGAAATTCTCTCTAGAATCTTTCCGTTTCTCTTTATTTCCTCTTTTTGGCTCTCTATAATTCCTTTCTAAACCTCCATTGAAATTGAGCTTCTATCAAACACTTTGTTCAGGGCTACCAAACATGGTATATTGGGTTACAAACACACAATAACTACTTGACACACAATCCCATATGATCTTTATCAACATCATGTTTGCCATAATACTACCACCACGGTCAAACCTTAAAATTTTAATAACTTTTCCTATTTGCATTTCAACTTCAATTTAGAAAATTTTAAAATTTTCAAGAGAATCAGATTATTTCTTAATCAAGTATATAAACCAAAATGAAGAAAGTCGTTAATAAAAACAACTTCCTTTTTGTGTCAAATGGTGGAATAAGGTTTACTACAATCAGTGTAAAAAATCTCTAAGAGACTTGAACTATTGGTTTCCTTATTTTTCACTGATTTGGTCACTTTACTCCTAACAATTAACCCAAAGAGTAAGGGGATAACATCCTTTGAGTTTTTTAATTATTTCCCTTAAAATTTGACCTAGATGCTTGTGCCAAAATATTTAGGATCTTTATTTAATTAAAAATATTTTGTAAACAAATTTTCTTAATATGAAATGAGAAGTATTACATTTGGAGGGGTTAAACACATCCACCAACAATTTTGGAATTTAAAGCATTTGAACTTTAAAATTACCAAAAATAAAAATAAAATGACCATTTTATCCAACTAGAAAATTAAAATCAAAATTCACCTACATGTTTAAAATAACTTTCAAACCATGAAAATGCGACTTCAACGAATTCACTTTGACATTATTCTCAACTCAAAGTTTTACCTCTAATTAATTTGGCTTCTTTTATATATGTATCTTTTTAAAAAAAAAGTCTTTGTTTTTAACCAAGACTTGAAGTTAGGCAATATGCCTTCACATAACCTCTTTTACTGCATTAGAAGCATATGAGGCCCATTTTCACAACAACCTTAAAACCACCCATATTAGGCTTTTGACCGTTACTAAGCTCTTTAGTATCTTGAGATTTATTATGATAAGTATGTTTCAACTTAATGCTTACAACATGAAAAACAACAAGATTATTATAACCTACATGGTTAAATCATGTCCATAATTTTCAAGACAAACTCAATGTTTTGTTTCCATTGATTAAAAATGACCTATTTAACAATCTAATGGAAGCAGTATAGTTGCTAATAACAAATGTGATGATTCAAAAGAAAAAAGAATGTAACTTGCCAAAGAATTAGGGTAATTAATAACAAACATAAAAAAATTATTCTTCATGATTACAAGGAGCATCATTACAAACTCCCATTTGGGCAGAGGATACAACATACAATTAGGATCTCACGTTCAACCCATGAAACGGAAACATGAGAGCATCCTAAGTTTCAAAAAGTTCATCCTCTTTTGGCCAGGAATGCAATATGTCAATCAAAATAGGTACTCAATGATAAAGAATAAGAATTATTTTAAATGAATCAAAAGTGCATCATTATAAACTCCCCTTTGGGTAGATGATGAAACATGCTATTAGGATCTCATGATCAACCCATGAAACCAAAATTAGAGCATCCTAGCTTTCAAAAAGTCTATCCCCTTTGGGCAGATAAACCTTCTAGGTCAGTATACCCTACACCATATGTTTCATGTATTTTCCAAAATTAAAGTATATAATAATCCCCTATAGGCAAGAAATTATATACAAATAATTTAAGAAACATCTCATACTATAGCTTTTAAAAACCCCAAAAATCTATACATGTAGACCACTTTGGAGGCAACCACCTATATAAACCTATAAGATTTTCTTAAACTGAAAAAATTTAATTATTCTAATTTATCTTTCTCAACTGAAATGCTATTCAAAAGCATCTCAAATGATCACGTAATGCATGTTGTAAACTTTAAACAAAATTGAATCTAAACTAAAGTTTTCTATCAACACGTGCTTTAAAAACATAAGAGTATGACAATATTTATCTCTAGCTAGGAAGAGTACCTACTGTTTTTAGTTTCAAAACATATAAAACATGAAAATCTAACAAGCCTCAATAATTATATATGTGAAATTATATTAGTTTTAAACATAAAAAAATAGCATATACCAATACTATAATTTCTACATTTAATTTTCCAAATCTAAGCATACTATTAAATTGGAAAATTTAAATAAAAATTTCAGGAGGAGAAGACCCCCAGAGGGCTGAGGGTGGACCACACTATCCCTTAGTGCGAGTGGAGTTCCTCCTAAAGGGGACTAGCAGCTTCTTCAAGCTCCAGCTGGGTTAGATTCGACCTGTTTGGCAGGGAATCTGGGTCTATGAGACCCAATTTGACTTTCCACCATGTTTTCTTTGATTTTTTGCCTAAAAATTTAGTTTAAACTCGAATTTGTTTAGAGGTTTTGATTAAAATAACTAATCAAACAAAAACCCCAAATTAAGTTTAAGTTTCAATAGTCAATTTGTCTAAACATTTCAATTTAAAATTATGAACCCTAACTCTAACTCAAAAAAGTTTTAATTCGAATATCTCAAAATTATGTAATTCCACACATTCAATTAGTTTCTAATGAGTATAGAAACATGCATGATTATAATAAATCAAAATAACATGAGAACATAACTTTTCTAATCCAAAAATTAAAATTCGACTTTACGTTAAACTGAATCTAAAAATCCAAAATTCTTAACTTATAGTTGATGAAATCAAAAAAATAATATATCAAATTAAAGATATTTCGAAGAAGAACATTTAAGGTTTCAATTATTGAGTTAAAAAATCTGACTTAAATGAACCCTATTATTTTATGTCAATTAAATAAATTTCAAGGTTCCAAATGCATGTATATCTAGCTTTGATACCATGTGTAAGATAAATAATGGATTAAATACATGAATTTAAAACACAATAATTTAAATACTTGCGTACCTAATTGAGCTATAGCAGTAGAACATATGAATCCTCAATTAAACATGCCATGATTGAATCATTAGTACTCTCTATTTACTAGCAACTCTCAATATAGCAAGATACACTCATATTAAGAGAGGAGAGGAGACCTAACTTATTTATCATTAGATAAACCCTAAGAGTTCTCCCATTAAAGCGTGCTTCAGCTCTATTCAAATGATCACATAAACCAAATAGGCTCTTACCAGCCTATCTCAAGTGAACCAAACCTTAATCCTGTTTTTATTAAAACCAAAACTATATAATCAATGACTGCCTACACACATAGAGTTTCTAACACCTCTATTGACTTTCGTCCTGTTAATATAATATAATAACACCCAATGAAAGCCTGCTACATGGCGATTGTCCCACTACATGACAGCATGAACAGTTCAGGTAGCTTATGATGGTACTCTCCTCCTTTATATACATGTTCATACCCCTCAATCTAAAAGGAAGAGAAAAAAAGATAAGACAAGTGAAAATCCAATTAATTCCTCCTTAATATGTTTGTGGCTACGTAGCTCTTTTTCTAACTTGATCGTCAGAGGGTTTAGGGAGCTCACCTAGGACCTAGCTCTGGTCCTTTGTTTTGTAAGATTCAAGGTGGGGAGGTCGTATGATCGCCCGAATATGCTGACCACAAAGACCACTCCCGGAATCGTCTTTCCCTAGTCCCCAGTGCAGACTAATTTAACATTAACATTGGCACCATCTGTAGGAAAGCTATTTGATTTAGCTTACCTACTCATGATCGACATGGTGAACCGAGAAGAAGAGCCTCAAGAACAATGTAGATCGAGAATGTGAGAAGGTGTGGAAGGCGTGTCGTTTCTTGTTTCCATGGATCCCTACACATGGGTCACACAGAAGCAGTTCGCCGAGATTATAGCGGCTTTAGAAGAAATCTCTGCTATGAGGATTGAAAGGTCACCCCCTAGGGTCCAGGGAAAAATACAGTTTGAGGATTTGGGTGAAAGTTCAGGGAGTGACCGAGTAGCCAAGATTAAGGTGGACCCAAAGATCGATAACCCTGTCGAACATATTGAAGCTCGTCGTCCTTTTACCAAGAGCATAACGGACTGCACTATTCCTCAAAGGGTTAAAATCCTGGCTTTGGAGCAATATCTTGGGACTTCTGATCCTGATAATTTTGTGATTGGATTCGAATCTCTGATGTTACTACATGGCATCCCTAACTAGGTGATGTGTAGGGCATTCAGGTATACTTTGAGAGGTAGTGGGAGATGGTGGTTTGCCTAACTCAAAAATGATTCCATTCATTCATTTTAGTAGTTGGTTTCTCAGTTAAAACGCCATTTTATAACTAATAGAAGGCATAAGAAGGACGCCACCTACCTTCAGTCCATCAGAAAAGGACGAGGAGGAACATCTTAAGGAGTTTATGGGACGTTTTAACTTCGCAGCTTTTGAAGTGGAGGATGTAAATCCTCAAGTTATGATAATCGCTTTGAGAGCAGGCCTGAGGAAATCTGAATTTAGGAATAATTTGAACAGAAGAATGCCCAAGACTTTGGAAGAACTTATGAAACTGGCAGATGAGTATATAAATGCGGGGGAAGTAGACAGAGATCTGGTGGTGCCCTCATATCGGCCATTCAAAAGGCAGCGTTTGCTTGATCACCATGATAGTTAGGCCGGTCATCAAAGGAATGAGAAATGGGTGAGAGAAAAGAGAGAGCATACACCTCATTGTTAAAGATTCGAGAATTATAAGAAACTGAATAATACCCGAACAGTGGTGGTTTTTGGCTGTCCAATCAAGGGTGTTATGAAATTTTCCCAAACCCCAAAATCAATAGGCAAATATATTAATCACTCGAAGTTCTGCTTGTTCTACAGAAGCTCGGGGTATGATACAAAGAATTGTTGGACACTAAGGCATGAGATAAAGAAGTTAATTAAGAGGGGTTATCTAGTTGAGTTTGTTCAACGAGAAGGGTCTAGGAGGGTACACCAAAATCTCAGTCCCTGGGGTGAGCATCTTTCTCGTCATCTTGAGCAACCTCGATACACTAGAAAAAGCGTAGGTGATACCAGAAGGCCTCTCAAATCTCCTGATGATGGTGGTATGATGGTGGGTGTGATACACACAATCGTCGGTAGATTTTCGCCAGCGGGTAGGACGTCTTCCAAAAAAAAGTGGTATGTGAGGAGGTCGTTATTGGTCAAGGTATGACCCAAGAAATCAAGAGAAGAAAGTCTCTCGAGAGCTATAACCTTTTCGGTTGAGGATCTAATAGGGGTCGAGACTCCTCATGATGATGTTTTGATAGTGTCCACTAAAATCGCTAGTTATCAGGTGCAGAGGGTCCCGATTGACAATGGGAGCTCGGCTGACATCATGCATTCCAAATGTTTCGAGAAAATAGGGGTCTCCAGGGAAACACTTAAGCCATTCGAGGGCTTTTTGGTAGGATTTAATAGAGAAGCAATAGAGGTAGAAGGTTCGGTCGAGCTACTGATTACATTGAAGGATGAAGGTATTAAGAAAACAGTTGTGGTGCAGTTATGAGTAGTGAAGATACCTTTGGCTTACAATGTAATATTAGGTCGCTCATTCTTGAATGCTGTCAGGGTCATACCTTCCTCTTGGCACGTTTGTTTGAAATTTTTGACCTTCCGAGGAGTAGGCACTTTGCGAGGAAACTAGAGAGTAGTACAACAGTGCCATTTTACCAGTTTACGAACAAAAATTACCGAGGTCCTACACACGAATAACATTAAGGATGCCAGGCCATATAAATAGATATATATACAGAAAAGAACAGATTCAGTAGACAAGTTCGCACCAGTCAGCCTATTTGAGGGTAATTCAGAAAAAAACCATTCTAGTGGGCACCGAATTGGACCAAGAAGTATGGGAGGCTTTTATAGTGGTCCTTAGGGAGAATGCATTGGCTTTTTCTTGGCCGGGGAAAGACATGCCGGGGATAGATCCTTCTGTCATACATCACAGATTAAGTTTCAAGGCAGACTCCAGACCAATCAAGCAGAATAAGAGAAATTTTGCCTTGGATAGGCAGGATGCTATTCAAGAAGAGGCATCCAAGTTATTAGAAGCAAATTTTATCAGGGAGGTACATTACCTAGACTGGTTGGCTAACATAGTCATGGTACGAAAGCAGAGTAGGAAGTAGAGGATGTGCGTGGACTTCATCGACTTGAATGGAGCTTGTCCGAAGGATAGTTTTCCTTTACCTTAAATTATTAGGTTAGTTGACAGTTCATCTGGAGATGAGGTATTGAGTTTTATGGATGCCTATGTCGGCTATAATTGGATCAAGTTGGCAGAAGAGGACGAAGAGAAAACCTTATTCATCATAGAAATGGGAACTTATTATTTCAAGGTCATGCCGTGCGGTTTGAAGAACGCCGATGCGTCTTACTAGTGTTTGGTGAATAAAATATTTAAAGCATAGATATGTCACAACGTTAAGGTGTATGTAGATGATATGCTGATCAAAAGTCCTAGTTTAGGAGAACATGTCAAAGACTTACGAGAGACCTTCTTGACAATAAATCATAACTAGCTGAAGTGCAACCCCATAAAGTGTATATTTGGGATCTTGGCAGGCAAGTTTTTAGGTTTCATGGTACCTGTAAGAGGAATAAAGGCTAATCCTTCCAAGATTATAGCAGTCCTCAACATGCAAAGTCTTAAATCGACTAAGGAGGTCCAAAAACTAACAGGTCGAATCATAGCCCTGGCACGATTCATGTCCAAATCGATGGATAGATGCTTCTTGTTTTATTCAGACTTTAAAGAAGGCGTTCTCATGGACCAAGAAGTGTGAGATAGTTTTCCAATAGTTGAAATAATACTTAGCTTCTGTTCCCTTGTTGGATAAACTAATAGAGGGCGAGGTACTAATTCTTTATCTAGGTGTATCAGCAGTAGTTGTTAGCTCGGTGTTACTTAGGGAGAATGGTCTTCAACAGCAACTTGTATATTATACTAATCGAGTTCTCCAAGGGGTAGAAATCAGGTACCCACATATTGAGAATATAGCCTTGGCTTTGGTAAGTTCAGCTCCCAAGCTTCGGTCGTACTTTCAGGCCCACGGTGTAGAAGTTAGAACCAACTAGCCTTTGAAGAAGACACTACACAAGCCCAATACCTCTAGAAAAATGGTTCAATGGTCTGTTGAACTGGATGAATTTGACATATGGTACAGCCCCATATTGGCCATTAAAGCCTAAGTACTGGTAGACTTCATTGTGGAATGTATATTTTTGAATGAATCATCAGGCAACCTAAAAACAGATACAAGCTCTGATTTTTCTGAAAAAGGATGGTTATAGTGCGTGGACGGGTCTTCTGATAGGTATGGCAGTGGAGTAGGGGTGACTCTAAGGTGCCCGGATGGACAAGTCACGGAGTGTGCTATTAAGTTCGACTTCCTCGCCTTCAACAATGCAGCCGAGTACAAGGCTCTAATCTTAGGTCTGAAATGTGCCAGAGTAGCTGGAGCGAAGGAATTGAAGGTTTTATGTGCCTTTCAATTGGTGGTCAAACAACTAATGGGCGAATACATAGCTAGGGACATCTCCACGATTCAATACTTAGGAAAGGCAAAATAACTTATTAGCTAAAATAAGGCAAGTGCTCGAAGAGCACAGCTTGAAGAGACCAAGCTATGAGAAGTTCGAGACGTTGGCCGTGGGGACACCAGGTCCATCATGGATAACTCTCATAGTGGATTATATACAATCGGCCTTAATTCCTTCTAGTACAGTCGAATAAAAAATTGTTAAAGAAGAGCTGCGAGATATTGTATAATACAAGACCGTTTATACGGGCAATCTTATGAAGTACATAAGGGTATTTGTGGAGCACACATAGGTTACAGGGCTTTAGCGCAGAAAGTTTTTAGAGTAGGGTATTATTGGCCTACCCTTCAGGAGGATTCCAAGTTGTGGGTGAAGAAGTGTGACAGTTGCCAGAGGTTGGCTAGGGTGCCAAGCCTACTACCAAACAGGTTAATACCTATCAGAAGCCCTTGGCCCTTCGCCATATAGGGTTTGGATATTCTAGGACCCCTTCTCATGAAAGGACGGGAAAAGTGAAGAAGTTCATATTGGTAACTTGTGACTATTTCACCAAATGGGCTGAGGCCTAGCCGATGACTTCAATCAGTGCAAAAACTATGAAAAATTTCTTTTGGAAACACATCATCTGTTGCTTTAGATTACCAAAGGCCATAGTCACCGATCATGGGAGGTAATTCGATTGTTGGCTTACCAAGTCCTGGTGTTCGGAGCTCAGAATTGACCTTCGTTTTTCTTCAGTAGCCTATCCTCAGGTTAATGGCCAGGCAGAAGCTATTAACAAGATACTTCTAGAAGGGTTGAAAAAAAAAGGTAGATAGGAACAAGTTGGATTGGGAAGAACAACTATAGCAAGTATTATGGTCCTACCACACTACATGGAAGGTAGCCACCAGAGAGATTGGGAAGAACAACTACAACAAGTATTATGGTCCTACCACACTACATGGAAGGTAGCCACGAGAGAGACACCTTTTAATCTAACTTATGGAATGGAGACAGTTATGTTAGTGGAGATAGGTGTACTATCCCTTGAGGTCGAATCCTACTCTGAGTAGAGCAATGAGATCGAAATAAAGACCTTGACCTACTTGATGAGGTTAGGAAGAAAGCTCACCTCTACCAGATTATCCGTCAATAGATTATAGTTTGACACTTTAACGACAAGGTAAAGTTGAGACCTTTACAAGTAGAAGATTTTGTTTTGAGAATGAATCAATTTATGAGTGATGGCTCAGCAGGAAAACTTAGAGAATCATGAGAAGGTCCGTACCAAATAGACCAAGTTATGGGCCCAAGGGCTTACAAAATCAGAACAGAAGTGCGAAAAATACTCTCGAGTAACTTTAATGCCCAACATTTGAAAAAATATTATCATTAATGTAAATTTAAATCGCCCTGTTTTATAGATGCCCATATTACAATGTGAATTTTTCTTTGTAGACTGACAATGCCCCATGTAATTAAGTACAAGGCTTTGCCAAAAAACCCGAGGGGCAAAAAATGATCGAGGTTCACCTTGTCAACTGAAAGACCTTAATAGGGAACCCAACCTCCCCTAGTGCTCGCGGTTTTTGCAAGCGAGGCTACCAAGCTATAACCCTGTGGTCCGAGCCATTCCTGAGTTTGTCCTCAGGAAGTGTAAAGTACAAAAAAGTACCCCTACCTGCAGACCTTAAAGGCTGAACCCCATGTTGGCAAGGTGGAGCCCTGAGAAGTTGGCAAGATTTGGCTACAAGATCAAATTCTACAAGACCATGCTTGGATATATAAATCTCCAAAGACATGGACTCTAAAAAAGATCCAACCTAGTAGAATCCGACACCTTATGTGGGACGAGATAGAACATCAAGTTAACCAGGCGATCTGAATCTGAGTTTTATATTGAAAAGTTGACTGACATAATTCACTACTGGGCGAGATAAGACTTTCTAAATCGACAAGTTAATTGGCAAGTAATAAAATATATATTATACTGAAAATTAAAAACGATGAGAACTCTTAATCATCATAAATTTACATTTGACATATGATTGTTCAATCATCCGTTATAAATTGCACCAAAAATTAGTGTATTACACAATCATCCATCACAAAATTGAATTATCCATTATAATATTCAAAGTATTCATAGATCTACTGATCGCCTGCATTGTTGTTCTCACTCCTCCCATTTCGGTCTGCATTGGCTTCAGCATCTAGCTTGGTGGTTTCCTCTTCACCATCATTCATGTCCTCCTCTTCCTCTTCCCTGGACCCCTTTCCAACGGTAGATTGGACCTCTGTAAGCATCTTCACCAGCCTCTCATCCTCTTCTACTTCTTCCTCACTAGGCCATTTTGCCTCTGATATATCTAAGTAAAGGTTGCGTTTTTTCAACCAGACCCAACAGCCGACCCATTTGTTGGCGTACAGGAGACTGCCATGATCATGGATCATCCGTCGACACTCGTCTAAAGCTTTAAAATTTTCAACAGCTGTTTGGGCCTCCTCCTTGGATCTATTCAGTTCAGTCCTCAACCTGGAGATCTTTTCATCTTTTTTGGCTTGGTCTTCTATAGCTTGGGCCTTTTCCTCTTGGAGTCGGATCACCTCAAACTCGTATGACTGGCATCGCTCAAGCTCTTCTTTAAGTCGAGATGCCTTTTCGCTCTACTGGCGACATTGGGTCAACCAACCCTTAACCTCGGCCTTAAATGCTGGACTTTGGCTTTTAGCAATTCAAATTGCTCAGAAGCAGCTTGTCCCTCAATCTCAGCTTTTTTGGCTTGGATTAACCGAGCTTTCAAAATTTCGTTCTCTTGAACGATGCCGATTAGTTTATTTGTGAGTACTCGACATCGTCCAGGGCTTTCTTCAGTTTAGTGTATAAGGACGCCTAACATTGTATCGAGTGCAAACAACAAGTTCATATCATTAACATTACACAACATGTATTAGTAATATTACACAACATGATAATTAATTAAGAGTAAGAGGTCTGCCATACTTGCACGCTAGTTGATAGCCCAATGATAAAAGTGCTTTCCAGCGAAAGATCGTTCATAAATGCTACGTCCGCAGGCATCATTGTTTCTCGAGCTATAGCAAAGGCAGTGTAAGGGATGTCGCAAATATAGGCATCCTCTGGTGTGCCTAGGAAAACATGCACCGACATCTTGGCTATGGAAAAGCCATCTGGTCCAGAAGGCTCCTTTAAGGGGGCTCCACTCTAGCCCTCTTTTGGGAACGAGCTGATTTGGGAGGAGGTGGCATTCTTTCTCGATCATCGGCTAGGACTGTGCATAAAGGCAAGACATTCCTTATAGTCTCAGACAGGGATTGTTGGGAGACAGAGCTGGGTCTTGACTTCTTGGGAGGTCGACTACCTTCCTTTGCCAGCTTTTTTCCCTTAGAGGTAGACATTTTTTCTGCCTTTTCTCTGAGAGCTTCAAGATGTCGCCTAGATGCAGCTCTCACTTCGGCGGCTTATTGTTCTGGCATAAGACTCATGTTTGCAAAGGCAAAAGATCAAGAGTTCAATAACAGTGAATATGAAATACTACTCAACAATGCAAGGAAAATATTGTGTGGTGTGAACCAATCGCTAGCTTGGATAAACCGATCCTTGCCAACATGGCCCCAAAGGTAAAAAAACTTTGTGTTGAACAACTTTCCTTGTTGG
The DNA here is from genome assembly GCA_029379385.1 of Quillaja saponaria. Taxonomy (NCBI): domain Eukaryota; kingdom Viridiplantae; phylum Streptophyta; class Magnoliopsida; order Fabales; family Quillajaceae; genus Quillaja; species Quillaja saponaria. The sequence goes on from CM055607.1 coordinate 24,137,027, forward strand.
TATTTCTTGTACACAAGGATCTTAGAGTACTTCTTAAATTGTACTCGATTCATCCTTGAAGGTTTCTCTAGCTTCCAAGTCCTCAGAACTCTCCATTTGTGTAATAAACCTGTGGGGCGAGGAGCCTCGACAAAGAAATAATGAGGCTTCCATTCTTTATTATTGTCAAGTTATCCTTGGTATAGGTCGTCCTTGGCCAAAAAGTAGATCCACCCCCCCGATGTGTTCTTAATCTGGTGTAAATGCCTAAAGACTATTAAGGATGGGCAAATCTGCAAAGTATGATAGACGCTGATAAAGGTGATTAGGAATCGCTAACCATTGGGGATGACCTGAGTTAGACATATCTCTAAGGCGTTCAAAGTTTTGACAATAAAAGGGTGAAAAGGGTAGCGAACTCCAGCTTTTAGGCATTCCTCGTAAAAACAAGAGGTGTTGGGGCAAGAATGATTTAGACGATCTCCGTAAGGCCCAATCATGTACACTTTGGCCCCAACAGGCTTGAAATACAACCTACTCAAGGTCTCCAGTTTGGTTTCACTTATTACGTTCTCTATGGTACTTATTACAATGTTAGTCTGAGGGCAAAAGATTGCCACGTTGTCATCAGACTTCTCATCCTCGTTCCTCTCAGGTGAGAAGTCAGACAGGGCAGTGGCCTCATCTTCAACTTCAAAGTTCTTAGACTCAGTATCATTTGAGCCTGAGGACATGGGTGGATGGTAAGCTAGGGATAACAGGAGCACCTTTCCTTTTCTAGGGCGATAGGTTGGCTCCTTGCCCATAGGCATTATGGTGCCATCTGTTGGGTGGTCATCCAACATCTCAAAAGGTAGGGCTGATGAAGAACCTCCCTCACCAGACATAATAGGTGAACTCAACACACTTTGAAAATTTTTTGAAAGAAGAAGGTTAGAAGGTTATAAGCCCGTACCTAATGAAGAAGGAAAGCATGTTAAGAAGTTTATCTTCCTGTTAGTCAATCTGGCTGTACACAAATTGGTAGAGCTTCACTGCGAAAATCTGAAAGTGGGATAGAGGGGTGGGGTGGAAGGAGCCTTATATAGGCCTTGAAGGTTTCCCTCGCACTCTGCGCCCATTACATCTGGGACATGTGGCATCATTCCAGTGCTGGCCTACAGCTTCATCCAATGAAAAAGAGAGCCCGACTCGGAATCTGAAAATTTGTAAGACAACCAATAGCAAAGGAAAGTTAGGCCCAAGCTCGAGGGTGCCTCGTTTAGGGATTACACCTCCCCACCTGGTCAACCTAGTCGTCCTCATTTCCCGCTGCTGTTGTAAGCTCTGTGATTTTATAGATTCATGAAGGTCAGGACATCTGGGCAACCTGGTAAGTGTTCTGTCATTTTCGGGATACTAGTGTTAATATAATATAGTAACATCCAATAAGAGCCTGCCATGTGGCGGTTATCCCACTACATGACAGCAGGAACAGTTTAGATAGCTTGTGACAGTACTCTTCTCCTCTATATACATGTTCACACCCTTCAATCTAAAAGGAAGAGAAAAAAAGACAAGATAGGTGAAAATCCAATTAATTCCTCCTTAACATATTTGTGACTACGTAGCTCTTTTTTTGACTTGATCGTCAGAGGGTTTAAGGAGCTCACCTAGGACTTGGCTCCCATCCTCTATTTTGTAAGATTCAAAGTAGGGAGGTCGTCTGATCGCTTGAATACACTGACCACAGAGACCATTCAGGAATCGTCTCTCCCCAGTCCCCTAGTGCGAACTAATTTAACATTAACACGTCCTTTTCTTTAAAACAATCATTCTTCATCTTCCTAACCGACACTACAATTATGTATTATTGGCATCTAATGGTTGGATTGGTTGTGAGAAAATTGTCAATGGTGTTTAAAGGTTGAGAGTAAGTATATTTTAACCGTAATGGATCTTGAGACACATGGATCATACTGTATTTGCTCTAATTCAGTCAATTTTCATCATTTGCCATTTCTCTTACTCTCACCGTGGATCTTGAGACATATGGATCAGACTGTATTTGCTCTAATTCAATCAATTTTCATCATCCGTCATTTCTCTTACTCTCACCGTGCCCATTCTAATTCAACCTCTCAACAACCAAGTTCATAAGCCTTAACAGCCACAATAGATATGTACATATTAAACAAGATCTGATATGATCATTATTCCCTACAGGCCTTTTCAATTTGTTAACTCGAACAGCTGCATGCATGATCATTTGTATAACTATAGCCCAATTGATGTACAGTAACTTTTCATCACCAATGATCACGTTGGTTCAAAGCACAAATGTGATGACTTTCTACAATATCAGTATATGTGGCATCATAAGACTAAGTGATATGGAATGGTGGACACTATTCTTGATAGATCATCTCCATTTGGACTTATTTGAGTAAATCACAAAATCTCTATTAGAGACAAATAATTTTTTGACTTGTTACAATCTTTTAGTGCAAAATTATCAACAATTTGTCTCCAATAGGCATCTCAAAAATGAGATTAAACCATCACTATTGATTAAAACATTTTAACAGTCCCATACTTTTTATTATAAAGAAATAAAATCACTGTTGTTTTTTTTGCCTCATAAAATTTCAACATTCTTATATGAAATTCAACCAATTAAATAAATTTCAGAAAAGAAGAATAAGAAAAACCTATTTCTTTCACAATACACTTAAATCACAAAAATCAGAGAAGCCAATTTTGAGAAAAGCTAACATATATAATGGAATTTGATCGATATCTTCAATCCTCTAGCAAACTTTATTACAATATCTCTTTAAGATTGTTACAAAAAAAGTAAATGATAAGACATAATTTGTAGACTTTGAAGTGTGTTGTAACAACACTATCCTTAAGGAGATATCACTTGCACACTCTTCTAATTTGGAGATTGCAGACAAATCCTTTCTAGGATCTAATAAAATCTCTTAGAATCTTGTTATTTAAAATTGTTCTCAACCACTTATAGAAGTCATCTATATATAAAAGACGAATAATCATGTATTCAACTGTCATAACTTTTGATATAATAAATTATAACTTTTAATTCATTAGTTGTGTCTCTTGGCACAAATAAATTATAACTATTAAATCCAATAGTTATATCTCTTCATATATATTACTATTCATGAAATGACATCCCAATTTAGGACTTACATTATAATCTATCCAACATAGTATTGGTCTGAGGTGTGTAAGACAAAATGGTATGGAGGATTGGATTTAAAGCAATTGAGCCATTTTAACGATGCTTTCTCAGCAAAAGCTTGTTGGCATTGCTTAAAAAAGCTAGATTATTTATAGGTACGAATTATGAAAGACAAGTATTGGCCAATGGGTACCATCTTAGAAATAAACAAAAAACTAGGTATATCTAGTTGTTGGCAAGGTAATGTTTCGGCCATAAATGACATGAAGGCATAACTGTCCTCTGGCTCTACAAATGGCTTTCCGTGAAACCTTTAATTGAAGAGCTACCTATTGATACTTTACTAAGTAATTTGGACATAATGGTTTATGCCCTTTTAGTTAATAATGGTTTTTGGGATAGAATAGTGATTGATGAAGTAGTACCAGCTATGACTGGTATGAGGATAGTGGGGATTAACTAAAAATACGATGTTCTCTATCAAGATGTGCTATGGCAATTGTGTTACTAGCCCCGAGTCTAATTGGGAATTTGTAGAAATTTGGAAGCTTAAATGTCCAACGAAGTGGCAAACTTTTCTCTAGCTCCTTTGCAAGACCAAGTTGCTTATGAATGCACATAAAGTTATAAGTCACATGGCATCTGATGTGTCATGTAAGTTGTGTGGAGCATGCTGGAAAGATCGTGATCATATTTTCGTAAATGTGACAATGCCAAATTGATCTGGACAAATATGAGATTCTTAACAAACAGGACAACAACTGTGGTTGACTTTGATGCCTGGCTTCGACTACAGTTGAGCTTAAAACAGGATCATGGTAGAGATGGCCTTCCCCTCAACATAGAGTTCGCTAGTAGTTTATGGATGTCGTGGAATTAGAGGTGCGGAACAATTTTCGAGGACATGTTTGTTATTCCCTAATCACCTAAGATTATTGTCCTTCATCTGATGTATGAAGCTTACTGTGCCTTCATGACCAATCAGCAACCGGTCAGAACCAAAGTGACTCGAATGATTTCTTGGACCAAGCTTGTACCAAGTTATATTAAGCTGAACTCGGATGGAGCTGCAAAGGCTTAAGAATCTCGGGCTGGATGTGGAGGTGTGTTCACAACGAGAACAAGATTGGCTACTTGGGTTTCATATAAATATGGGTTGTTGTAGTAGTAAGGTAGCAGAGCTGGAAGGAATACGTACTGGTTTAATGATTACTTGGAATAATGGTTAGCATAATATACTTTGTGAAACTGATGCAGCTACAGTGATCCAATCACTAACATCTGAACTTTAAGATACTAGTAGCATCGGTACCTTGATGGAAGACTTTAAAAGCTTACTAAAATGCCAATGGACATGTTCATTACATCAAGTTTACTATGAGGAAAACCGCTATGCAAATACCTTTGCCAATCTAGGCTTGGCCTCGACCAATTCTTTTACCATTCTCCATGATACTGCAATGAAAGTTTAGCCTGCTTTGAAGGCAGACTTTTATGGTTTGGGTTTTCCCTGTGAAGTTTGTTAGAAGAATCAGGTTCTGTCTTTTAGATGTTTTTCTTTGGCCTAATTTTGTTTTTCCTGTCTTTGTTTTCTTAATTCCTCTGTCACCAAAAAAAATAGTAACTTGGGTTTTGGTAGAGATGTCCAGGAAACTATGTCAAGATAAGAATCAAACAATTGTAAATATCTCGGTATGAGCATTCGATCAAGCCCTAATACAAAATACTAGTAGTTATGTATCTACTGTGTCACTGTGCCTACTAAGTGCAGTAAATCTAAGCATGAAAGATAAATCTACCTAATGAAATGAGAAAAAAAATTATATGAAAAACTATAAAAAAAGATAAATGACAAGAAGACTATAAACTTGGAATTACATACATATTGGTATTCCATACGGAAATGTTTGTGTGTCTGTTTTCAAACCCTTAATTAGGTTTTTAGATAACTCCTAATCTAGGTGTTTAATCTTCTAAGAACTAGTAAATCTAGCCCACTATATTAATAATTAACCACTAACTTAAACACGTGGCAGTCAGTTTAAGTGCCCTTAATTCTTATTAGCCCACAACATGTCAATCATAATCAATCTCTAAGACTACGACCATTTAATAGGTTTCTGCGAATTGATCAGAGTCTTTGGTCGAAATTATATGAGGTGTCATCTCCACATGTCATCACTTTATTGATCCATCTGGGTCAACATATTTTACCAAAATGTTAAACCCTCGTTGACTTACCTTGATTATTTTAAGGTGTCAATAATGGCCATATATTACTTTAAACTTGTAAAGGTATGAAACGATATGTTTGAACCCTAAAATTAAGACTTCTTGAAAACCAAACAACGGCTGATCCTTGAGTGGTTCTCTCAGTTTCTGAAACTTGAATAGTCTCTTAATTGTTCCTTACTTCTCAGGGGTCATCGAGCAAGTACAAAATGCAATGAAAAACCTTGGGATTTTCCCTTAGTATTTTACTCATTTTCTTCATGTGCTTTTTTCTAATTCAAAAACTTCCATCCTTTGAAATTCTTTAAGTGATCCATGGCTTCCTCAAAATTTTCCCAAAGAAAATCTTTGACAATCGAATTAGTACTATTCCTGCCTATATGAAGAAGAATCTCGATCATGTTCTTTGTATTAACTATGTTAGTGGCCTACAAGAAGATTAGGTAAATTCCTCTGTCTTCATTTACAAATCTGGTTTTGCAGCTCCTATTCTAGGTTATTTAAGACTTTGCCCTCTCCAGATCTTGATGTATATTTCCTTCTTGGTCTCTAAGAAGTTCTTCTTTTCTAAGACTCGTCAAAACTTTCTTTCCCTTCCTACTTCACACTTGTCTGAACTTGGCCTATTGCTGACAAAGAATTTAGGACTTAGACTCGTAGATTCTTTTTGTTCATTATGAAGCTCTCAGTCTTCAATGGATTCTTTCCTTGATTAGCCTTTCAATTACTTCCATGGCGCCTAGTTGACCTGGTCGGTGCTGCTGCTTGGAATGCAAGCGCACATTTCGTTTGCAAGTAATACAATGATAAAGTAGAGATAATTTCCACGAGAAAATATACTACTCTAGAGCTAAGTATTAATATTGATGCTAGTTAATTTTATTCAAACAAATGGATTTAAGGTTAATGGTTCTTTTAAACTAAATTAACAATTTTATAAATTAAATCTATGGTTTACAATATCCCTACACTTCACCTATGTTTTTCTTACTTCTACTTAATTCATGTAATAGCTTCAATTGTTAACCTAGAGTTCTTCCCTATTATAAGTATATTCTTATGTCTTATAAGTCAATTCACTATATTTCTATGTGAACTAAACTAAGACAAATTCATTAAGAGCCACTCTAATTTGGTTACTTATGGGTAAAGCGTAAATTCATATCTCTTTAACAAATTAGATTGTTCAATTAGATGGATAATACAATCACATGCTTTGTTGTCTAAGGCTAACCTCGAATTCACTCTTCCAAGCTAAATTAAGGGTTCCTAACCAATCTAACTAGTGATCAAGCAATTAAAAGCATTAAGATCAAGATAACATAAATAATTGAGAACTAAGTATAAATTAATTTAAAGCAAAGGTCACATACGTTGCATGTAAGTTCAATTGCTACACTTGAACAAAATTACTCCATACTAACTAAGGTAAAAAAAATCATAAATAAACTAGCCATTACAAGTAAAATAGAAATAAAAAGAGAGTAGAATACTAGAGATGTCACGGCTCTGGCTCTTCATGATCTCCTTGATATCTCTCAACTCACTTAGTTTAGTAACTTTTTCAACCTCAACTTTAACCTCTTTTTATAAGTCTTTTTCTGCTAGTTGAACAAAACTAGGAGTCCTATATGAATATGTCATGGTGTTGCAGTAGCATCCTTACTGCACTGCGACACCTAGTTTTCTATTTGCCAACGAAGTTGTCTTTCTTAATAGTGCCACGACCTCTTCCTTCCAAGAGCTGTAATGCCATCCTCTTTGGCTTGTTTGTATAAAAATTGCATTCCTTATGCCATGGCTTCCTCTTACATTTTGCGACAACGCTGAGCTCTTCGACTTTCTTGTAGATGCTCCATGCCTCAAGCCAAGCTTTACATTTTCCTTCTTTGATTTCGACTAAGACACTACTCAAAAAATAAAATATTTAAAATTTACTATTTTAAACAAAACTACTCATAGTTGAAACAAAATACTCCTAACTCCTAAACAAACAAGACTTGACTAAAAACACCAATTTTAATTGAAATCTATCTCTAAACTCAAGGATTTGGTATAACAACCTGAAAACTACCCTCTTGTGTTTGAATGAAATAAAGACATTAGAATTATATGTTCTATTTGTTTGTATGATTTATTAGTTGTAAGTAAGAATGAGTCTAAAAAGAACACTAAGCATGATTGTTCATTTACTAGTGTGATGGCAGATTGAACATGTAGTTGCTTAATTGTTCATATATGGAGATATGTTAGTCTAAATGGAACGTGGTTAAATTTATTTGAAACTAGACTCGTGTACTTTAAAATGATATATGGCTTGTAATATTTAAACTTGTGGATTAGTCCAAGTAATTCATCAAAGCTAGGTTAAATTCTAGAAACGTAGGATATCCGGCAACTTGACCTTTAAGTGGTCAAATTAGGATAACTTGAGCTAGACAAATGTAAATAACAATCTGTTTATTAGATAAATTACTAGATACATGTAGCTTTCTATAAATATATCATATATGCAAATTAATACAATTAATTTATTAAAGTGGGAGCAAAATATGTGTGCTTTGTGTAAATGTCATAGAATTTAAATTGTGGTTCAAATGACTATGTGCTACTTTAATTACAATTTTACCTATTGGATTGAAATAATAAAAAACCATGAAAAAAGCTTTGCATGTAAACTTGAGAGTAACACGATCTTAGTGGCAATTTGTCCCATGATTAGTAGCTAAGTAGCTGCCAAAGGTAGCTTCATGTCATTACAATATGCTTTTGTGACTGCTGCTTAGCCACTTAAGTAGCTAGTGGAAAATTTAGAAGAAAAGCAACAAGCAGTTGTTGTATTATATATCTTCAAGACCAGAAAAATGGGTAATTCTATTCTCTTCTCCTTCCCTATTTTTTGGTGTGTGAAATTAGAGTGAAGACAAAGCTTACTACTGTTTGCAGTAGGTTTGGGAAAATTGGTGGAATTTAATGACTTAAAGATGTTATCTTGGGTATATTTATGAAGAAAACTTGTAGCTTTAGGTCTTGGAAATATTTCTAGAGAGTTTTAATGACTGGAAATGTGTTGAGGAATAATTGGAGCTATTGGACAGCTCATGGGTCCTGTTTGACAACATGTGCATTTAAGCAGTCAAGGTTACTTTTCATGGAGTTCTAGGCTGAATTAGCCTAAGAGTTTTGAAATAGAGTTTTTCTTGACATGTTAGAGATAAATTCTGGACTTGTACAAGATATGGTTTTAGGTTATGTAAAATCTGGATCCATAGTGAAGTCACTGTTGGTTTTGTTGGGCGCTGCATGTGTCATTTAGTTAGACCAGGATACTTTGCATGGGTTTCTTGGCTGAATCAGCCAAGGATGTTTGAAGATAAATTTTTCCAAACATATTAAGGGACAATTCTAGAACTCTCTAGGTTTTGCTTGCTGGTGGGGTGTAAGGGGAAGCTATTGAAGTCAGTTCTAGGTTGGTAGGGTGAAATAATGTTTTGCGTTGTACCTGGTTTTGTGTAAGTTGTTTTGAAAGGACTTAGAGGCCAAATTAGATATTAAGACTTGAAGAACAAGTGTATAGAAGACCTTGGGAAGTTGTTTGTGCTTTGGTTGTAATTGTTTGAAGTGCTGGAGTGGTATTTTTGCATACAAGTAGAGGCAAAATTCTATTTTCTTATCTTTCCCTGTTTATGTGTTTAAGCTGGTTGAAAGGAGAATCTGGGAATGATTGCTGAATAAGAAATGTAGCTAACTTCTTATAAATAATGTTTATTTACTGAAAATGTATGAATATGCATTCATGTTCACATTTTGCGTTGTATCCCTGCCTATTGAGATTGTTGAATCCTATTCTTTTGTGTATTAATGATTTCCAGAGGGTTGAGTACTTCATTGGTAGCAAGGAGGAGTTTTGGGTAAACAAGGCTTGGTGAAGAGTCATCTTAAGTTTAGTAAGGAAGGAAACTTATAGTTCAATGCAATGTTGTTTCTATTTTGCATATGAAGTATAGGCAGAGTTGTAAAATGAGCTATGAGAAATGTATAATGATAATTGTAAATGTATAATCTTTGTACTCTAATAAGCAAGTAAAGTAGTATACTTAGTAAATAATGGAAGCAAGTTTGTAGTCATGTTGTTGATGATTTTAGCTTTGGTAATTTGTAAGAAATGGTTAGGTTATCAAATGGCTAATTAAGTAAATGGTAAAGTAATTTAACAACAAAAGGGAAGCCTCCATGTCTATCGAAATAAAGAACTAGTAAAGGAATTACTAAGCAAGTAGAAATGGTATGATGATCTGATTATGAATAACTATAATAAGAGAATTCTAACAAGTTAGAATTGGGAATAAGTTTACTCCTAGGTAGAAAGGAAGAACTAAGTATAAAATAAGTTTGGTAAATAAGAGTAGCAAGGAAGAACTAAGGAGGTAATCTTCAATTAAACAAGTTTCAATAATAATAACTTGGTAATAAAGTTAATTCACCAACAATTCAAGTCTCTAAATTTAACTTGTAGGTAAAACCTATATAATAAGGGCCACATTTTAAAGGTGTTGCATTTGGCACAAATTAGAGCTCAAAAGTGTAGTGAAATAACTATATTTTACAGAGTTATCACACCCCCAAACTTAACATTTTACAAGTCATCGGGCAACAGCAAAAAACAATGAAGAACACGACCATAGTTTGACATATCAAATGTTGAACTAATTATTCCCCTAACATCCTCAAAGTTTATTTCAATGACTTGACTTAAGATAAAATACAATTATAATTTCAATTCATCATATTCAGAAGGATTTCAAGTGTGTATGTGCAAAGCCTTTTTACCAAGTTCTAATAAATCTAGATAAGTTTATATCAGAATGAACTATAGACTATAATTAAACTCCTAAAAGTTCACTTCTCCTCCCTTTATCCACTAATGTAGGCTAGTACTAAGTTAAAAATCAATAGAGCTTATAACTTGTAATGTAAAGATAGGGTAAAGGTTAAATGAAAAGGAAATTTAAGCTTACTTACCCTAAGCATATTAAACCCTCAAAAGCTATTGCTTAATTTCCTCCACTTTTTGGTATCAATTCCACTCAACTCAAACTCTAAATTTTATAGCTTGGCTCTTATATGGGCATACCTGTTCATGCATCCCACTTTTTCTTCCTTTTTTTTTTTTTTTTGGTTGCTCCAATGCCAAACCTTTTTTGTGATCCGTAGGTGAAGAAAAAACAACATCTATCTTGATTCACTTACTCCCAACTTTGCTCTAGTTTTATCTTTGACAAAACTCAGAGTTCTATTGTATACTAAAAGCCTATACTACAATTCTTAGTATGATCAATGTGCTTAAAGTAACATAGTGCAAATTGGGTATAAAAATAAAAGGATTCGGCTAATAATGCATAGTTATAAGAAAGAATAGGCTTTAAGCTCAAAGTGGGTGTCCAAGGATAAAATAAAATAAGGTGGGTAAGAAATGATCAATCAGTCCAAAAATGATCTAAATTATATTTCCAACTGAGTCTCGCCTAGGATTCGCCTCAAGAGGAATTCAAAATTAATTCTAGGGTTTGAAAGTAACTTAAACTTCATTTTAACATAAATACTCTCTAAACTATTTTGAAAACCTAAGTAAAAGAAACCCTATGCATGATTGTATGAATCCATCCTAATGACAATAAAAAGAAAGAAGTTCCTTGTACCTCATCAAAAATCAACTTCAAAGAATAAATGGAATATTGTCATCGGAATGGGGAACACTAGCAACAAAGACAATGGCTAACTGAAAGCAACACTTAAAGAAATAACATTTGAATAATAAAACACTGACACGATAGCATCCACAATACAACCTAAAAACAAACAAACTAAACATAATCAAACAAAAATTACAACTGAACAAAGTAAAGGGAAAATAAAATAGAGGTTACAATTGAACAATTAATGCAAAATGAACAATTACACCCCTAAAACTTGACATGGAAGAAGATAGGAAAATTCCTATCATCTTAAAACTATTTTTAGTTACGGGTAGGATCTTAATTGATTTCCAAAAAGGTGAACTCACCATGATGGTTTAAAGCCAATATGTTAAATTTAACGTTTTTCAAGTTATGAAATTTTCTTTAGAACATGATGAGTGTTTTTCTATAGATATAATGAGTGACGTCACGTAAGAGATACTCTTAGAAAATTATCCTACTGACCCTCTTAAAGCTTTTTTAGTTTCTTACACTAATAAAGATGATGATGAATTTGTTGAGTGCAAGAGATTAATAGATGACTTAGCACAACTTATTATAGAAAACTTTGAGTTTGAAAGCTTGTACATTCCACCTTCTACTCCTTCGAGGTTTAATCTTTTAATTGAAGAGCCACCTACCTTGGAGCCCAACCTTTTATCGACACATTTACAGTATGCTTTTCTTGGTCCTTCCTCTACTTTGCTTGTTATTATTTCCGCATCTCTTACTAACATGCAGGAAGACAAGCTCATTTGTGTATTGAGAGAACACAAGAAGGCATTAGGAAGAAGCATTGCTGATATTAAGGGTATAAGCCCTTCCTTTTGTATGCATAAGATCCCCAAGGAAGGCAATCATATGACCACTATAAAGCATCAAAGGTGACTCAACCCAATCATGAAAGAAGTCATCAAGAAAGAGATAATCAAGTGGCTAGATGCGGACATCATCTATCTCATTTCAAATAGCTCTTGGGTAAGCCCCATCCAATGTGTGCTAAAGAAATGAGGGATGATAATGGTAGTCAACATCAAGAATGAGATTATTCTAATAAGGAGAGTGACGGGATAGCAAGTATGCATGGATTATCGGAAGCTTATTAAAGCCACAAGGAAATATCATTTTCCTCTTCCTTTCATTAACTAAATGTTAGACCATCTGGTAGGTAAGGAATTTTATTGCTTTCTAGATAATTATTCAAGGTATAACCAAATTGCTATAGCCCGAATGACCAAGAAAAGACTACTTTCACATGCCTTTATGGCACATTTTCTTTTAAAAGAATGTCTTTTGGTCTATATAATGCCCTAAACACCTTTAAAAGGTGTATGATGGCTATCTTCACTGATATGATGGGGCAAAACCTTGAGATATTTATGAATGACTTATCATTTTTTTGTGATTCATATGTTTTATGTCTCCATAACCTTAATTGTGTGCTTAAATGCCGTGAAAAGACCAATTTGATCTTGAATTGGAAAAAGTGTCATTCATAGTATAAGAAGGAATAGTTTTAGGACATAGGGTGTCTAGTAAGAGAATTGATATAGATAAAGCTAAAATAGAAATTATTGAAAAACTTGCTTCCCTTTAATTCCATAAAAGGTATTAGAAACTTTTTAGGTTATGCCGGCTTCTATAAGAGATTTATAAAATTTCATAACCACATTGTAATCTCCTAGAAAAAAAACACCCTTTTAATTTTGAAGATGCACGTCTAATTGCAGTTTTAGAACTTGAAAAAGAAATTGATTTTTGCTTTATAATTATTATCCTCAATTGGAAGCTACCATTTGAATTAATATGTGATGCAAGTGAATTTGTGGTAGATGCAGACTTAGGGCAGTGGAGTGAAAAAAAAAAAATCTCATTCTATTTATTATGCTAGTAAAACTTTAACTAGCGCTCATTTAAATTATATTACCACTGAAAAAGAGCTATTAGTAGTTGTGTTTGTTTTTGATAAATTATGTTCCTATTTGATTGAGACTGAAGTTATTGTTTATACTGACCATTATGCTATTAAGTATTTATTTGACAAAAATGATTCAAAACTGGGTTGATAAGGTGGATTCTACTGCTGTAAGGGTTTGACTTGGAGATTAAAGACAAGAAGGGAATTGGAAATCAAGTGGAAGACCATCTATCAAGGCTAAAAGAGGAAGAAAAGACTATTGACCCAACCTTGATCAGTGAGACTTTCTAGGTGAGCAAACTTTTCAAGTTGTTCATAAAAGGTTTCCCTAGTATGCTAACTTTGTTTACTATATAGTTAACAAAGTCTTTCCTCCTGAATTTAATTCCCAACAAAAGAAAAAATATTTACATGATTTTACATAATTTGTGTAGGATGACCCCTTATTGTTTAAGCAATGTGCTAATTAGGTTCCGAAGAAGGAAATTGAAAGTATACTCCATCATTGCCATTCTTTAGAGTATTGTGGACATTTTAGAAGATATAAAATGGCTGCAAAAGTTCTTTAATCAGGTTATTACTAGCCTAATCTATTTAAAGACACTAATACTTTTGTTTCCAAATGTGAAAGGTGTCAAAGAATAGGCAACATATTTAAATGCATAAGATGTCAAGCAACAATATCTTAGAGGTTGAGAAGCTCAATCTTGATATCGAGGCATTTGGTAAGAAAATGCTTCTCTAATTGAATGAGATGGACAAGTTCTGACTTCATGCCTATGAGAATGTTAAGGTTTACAAGGAAATGACCAAACGATGGCATGACCAGAAGATTATCGAGCGCTTCTTTAAGTCGAGTTAACAAGTCCTACCCTACAATTTCCAGTTGAAACTATTTTCGAGAAAGCTCAAGTTGAGATGGTCCAAACCATTCATTGTTATTAAAGTGCTCCCTTACAGAGTCGTGGAACTAATTGCCACCAATCCGAATAGAAAGTTTAAAGTAAATGGAGAGAAGGCATAGAGTACTTCCATCTACCAAGATGAGATAACTTGAGAATAATTAAGTCATTCCAAATGCTTTAAACCAAGCAATTCTTAGGAGGCAACCTAAGTTTCTAAACATTCCTATTTATTTGTTTATTTTCTTTAATTTTTAACTTTTAGTGTTAAGTTCTTACCCAGCACTTGCCTACTCTTTTTGTAGTGATGAGCCAAGGAAAATAAAATAACTAGAAGACTAGCATCGTTGCACCCAACATCTTAACGCCACAACACTTAAGCCTTGGTCACATGTTTGTAAGTCATAGAGATATACGTTGCGACTTTGATATCTTGATAACACAGAACATTGTCTCTCTTTAGTAAGAGTGTTAAATCCCATATTGTACACTCATATACCTCCATACATAGATAGTCATACCCAAAATCACCCCTATATAATTTGTGACGAATTATACTTTGATAGCATCGAAGTGTGATAATTTATGTAAATTTATCTATAATATCTCAGGTTTAAAGATTATTAGAACTATTGCAACAAAAAACTCTCATTAACAATTATATAAAAGTCCATAAAAATGTTTTATGGTCAGGTCAATTCAATAAACTTAATCTTTAACAAGCACCTACATATTTGTTATAATGTTAACTACACAAGTGATTATGAGATCGATCACTCTCAACATTTAAGCTAACATAACATGTACTAATCTAACAAGATCATTAAGTTCCATTATTAATGATTCTATGATTGGGAATGTTTAAAAGTGAAGTTTAGGAAAATATATCTCATAAGCATGCTCACATCATGATTTTTATTTTCATTGTTTTTATTTTATGAGATTTATCATGTTAATTCTAGCGAATTAATTGACATGAGAATGCCATATAGCTATTAAATAATATCACTTTATTAATAATTGAATAAAACTATATTAGATGTAGTATACCGTAGACATCTAATCTTGTTAGCTTTAGGGCATACTACTAACAAATCATACATATGGGTGAACAGTTGGTTGGGTTGATTGATTTTGGAGCTTCAATAGATTAACTCAATGAAGTCTGTTGCTAAAATTTTCCAACTTGTCTTGGAACCGAAATTTTTTATTTTTCCATGTTTCCATATTGCTTGTAATTTCTTCAATTGTGGTCAGTTTATGTTTTCCATTTAAAATATCAAACAACCCCATTTCCAAATATTCATTATGATATCCACAAGTAATTCATTTAACCAAAATTCAGATGTTAAACCAAAAATATATTTGTAAGGAGAAGATGAGAGGAAATATCATATTTGAGAAACTGTAAAAGCACTAAACTAGTAAAATCCAGATCCTTAGGTGGTGGTCTCAGGTGATAGAAACAATTAAGTAGTGCAATGGTTCATGACAGATTACGGTATGGTGGTCAGAGGCAGTGGCTGGAATTGAATTTTCAAGCAATTTTGTGGTGTATGGCTCGAAAAAATCAAGAATTTGACTCTAATACCAAATTTGATGCTGAGTAATAAAGGATAATAGAGAATTAGGGAGAAAATGAGAGGGATAGGTAGAAAAGCAAGAATTAATAAGATAATTAGACAAAAATAGGGTTTGAAAAACTTGCAAACATGCAATTCGATTTTAATTTGTTAAAAAAAAAAAAAATCTAAACAAGTGTATTTTAAACTTATATATGGGCGTTACATAAAACTCTAGGATAGAAATGTAAATAACATAAAATCTATAAACGTAAAATAAAAACTACTAATTAAATTCCTAAATTTTAAAATTACATCGTAAAATACAAATAATATTATTAAATAAAACTCTCAAATAATCCATATTGCATGCCCCATCAAATATGTCTTCCTTGTCCGCTAAAAATATGATGTTACATAACCAAAAAAATAAAATATGCTATTACAAATATGATATGCAAAGTAAGTAGAGTTGGTAATGGAGTTTCTATAGAAAACCCTTCTAGAAGATAATCTTATCAATTTCATCTAACCCACACATGGAGTTTCCGTAGAAAACCCTTCTAGAAGCCTAGCATCGTAAGTTTCATGCCCGAGACAAAAATTACAAATGGAATAACAACAAAAGAATTCTCACATTTTTAGGAACTTCATATCTTCAAGAACCTAAAATTCTTTACCAAGTTTTACAAACTTTCACAATTTTCTCAGTAACCAAACTTCCAGGAAGAAATTAAAAAAAAAAAAAAATTGTTCATATCAAATTCAACGAAAATTCCCTCTCCATCATATGACCTATAAAACAATAATTCTTACATATGAAAAAGAAAAATCAAGGGTTTAAGAGTGGAAAAACTAGAACTCACAAATGATCTAGAAGAAAATAATTATTTATTGCTCTGTCTCGCTTTTCCAATGCTTTTCTTTCATCTTTTCACTGCAAAATCTTCTTGTTCATAATGCCTGAGAACTCTTAGGAGGTCTTGTCTTCTTGAACCTTCAGTCTATTGTAACTTTGAGAGGTATATCTAAAGAACTAAAGTAAAGAGAAGAGATGTAAAATCCTAGAAAGAGAAATGTTAATGAGAAGCTTAGTACGAACCTTACCTTCAATGGAGATTGGGTTCGATTGAAGTAATATAGTGGGTCAACAGAAGCAAAGAGAGCACCTTATTCTAATTTTGTCTGGGGGAAAGGAAATGAAAGAAAAGAAGAAAAAAATTGAAGATTTAGGGATTTAAAACTCACCCACAACCCCTATGGCTTGTGGGTAATATATAACAAAATAGTGTATCTCCCACAACTATAAGTTCGTGGGTAACAATAAAAACTTACCGACAAACCAAAGTTTGTGGGTATAAGCTAATTTTTTTTACCTACAAGCAAGAGTCTGTAGGTAATACATAGCAAAATAATGAGTTTTTATTTCCCAAACAAGAAAAAAATTTACTGAAAAACAAAAGTTTATGGGCTGAAAGATAAATTTTTTGTACCTTCAGATAACAGTTTGTGGGTAAAATTTTTGGGAGTAAAAATTTAATTCTTGCCATAATACCGACAAACATATCACAAAAATGTTGGTCAATAAATTGATAGTAACAAAATTTGGTGGGTTAGTGGGTAATATAGTTAATATTGACAAATTTTTGTTTGTGGGAAAATGTCAATTTTCTTGTAGTGAGATCAACCGTGATACAACTTTGATCTGGTCTGAAATTTTTGATTCGCGGAAGATTGTGAATAAAATCCACCATTCCAATCTTATTTTTAAACTTTTATTTTATATATAAAAAAAGGGTGATAACATTGTTGCTACTTGTTATCTAAATGAAATTAATTATGGATCAACACAAACTAAATAATTTATTTGCAAATATTAAAATCAACTTTTCATCAAAATAAATGAAGAAATCACAAAGGATTGAAGGCAATAATGAATAATAGATTTTATAGTTCTTCTTTTAATCAGTTCACTTAATATTCTTAAATTATGTGAATTAACTCAACTCAACTCAAGTAAAAATATTAATTGCACAGTGTTGTCCAACAGTTTTACACCTACTATTTCCATTTAGTGAATAAGAACATTTACTTTTGACAAAAATAGAGAAAAGAAAGAAGTAAGAATATTAATTGAATTAACTAAGAGAAAAAATTAATGAATTCATTTACATAATTTCTAAGTTTCCCTCTTATAATTTATAAATTATAGTAAATGAATATACATTAGTAGCAAAAGATTTACAATAGCAAAAAATAAAAAATAAAAATTGAATGTACATATATTTAATAGGTTGACATAGATAATATTTAAAAAAAGAAAAAGATTAGATCGTGTTAGATTTGACCCGATTCGAGATGCATGAATTTTAACTCGATCCGATTCGAAATGAAACTTAACAAAATAGTAAAATTTCAATGTCAATATCATAGAGAAATTAATAATTTTAGTTGTAATTATTTTATTCAAAATACTAGTGCTATAAAAATTAAACTTAACCAAAATTTGATGGAAAAAAGAAAAGAAAATAGTACTAAGATTTAACCTACATAATTCTATCTGACATTGAAGGAAGCCTTCTAAAAAAGTTCAAAGCTGGTGATGGCATCCTATCACGAAAGATCGGGTGGCGCAAATAATAAAATCCAAAAGCCATAGCCACCATCTTCGATGAAACCAGATACAGTATTACCGCTAACACGAAACATAACCCAATAAATATTCCAGTTGCACGTGGATCACGCCACGTAACTAATGCTTGAACTCTCTCTCCTTGCGTAGCAAAATCACCCAACACTGTTTGGACACGTGCCCCAAGCGTACGTAACTTATCATATCTAGCTTGTACAACCTCGGATGATCTAGTGCTTGGCATAGCATCAAACTCCTCATCCAACTCCTCACGATCTACGTTTTCAGCTAGTGAAATTTTCGGATCAAAATGTGGAAGTGGGTCCTTAGCTCGGAACCTGTAGTTCCAAGCACCAATCACAAACACGTAAAATGCACATGTGGGGACAATTAAATCAGGGAACCACACCAGCATTACTAGTAATGCATGTACAAGTATTGTAGCCGTTGGATTTCTCCATCCACGTGTGTCGTCTATCCATCGTACGATATCAATCAAACCAGCAATGACGTTGATTATCCTATACCAATTTGCACGTACTTTCCTCATGCTAAAAGCGTGTGTGTCCGCATCAAGCATGTAAATCACAACCTCTCGTTTCACCGGTGGCTCTGATCTTGACAAGTGTGCGGCCACAATTTTCACCGCTGTGTTTCTCAACACCTCTTGCTGGACCACCCCAAGTGGCTTTATGTGGTGCATCAATGGCAACAATGGTTGTGAGTACACGTGGAGGAAATCTAAGGTCGGAGTTGCTCGAATGAATCTTATTGCAATCTCTACTTCACCCATTTTCTTCATACCCGACTGAGTCAACACAAGTAACGGGTAGGCATTTTTATATACTCGACCCGTTTGTAAGGTAGATATACGTACTCGGACCTTTCCGATTCGAAAATCTGGTCGTGTTGCCTCTTTAGAACCGTCGATTTCGAATACTCCCCAGCTATCAAATACTCCAATCGTCAAAACCGTGCAAGGATCGAAAACTTTCCAGGTGTATTGCTCGTTCCATTTGGGCTCCAAGCTATCCGAAATAGTCCGAGTCCGAATCCATTTAGTACCGTATTTGGCTACACAGTAGGCATCCGTAATGCCTTTACCGTTAATGGTTTTCATTGGTAACAAGTTCTTGCAACCAATGACACCAAGCTCTACCGTACCTACCGACGGCCTCCAAAGCTGTCTCGCGGTGGGACGGTAGTCACTGCACACGTGCGCCGCCTCATCCATCACGTGATATCCACCGTCGAAGCACAAACTTAAGTGGATCCTACCTTTGTACATTCTTTTTTCATCATTTGGATCCTCAAAATTAAACCAACGGGCACTTACTTTACGGTCGTCCACGCGCCTCTCGATTGCGGTGAGAGGTACTCTGGCAACACCTACTGTTATTGGTGCTTTAGGTTGCCGGTTTTCAAGGCTGAAAATTAGATGATCATTGAATGGCTCGGCGGCTACAAACATCAAGTCTTCGTTCCACGACGGAGTGCCGTTCCGGGTGAGAGTGAATTTAGTTTTCAGCACTTGAAATCCTAACTGAACTTTGACTTGGAACGTGAACTCTTTTGACGCCGTTATTGGCAAAATGTCTTGGGCTTGGAGCACGGTGGCCTTCAGGTACCACAGCTTTGGGGACTGGTAGACTTTTGCTCGGGAGTTTGTGTTACCGGCAGTGTCCGTTTTCCAAGCGTCGGGAAATGACTCGTCAGCTTGAGTACCAACCCACGTGGCAAGCATGAGGTCCCCAAAATGAGCCCCACCGCCTTCTAGTCTGTACCATTGAGGGGCTAAAGGGCTGTCTGGTGGGTCCCTCAGAGGGATCTCCGATACATCAAAACAAATTCCACCTAAGAAACAGTGACCTGCCACGTCGGATGTGGGATCTGATTTTGGCTGGTCCCACACAGAGACTTCGAGGATTGATGATGATTCCGGTGAGTCGCGACCGAAAGCGAATGTCTGATCCCATTCGAATAACTTGGTTTTACGGGCGGGCTTGGATCGGACTTGGTGGCCGGAAACTGCTATTTTCACAATCGGACTGCCATTGGTGGGTAAAGATCGTGCTTTGACGACTCGTACAAAGAGGTAGTGCATCTTCTCAACGAGATCAAACGAGGACCGTTCGATCGTAGCGGTTTCCGATGGATCCGATGTGAAGTTCACTGCACCTGCTGGTCTTCTGATTGGTTGCGGACCGTTGATTCCCGCGAATTTCACATTAGGCACTGGTTTAGATACTGACGCAGCCAGTTCAAATTCAGGATCCGGCTGCATGGATTGTGCTGTTAGTGATGGTTCCCCCTGATCTGCACTCTCTTCGGGTTGTGGTGGCTCAGACTCTGGTGGATTTGTACCTTCAGGAGCTGTATTATCTGTTGATGGTGCTTCTGGTTGTTCACTAGGATTTGCACTTTCCGGTGGTGGTTCAGTAGGTGGTGATTGGTCTGGCTCCGAAGGTGGTGGAGGTAAAGTTGCTGCGTCAGCATTTTCAGTTTCCACTGGCGGTGGCGCCTCAGCTGATGGCGCTGCCTCTGATTCTGGTTTTGCAGCCTCTTGCGGTGGTACTGGCTCTACTGTATCGGATTTCACATCCTCTGCTGGCGGTGGCGGTGGAGGTATCACCTCATCGACGTAATAAATTTTCAATCCAATATCACCTTGAATCCAACTAAGCAAATATTTCTTCTCCAATGGATAGTACATCAAAGCTTCCTCTCCTTTCTTCACAAATTGAGTTGAGCTCAGACGGATCCTACCCAGAAAATTGTTCCGTCGGGTCGGGCCATAGTTCCTGTCATGGTAGACATCGAGCTCTAGCATATCACCAAACACATCGGACGGCTTACCTACATTGAATTCTAGCATTTCATTCCAAGCGGGGTTCAAATGACGAACCGCAGTATGAGTCCGTTTTCTCTGCCCGTAGAAGTCCACGACAACATATGGGCTCGACGTGCCCTGCCCATCTTTCGGTAACAAATTTCGAGCATCCACAATCTCCACTATCAGTTTCCTAACTGTACCCATTTTGCTTGATTTTAGTCTTCAATTACAAGTTCTATAGCCAGCCCAGAGATGGACGTTCTGGTTATCGGAGTCTCATAATTTGGCAATGTCAAGGCTTTGAAGAAAGAAAAGAAGGGTGTCTTGTACTGAGTGGTATCTATTATATAATTTGAAATGAAGATGTGAAAGGAGGTAATTTCATTATTGATTTATATCATTAAAATAATTATATAATTTTATTCTTAAGAGCTAGAAGATTATACATATGAAAGAAGGAAAACAAAAGGGGTAGTGGAATTCTTAGTTGTATGGTTACAGAAAAAGAAGTAATTTTAAAATTAAAGGTGCTTAACTTGATCTCCAAGCAGCTTTAGACTTTTTGCTCTGAGGGTATGTGGAATTCAATCTTTTGCTGTGTTTGCTTTGCTTCTCAGGACATTTTTTTTTTTTTTTTAATAACACTGAAGATTCTTTCTATCAATTTAACTTTTGCTTTTAGCCGTCCCCTAGCTAATGGAAGGAGTAGATTTTGATGGCCTAGCTGGGAATGACTTGAAAGTCATCACTCACCAGGAAAAAAGAAAAGGGCATGGTAAGCTTTTTCCTTACAAGATGCATGAATCACTTTTGTGTCACCGGCCATAGATGGGTTGTCACCCAACATTGCTTTGCAATAATTGGTAATTTGACAAAGATATCTCATTCTAGTTAGCTAGTCGTTCTTTTCCTTTCACACATTTCTAAAGATTGATTTTGCGATTGGGGCTGCTATGGCAGGGGTTGTATATGCAAAGTGGGACGCTAGCTATTTGTTAGTTATCAGAATCTGAAACAAAATTTCAGTAATATCAGCCACCAAGAGATTAATATATGTGCATGAATGTTATTATGAGTTTTATTTTCTATTTACATGGTTTAGCTTTCATTCAAGACTCAGATTATCTTTTTGAATTGTTGTGATATATGGTTATCTAAAAGGACCATTGCTATGAATAAAGATCCAGATGAGCTTGAAAGAAAAAAAGAAGATAAAATGATATCTACCACTCCTCAAATATTCTACTTTTGTCAGTTTTGTACCAAAATTTTTAAAATATTTGCAATGTCTTTCTTAAGTCTAACATTGTTAATATTTTGGATGGGAAATATTGATATGGTTTAAAATATTTCATTTGGTGTCACATGTATGTTGAGTTGGTAAAAAAAAATATATATATAAATAATTATTCTCAAAGTATCAATGTTTGGTCAATTTCGTTATAAACTATCATTTTTATTTTGTAAATTACGTTCTAAAATTATTTTGCACTCTTACTCTCTCTCTTCTTTTTCTCAAAAGTTTTTTAAAAATATTATCAAAATTTTGAAAATATCCTGTAATAACAAACCTTAATTTCGTGATTTTTAGAGAGAGATGATGAAAATGAGAGTGAAAGAGTATGCATGAGATGAGTAAAAAAAAAAATGTTTTTCTTGGTCACATCATAACATGTGGCAAAAAAGGAAAAAAAAAAAAATCTCATCAGCAATTTTCATCTAAAATGTTAACGATGTTCGACTGGAGGAAGATATTGCAAATGATTTAATAGTTCTTGGACGAAATTGACCGAAAATATACTTTAGGGACAAAATTAGTAAAAATGTTATATTTTAGGGATGGTAGATGTTATTTTCCCAGAAAAGAACCTAAAGAAATATGTGAAGTGTGAACCCTTCTCTAGAAGTTGGTTGAATTTTGTAAAAGCTAATATTTTAGTAATCTTTCAGACTCCAGACTTAATACATCACATTGATGTTCTCTTTCATAAGAATTGACAGTTTATCAAGGCAAGAAACATAACAGCATATAGTAATAAATGTGTTGCCTAATTTATATCATTGTTAATAATGTAATAGTGATATAGAGAAGAGTTTTTCCTTGTTTATAAATCAAGAAGTTAGTTATCTGGTTAATCTCAGCTATGGTTATGCCTTTTGGTTTATTGATACATTTAACGCCAAGACTTACAAAATTTCTAGGGGGATATCAATTTTATGAAATACCGTTAATATTCCTTAGAATTGCTAAAACTAATGGTGTATGATATTAATCTGCTGCTGGCATAATACTCTTGCATTCTGTTTTCCTTTGATGCAGCTAGTTCTGGCATATGATCTTCAGCAAGTAGGAGATACAAAGGAACCATCTTTACTCTTGTCTAACTATATGAAGGTACTAAGAAACTTAACTCTTGCATGGCTTGTACTTTTGGAATTAAAAAGAATAGTATTACATTTCAATACCTGTAGTATCTTAAACTTTGTTCTAATGGGATCTCTTTCAAGTAGACCCCTCCTCAAAATGTTTACTCCTTTACCTTTAATATTTTCTATACTCCTGGCTATTTTAATTGAAAACTATTCACTTAAAGTTTGTCCTTCCTACTTGTGCAATATTACTGAATTGACTTCAGAGAATACACAGATTAGTGCAAGTGAATCGTCGAATGGATGATATGAAAGGGGAATTCTGTGGTGTCGATCACTCATGATTATTAAAATTTATACAATTTGGATAACACATCGATACTATATGTTGCAGCAGTAGTTCCACCTATATGAACTGTCATGTCCCTGAAATAACTGAACTAGACCAAATTGAACCACCCTTCTCTCCCTCTCCTCTTGTGTCATACTAAGCAAATATTGATTATAGACTTCAATAATGGCATGTGGTTAAAAATTTGTTATACTCACTATGCTTCTATTATTTTACTAATCAATTCTCAGTTGATCTCTATGACATAGCAGGATTGTTACCATAAGAGGCTGATACTAGACATGATGAATATATACTTCCTTGGGTGACATATTAGAATGTATTTTGTGGTATTCTTTATCAATTGATATGCACTTGGGTGTTTGTACTGGTCACATTGCCTTGTTATGCTATTTTGTAGCTTATATATTTAGGAAGCCTTTTGTCAAGTGTTGTTTGAATATTTCTTTATGGTTCAATGTTTCCATATGAGAAAAGCATGTACTTGATTTTAATCTGTTCTTTTTTGCAGATTCTTGGCAACCAGTTTGGAAATGGAAGTTGATGTGGCAGTAGATTAGAACGAGGATAACGATTGTTATTTGACTTTGAAAGATATATACTTGATAATATTGTCATTAACATTTATGAAACCCAGCTTAAGTTTGTTGAAAATATGTGTCATCCCTACTCCCTCTCTCTCCCATTTTCCCTTCGTGGGTGTTTTTTCATTGCTACCCTGATCAGCACTTTCTTTGGGTATTGGTGGCTCAGAATCTGGTGGGTTTTTACCTGCTGAAATTATAATTTCTGGTGATGCTGTTTATGATTGTTTGGAAGCCAGTGGTTCTTCACTTGGATTTTCACTTTACGATTGTTCATTAGGTGGAGATTAGTGGTGCTACAAAGGTGGTAGAGGTACAGTTGATGCATCAGCCTTTTCAGTCTCCAGCTACGGCGGCACCCCTGCTGGCAGAAGTGCCTAAAATTCTGGTTTTTCAGCTTCTGGTGGTGGTGCTGGCTCTGCTGCATTAAATTTCACTTCCTCAGCCGACAGTGATGTTGAAGGTATCTCCTAACCAACGTAATAAATTTTTAATCCAAAATCACCTTAAGTCCGAGAAAATTGTTTCTTCGTGTTGGGCCATAGTTCCTGTCATGGCAAACACATTTAGCTTAAGCATATCTCCAAACACATCAGGCTCCCCGGATGAATTCCAGCATTTCATTCCAAACGGGGTTCAAATCACAAACCACAGTATTAGTCCATTTTCTCTGTCGTGGAAGTCTACCACGACATATTGCCCTGCCTATCTTCTGGTAACAAATTTTGAGCGTCCACAACCTCCACTCAGTTTCATAACTGTATACATGTTGCTTAATTTTAGTCTTCAAATACAAGTTCTATAGCAAGCCCAGCGATAAATTTTTTTGGCTATTGAAGTCTCATAAATATCTGGCAATGTCAAAGGCTTCAAGGACAGCAAAGAAGGAGTGTCTTGTGTTTAAAATGGTAGCAATTATATAATTTGAGAAATGCAGATGAGAAAGGAGGTAAGAATGTACTTTCAATATTTATTTATGCCATTATATAATTTAATTTTGAAGAGCTACAAGATTACAAGAAGTGAAGGAGAAAAAAGAA
Source organism: Quillaja saponaria (assembly GCA_029379385.1). Taxonomy (NCBI): domain Eukaryota; kingdom Viridiplantae; phylum Streptophyta; class Magnoliopsida; order Fabales; family Quillajaceae; genus Quillaja; species Quillaja saponaria. The sequence continues at coordinate 24,162,356 of CM055607.1, forward strand.
AAGGAGTAGTGGAATGTTCAATTGTATGGTTAGATAAAAAAGAAGAAAGCTTAGCTAGGACAAAGAAATTTTAAAGTTAAAGGTCCTTAGCTTAATCTCTAAGCAGCTTTAGACTTTTGGCTTTATTGTTATGTTGAATTGAATCTCTTACTATATTTGCTTTTCTTGGCAGGCTGAAATTTTTCTTTTTTCTAACACTGAAGATTCTTTCTATCAATTTACCCTTTGCTTTTAGGCCTAGCTGGGAATGACTTGGAGGTGATCACTTATCAGGAAAAAGAATGGGCATGGTAAGCTTAATTTATATTTCAGGATCTAGAAATCTGCATGACTCACTTTTGTGTAACTGACTATCTATAGATGGGTTTTGTCACCCCAATATTGGTATGAAATTTTAACAAAGACATCACTGCAGTTATCAAGTCATTTTTTTTCCCTTTCACTCATTTCTAGAGATTGATTATTGATTTGGTGATCAGAGCTGCAGTGGCAGTGATTGTATATGCAATGTCCGTTGCACACAGAAAAAGTAAAATTCGGATTCTTTACTGATTCTTTCTATTTAAATTAGTTTCTATATATTATTTCGTTTAATCATTCTACATTTGTTCTATGCAGGTGCACCGTCTTCAGTATCTCTTCTCTTCTATAAGAAAAGCATGAGCACTGAATTAGGTTAATTTAACATGATGCAGTGTAATTTTTAATTGAATTTTTTTAACGAGTGCATTTAGGACACTTATTAAGGTTTTATAAATGAAAATTTTATAATATTAATTATGATAATTGATTATATTTTAGTGATATTTAATGTATATGTTATTATTTTTGAAATATTTTAACTTTTAAAAATTGTATTTATTGTATTTTAACAAATGCAGGGATGTTCAATGTAGAAGTTATTATTTTTGGAAGCTTATTGTATTTTAACAAATGATTTTAAAACATCCATTAGAAAAATTCTTGATTAAATTACACTTTTTCTCCTAATTTACTCAAAAATTCAATTTTATCTTTATAGTTTAAAATTTTTATTTTATCTTCATAATTTCAAAAATCATTAAATTATGTCTTTATCATGAAGTTATGTTTCATTTAACTTATAGAATACTAGTGGTTTGCACACACACATATATGCGTTATATATATTATATTTTAATATAATGTGATATAAAAAAAATGTATATTAAAAGAGTGGTAGATGGTAGGAGAGTAGGATTGGGGGGGGGGGGGTGGATTTTATATTGAATTTATTTTTAAATAATTTAAATATGTGTATTATAAAGTAAGAGACCATAAAAGTCTTTTGGCTTTTATAATAGTATAGATAACTTATATTAACTTGTACAAATCCAAAATGAAGTTATGAGGAAATTTTAAAATTAAAATATATATAAGAAAAAAACAGAAAAAAAAAAAAAAAACTTTTGTTTTTCTCTTTCGTTCTCACCTCCACTATCATCCATAACCCAAAATGAAGCTCTGAGAGCCCACCTCTTCGTTACTTCTACTTTCATCCATCTCATTTGTAACTCAACAGCTAACAACAAATTACGAATTACTTTCATTCCAAGGAAAATTCAATTAATTATGAAGTCGACAACTATAAACCACAAAAATCATAAATTAAACTAAAATTGAAACAAACTAATAGCCGTGTGTATCTAGGGAACCCAAAAATTCAAATAATGTTTAAGCCTTAAGCTTTAGGAGCTTTTATTCAACATTCCTAAATTTTACTTGGCTAGTCTAGTAGCAGGTTGACACGTAGTCAGGCTCCCATCCAGTAGTAAGCTGACATGTGGTCGGGTTTAATTGGTCTATAAGATTAATTCTTTAGCCACTCATCACTAAACATCTGGTACTTACTTGTTTGGCTATAAATAGAGCCTTATAGTATTGAAGAGAGACAGAATAAAAAACCATATAGTAAAGGCCTCAGTCCTCAATCTTGCTGCTCCTCAAGCCCAACCCACACTACTGAGCCCGAGGTTATTGGAACTAGGGATGTAGGCTTCATAGGTTAATACACTAACACTGGCGTTGTCTGTGGGAAGAATCCCCATCACATCCCAGGCATTATATGCCCGAAGAGGAACCTTAAGAGCAACTCTAGTCTTATAATCTCTAACAGAAGTCATCAATAGTGCACCATCCAATCCCTTCCTATGAGGGACGCCGACCTAAAAAGCATAGCCATAGAGACCCTTGAGCAAAGAAGGACCCACATAGGAAAGGCCTAGGTCAAACCTCTTAATAAAGACCACTTGGTGACTCGGAAGTAGTTTTCCATCCTAGTAAAAGTAGTAGAAGCATTAGCAGCGGCTGCTGGAAGTCAACAAGCTACTTGGCTCAAGCAGTCCGAGAATAGAGAATCCTCCAAGGAGCAAAGAGGATGCCCTTGCAAGCATATGGCAATGTAGGGGTAATTATGCAGAACAATATAGAGAACCCATTGCACACCCTGTGGTCTGACAACCAATCCATCGACATACAAAAATACCACACCTTGAGCAGTACCACGGGTCCACTTACTAGAATGATTTCATCGTGGGTTTCGAATCCCCCAGGCTCCTACACGAGATACATGTTATCGTAATGTGCAGACCATTTGGATCCACCTTGAGAGGGTCGGCGAGATAATAGTTTATGCAGTTAAGGCCAAATTTCATCTTATAATTCTCCTAGTTGGTCTCCACTTTCTCCACTTTCCAACGACACTTTATAACAAATAAGCACTTTATGAGTAGCAAGCGAAAGATGCTACAAGTTTATTATCCATTAAACAAACTTAAGGAGAATCCCTGAAGGATTATATGCATCATTTTAACGCTACGATGTTGGAAGTGGGAACAAATAACATAGAAGTTGTAATGACAACTCTAATGGTTGGTTTAAGGGAATCCTAGTTTAGTTACGACATTAATCGCAGAAACCTGACCAGCTTGGAGGAGTTGATGGAAAGAGCCTAAGAGTAACGCAATACTAAGGAGGCAAAGTGGGCTCTTTGTCACTAAGGTGGGATAATAGAAGCAAGTAATGAAGAAATAAAGGGGCTGGGAGAAGAATGGCAAACTAATCCTCCTAAGAAATGGCATTCCCGTAAAAGGCAAGAAGCTAGTTAGAGGGATTACTAAGAGCAACTGTACTTTGGTACATACACCCTGCTGAATAAGACTATGTCAAGGATTCTAATGGCTATTGAAAACAAGAATATAATCCCTGATGCCTCAAGAATAAACCTAAGGGGACAGCACGTCGATCCAAGGAAGTATTGCAGATCACAAATCACCAGGACACGACACTGACGATTGTTATCAGTTAAAGAATGAGATTGAAAAGCTGATTCGACAAGGATATCTCGAGAAGCATACCTTAAGGCAGGGGGAAATGAACAAAGATGTGATTCAAGATGACAATAGAAGAGCACGGAAGGCGTACTAGCTGAGGCTTACTAAGCCTCGCCCGAGGATGGAAGCTCAGGGGACCCTGAGGAGAGAGGCCTAACGAGTGATTCATACTATTACTGGGGGATCTCTGTATGAGAGAACGTTAGCATCATCTTGGAAATTATATGCCAGAAGACCTTTGTATATGTTGGAAAGTTTGAAGCAAGGAAAGCAGGACGAAAAAAATTAATGAATAATATCATTTTCTCAAGAAGACTTGCTTGGGGTGAAGTTCCCCTGCGACGACACTTTGGTAATTGAGGATATTGTGACCAATTCCTTTGTCAAAAGGATCCTGATTGATAACGGATGCTCGGCAGACATTATATACTAAACATGCTTTGAACAGATGCAAATCCTGGTGAGCAGTTTGAAGCCATATGATATAGTCTTAATTGGGTTCAATGGTGAATCCACGACAGTCGAAAGGATTGTACAACTTCCATTAACCTAAAAGACAATGAGATTAGAAAGATCGTTAGTAAATTTATCCGTCAACCAAGAATATAATTATGGGTTGCCTTTTTCTGAATGAGTCAAAATTCATCCTATCTTTATGGCACTTGTGCCTGAATTTCCTTACAAACAATGGGGTGGGCACCATCAATGGAGACTAAAAGGCTATAAGACATTGCTATGTATCCAAACAAAGGATAGAGGTGCTCGAAACAGGTAAAAGGTGTGATCCCATATAGCCCAACCCGAGGACCCTGTTTGATAAGGTAGAGGCTAAAGAAGTTGTAGAAAAGGTACAAATGAATGCTATTACACTAGAGAAAAATTTCAAGATTGGAGAAAATATCCTTGTGGAGTAAAAGAAGAGATTGATCTCTTTTTTGAAAACAAACATTGAAGTTTTTGCCTGGACCATGATCGACATGCCAGGAATTGACCTTATAGTCATTACACATACTTTGAGTACCGACCCCTTAGTAAAATCGATTAAGCGAAGGAAAAGAAGTTTTGCCTTAGACAGACAGTGTGCCATCGGGGAAGATGGTGGATAAACTCTTGGAAGTAGGTTTTATTAGAAATGTTTATTACCCTAGGTGGTTGGCAAATATGGTCATGGTATGAAAAGCTAATGGCAAATGGTGAATGTGAGTGGACTATACCAACCTAAACAAAGCTTATCCTAAAGACGACATTCATTTTCCATGCATAGATCAACTCGTGGACGCTTCATCGGGTAATTCATTATTAAGCTTTATGGACCCTTACTTAGGGTACAACCAAATACCATTTGTGCTCGAGCACTAGGAGAAAACCTATTTCATCACTGACCAGGGTACTTATTGCTACAAGGTAATAGCCTTTTGGTTTGAAAAATATTGGCGCAACTTATTAATGTCTTGTCAACAGATTTTTCAACTATAAGATGGGACGAACAGTGAAGACTTATGCTGACCACATGCTTGTCAAGAGCAATAGAACTAACAACCACATCCGCGACCTCAGCATAGTGTTCCACATGTTGAAAAAGTATAAAATGAAGTTAAATCCTACTAAGCGTACTTTTGGGATAATAGCGAGCAAGTTCTTAGGATTTATGGTTACACCTCGGGGCATTGAGGCTAAAGCTGACAAGAATGTGAGCAGTTCTTTAATCAGTTGAAACAATACATGTGCACAATGCCTATCCCCAGAAAGCTAAATCTAGGGGAGATATTGTATTTGTACTTGGCAGTATCAGAGCAAGCAATCAGCTCTGTTCTTATCTGCAAGCACTGACAATGAGCAGTAACCCATCTACTACGTAAGCCGTGTGCTACAATGTGCCGAGGTAAGGTATCCCGTCATGGAAAAGATGGTCTTTGAGGTTATTATATTGGCTAGGAAGCTACGCTCATATTTCCAAGCACACATTGTGAAGGTTCGCACATCACAATCCATACAACGGATCTTGCAGGACCTTAGCTCCTCGGGTCATATGATTCTGTGGTTAGTAGAATCAAGTGAATTTCACATTTGGTATACCCCGAGATGTGTACTTAAAGCCCAAGTATTGGCTAATTTTATCCTAGAATGCACTTCACAGCTTTTACTCAAAGAAAAGTCATACATGATAGATTATTCACCACCTCCTCCAACCCCGTGGACCCTCTACATTGATGGATCACCAAGTAAGAAAAGGAATGGAGGTGGTTTATCCTTGGAAGGCCCTAGCAATGTGCTCATCCAATACGCATTAGAATTCGACTTCCCAACCTCCAATAACGTAGCATAATATGAAGCTTTGATCATGGGTCTCCATCTCACCCGAGCCATTGGCCTTACTATTTTGCGAGTATTCAGTGACTCCCAGCTAGTGGTTAGCCAAATAGAAAGTACATATGAAGCATAGGAGCTGTCCATGCAAAAGTATCTAAAGAAAGTCAAGTAGTTGTGCTCAACATTCTAAAAGGTAGTTGTTTTGCTTATACCCCGTACAGAGAATATGAGGGCAGATGTCTTCTCCTATCTGGCCAAGAAGCCTAGTACCCAGGAAATTTGATCTTTGTTTCTAGAAAAGCTCAAAACGCTAAGTTACATCATGCAAAGTGTATTAGGCTAACGATGACATCAAGCCTAGTTGGTGTGATCCCATTAAAAACTACCCAAAGTTTGACACACTCTTAAGCAATAGTGAAGTAGCCCAAGTTGTCATAAGAAGGCCACTGAGATATGTCGTTTGACAGGATAAGCTCTACTGAAGGTCACACACTTCTAAAGTGCCTTAAACTAATGGAAGCCCCCTATGTAATGGCTAAGGTCCATGAAGTAGTGTTCGGCTCGCATACAGGTGGTTGCCCACTCTCATATAAGATCTTGAGGGTGGTATACTATTGCCGATCATTTAATAAGGCTGCCAAGATTTGGTTAGATGCTGTGACAGTTACCAATGATCCTTCAGAGTACAAAGACTCCCGTCCAGTCTTCTCTACCCAATCTCTAGCCCTTAGTCATTTGCAGTATGGGGTCTGGACATCCTGGGGCCTTTTCCTCAAGGTAAGCATAGAAAGCATAAAAATACTTATTTCTAGTTGTGGATTACTTCACTAAATAGGTTAAGGCAATGCCAACCTGCTTCATCAGTGCAAAAGCTGAATTTATGTGGAAGAATGCAGTATGCCGATTTGGAATCCCATATTCAATCATCACTGACAATGACCCTTAGTTTGATTGTCAACTTATGAAGAGTTGCTGTAAGGAGTTAGGCATTAACATTCATTTTTCCTCAGGTGGATACCCTCAATTCAATAGTCAAGTAGAAGCAACCAACAAAAGAATTATGGAGGGTTTGACTAATAAAATAGATCGGGAACATTTGGATTGGGAAGATAAGTTACGCCATGTACTTTGGTATTACAGAAACATATTTAGGATGATGATAGGGGAATCCCCATTCAATTTGGCTTATGGGACAAAAGTTGTCATCCCAATAGAGGTCCATATCCACTCTCATAGCACTAAGTATTTTGATTGGGCCCAAAATGAGGAAGGTTTAAAAGGAAATCTTGACTTGTTAGAAGAAGTGAAGGAGACCGCCCTAACTAGGACAACTTTATATCAACAATAAGTTGCCAGATATTTTAATTCAAAGGTGAAGGTGAAGTTTTTCCGAAAAGGAGACTTCATTTTGCATTTAAATGTTTCATTAGTGTCAAGGACTCTGCTGGCAAATTTAAACTTAGATTAGAAGGACCATACTTAGCAGTTGATGTTTTGGCAGGAAGCCATGCTTACAAGTTACAAGATAGCCATGGTTGAATTCTTCCTAACACCATTAATGCAGAGCACTTCCACAAATGCTATCAATAAAAGACCCAATGAAAAAGGACAATGTCCCTACACTGGTTTATCCTTTTGATTATGTTTGAAGAGATGGTTGTTTGTTGTTACTCCTCTTTTTGATTAATTAACAAACCCTTTTAAAAGAACCACCAGGTGACATCCTATAGGATGACTAACAATTCCTTAGACGGAAGGCACTAGCCTAGCCAAAAGAGGTGCCCGAGGAAGACATTTACTTGTTTGTAAACAGTCAAGACCCTTTGAGGCCAACAAAGTCCTCAAACAACAAGCATCTATCCAGCCATACAAGGTGCCCTTAGGAGGCAGTAACTTGTTTGTAAACAGTCACCCCCTTGAGGCTAACAAAGTCCTCAAATAGTAAGCACCTTCATAGCCATACGAGGCACCCTTGGGAGGTAGTGACTTGTTTATAAACATCCTCCCCCTTTGAGGTCGGGATTTTCTATGTAAGGTTGGTCTTAATTATGCATACCATAAATAAATCAAAAACATAAATAGAATTCAATGTTAAAATATTCATTACAAGCCAAGTTAAAAATTGCATAAGGTAAAACAATGTTCCCAATTTAAAAGCACATTCAGTCGTGCATAAAAATTAAACACCTATTCCAAAGCAGCTTGATCGCTTGCCCCATCTTGCTCAAGATGGCTTCCTACAGGACCATCTTCTGTTGGTAGCTCCATAATGCCTCATTGAGTGAGCTCATTACTAGTGTTGTCCATCTCGGAGGGCAGAGACAACTTCAAATAATCCACAGGAAACTCTAGCTCGATCTCCACCACGTCGTCCTTATAGGCGGCTTACTTATCATCATAATATGTTAATGCTTCTTCGACGAATGATACCTTGTGCTCATCAGAATTTAAGTAGTCTACCACCATGGCCTGACGTACTTCCTCGATCAGTTGATTTGTCCTGACCTTCGACTCAACCAATTTATTGGCTAGATTAGCAATTTCCTTCTCCTTTATCTTTTCCTAATCAAGATTTGCTTGTTCGATGGCCTTGCAATCAGCTCATGAGTCATTCCTTTCTTTCATAAACTACACAACTTTGGTCTCCGAGGTAGTGAGTAGCGCCGAGGTGTGGTTCAGATCTTCATGAAGCTCCATTATCTTGCCCATAGCCTTATCCTTGGCCTTTATATTTTGAAAGAAAGCATGACACAACCTTGCCATCCATTGAGCACTCTGTCCAAAAGCAAAAATGTTAGTAAGAACCAAGTAATAAGGACATTTAACACGGTGTGCCTTTTACCTTCATAGCATACTCCAAACTCTTCATCATGATGGTCTCTATAGTGCTCTGCATCATCTCTCGCTTATCCTTGGGCAAAGTACTTCCCCGGGTCACTATATAATTACTCTCACGCATTCCCTCCAAGTATTCCTCGGAGGTCCCCAAAATTCTTCTGGGGTCATAGGGGGCAGGCTCAGTCTTGTGAGCTCCTCCATTGGGCAGTCGCTTTCCTCTTCAGCTATAAGTCTACGTTTGCGTGACCGAGGAGGTGGGACAAAGGCTAAACCTATAACCCCAAGAGTTTAGGTCACAACATGCATTGGGCCTTTTTCCTGCCCTCTGTGTGACTCCTATGGTACTTAGAAGTTCTGTCATGGAGGAGACTTATGCAATTAAGGTTAGAGGATCGGGGTGGATGGGCTTGGTCGGCAATAAAGAAATGCTTGCCCCTTGTCCTATTCTTTTGCTGCTTTCTCTTCCGAGTTTCATTAATCTCAGCATGAGATAGTTTGGGCGGGGCCATTATTGCACAATTAATGTACTTGTTAGACATATAAAACTTAGCAAAAATAATGACAATACATAGTCGAGAAAGATCAGGGCTCATCATCATCCTCGGGGATGAGCTCAGCTCCCCTCAGGTGAGACATATCCAAGTAAACATTTAAGTTAAACAATCTTCCCTCTTGGTTTCTCTGTAAGGTTTTTATTTGGGTAAACCAATTTGTTTGTTTGAAGTTAAAGGCAGGTCTCTCACATGATGGCTTGTTGATCCGACACCATCCAAAAGCTAAGTTAGAAGGAATAGAGGATTCAAGAAATAATAACTTGAGTTTCCACCCTTTGTTATTATCAAGGCGACCTATGTAAATTTTATCCCAACTAGAGACAAAAACCCAACTAGAATTAGGATGGCTTTGAGCTGGAAAAGGTGTCTAAAGAAAGAAAGAGATTAAGGGATATCGTGGTTGATACAGATAAAAGTATAGGTGAGAATAAATCTCATCCCATTGGGTACTATCTGGGCAGGACAGATGCCAACAAAGAAAAGGCAAACTAAGAAGGGAGAAAGGGAAACCGCAGATTGACCCTATGGAATAAATTATATAGGCAGACAAAATCAGGGTAGGATTGGGCCGCGCTGGACGCTTCAGGTAAACTAAGTGCAATCTTGGCTGCGAAACCAGTAAAATACCTATCTAGAAGAAATTGGAGATGAGTACTACTAAGGATGCTTGGATAATTGTCCACGGTAATGTTGTCCTCATAATTAGTAACAAACTCCTCTGATTCAACTAAATGCTAGGATGAAGCACTTGTCAAAGCACTTGTTGAATCAGAGGATATGTCTGCGAAACTATCTTGACCACCCCTAGCCCTTTCTATGTTACCACTAACTACGCCTAAGTGTGGGCCTTGGTTGGAAGGTAAGTAAAGCCTAGAAGGGACGACGATTGTCTTATCAGATTAGTAATCACTAGAAGAGGATGATCAAGACCTAGAGGAAAAACTAAATGATGATGTTGACATAGCTGAAGAAAGAGAATATGATGTACCTATGAGTGAAAGGATCATGGTCTAGGACGAGCTTGTCAAAATATTGACCATGCACTAATGATTTAGCAGAGCTTCGCTACGAATGAGAAAAAAGTAAGAAATGAAGCTCATTGGCTCTCTTGTTATATATACTTCCCTATGAGTCTTCTCGATCGATGTGCCTTATTTATGTGTGTGTCATGTAACAAGAGTACAGTAGCCATCTCAATCCCTAAGTGCCCCAACCACTATGCATTTATGACAGCCTAGGTTTTGGCAACCTAAGGCCTGGGCATAAGACATTAATACTACATTAACAAATGACCTTTCATGTTTTGCACATTTAAGTTGGCATGAGAAATTGTGAATAGCGTGTAAGTTGGCACCACCCAAGAGTGAACGAGACCAAGCTATTAGAAAAAGCACAAACCGACCAATGAGCTCAGGACCAACACTTAAGCACTTCCTTGGGAAGACTAATGTTACTACACTTTGGACTAGTCCGATAGTAGGCTGACATGTAGTCGAGCTCCCATCTAGTAGCAAGCTGAAACTTGATCAGGCTTAATTGGTCTATAGGATCAATCCTTTAGCCATTCATCATTGGACATTTGGACTTTCTTGTTGGGCTATAAATAGAGCCCCACAGTATTGAAAAGAGACAGAATACAAAACCATACAATAAAGGTCTTGGTCCTTAGTCTTGCTGCTCCTTAAGCCCAACCCACATTGCTGAGCCCGAGGACATTGGACCTAGGGATGTAGGCTTCAAATGTTGATAATCTAACATTTACAACTTGGGTTATGGAGGCAAGTGGTAGGGGAGGAGGCGAGAATGAGAGAGAAAATCGATTTTGTTTTTTGTTTTGTTCTTTCATATTTTAAGTTTCCCTTTTTATTTTTTAAATAACTTTTTTCATATAATATTTTTTTAACTTTACATATATATTATTTATAATAATCAACATGACAATAACCCATTGGTTCGTTATATTACATACACATAATTTAGGATTTTATTTGTTCGTATGAGTATCTGTCATAATTTGTCAAGTTAAATTGAATATAACTTCATGGTAAGAACGTATATAACAATGATTTTTGAATTTACAAGGACAAATATGAAACTTTTTAAACTATAAGAACAAAACTAAATTTTTGAGTAAATTAGAAGGATGAAAAATGTAATTTAATCATATAAATATTATAATAGTAATTATTGTACTAAAAGAAATTATGCAGTAGCAAATAATACTATAGACTAGGGTAACTGCGTTTAAGTGTAGACGTATATGACTATCCGCATATAAGGACTAAGTATATGCTAAATCTGTATTTTGCAGACACATGAGATACCAATCTTCTCGTAGTACCCTTCTACCTCGACAGGTCCTTCTCTTGCACTACTCGATCAGTCTCCATCACCATCTCAGGATCAAGCACATGAGCCGCGAGCTGCGAATCCTATAACTGATGGTGACCAGTGTTTTAGGGTCATAGTTGAGGCAGTACAAGTTGGATCCACCAACTAATAAGTATCAAATTTATTTTCTTTTTTATTTTTCATAGTGGTTTTTTATTTTATGTTACATACATAGTAAGTAATTTTAATACTTGCTATAACCATAAATTTACGCCACATAGTGTTATGAGGACATTGCTGGTGATTTAATTTGTTTTATGACCGGACCTTTTATTCAATATCATCACTATCCCCAAGATACCATTGATACTTTATTTAGTACTTTCATGATATGTGCATTATGTTATTTATCTAATTTATGTTGCATGATATTCATTCTATAAAAGCCCGTTTGGTTGTTTGGAATTGAGCTATGAGAATTGGAATTGGGTAGTCCAATTTTAAAATTTCAGTTTGGATTGCATTTAAAATTAGATTTCTAATTTAATAATTTAATTCTTAGAGAATTACAACACAACTAAAACTCACCCCTCTCAATTATTAGGGGGACTCCTAAAATTAGAAAATCATAGTTTATTTCTCTCCCAGTGCAAGCCCTAGGTCACTACGCAGTGAAGATCTCAAAGTTTTTCAACAATTGGGTATGTTCCTTCTCTCCACCCTTTTCTTGTATGCTCTCTCTTTTCTATTTTGTCACTTTCGCGCTACTGTGATTTTCTTTGTTTCCTTCATCTCACTCTAAATTTCTTAAAATCTCATATGGTATTTATGGTCTTTAATTTAATGCTTCCAGCTTCTCGCTTTACTGGACTCTCATGGCGTGAATCTTTGACCTTTATGTTTGTCTCCCTCTTTATGTTTTTTGTCTGAGTGCATACCCAATTTTTAATTTAAGTATCGATAAGATTTTAGGTTATGCTAGTGTTACCCAGTTTTATGCTTTTTTTTTTTTTTTTAATTTCATCAAGCTGATATAAACAAGAAAATTATAATTATGTAATTTCTTTTGCTATCCAAACTGTAGATTTCTAATTCTGACAGACTTAGAATTGATATTATAATTGTTAATAGTAAGGTCAATTTAGTGATCCAAACGAGCCATGAATGTTATTAATAATGGCTTTGTTTTGGTTTATTAGAAGCACACAAGGCCAATGATGGTGTAGTATCCAAGGGGGTTGGTTATCCAAAAAGTTTGGGAGACCACAAGCACTAAGCTTTTTTTGGATAGGCTTTACAAACTCCTTATAGACATGATGCAACAACAGAGACTAATTAATGCCCCCTGGCTTGGAAGGGGAGGATTCAAATAAGATTTCATTAGAGATCTTTAATAGAATGTGACATGTGGCACGCTAATCGATAGCAGGCACAATTCGCAGCTAACAGGATGAACCGTTCTGTGATGCCATAGATGAACATACAATTTGGGCTCCCGTACCTTTGTTGGTCACTATAAGGTTCAATCTACAATGCAGAAGGTGTTGAAGAATGATCAGGTGAGGGCTGCATTTACGACAGACTTCGTGGTGGCAAACGCAAATGAAATTTAGTCAGTCGTCACCGAGGCATTCCGAGGAGCACTGTAAGCCTTAAATCTGTCTGGTTCAACTCCTCCTACAGCTCTACAGAGACATGTAATTTTGTTTCAAATTAATTTTTTTGTGTTTAACTAAATAAAAGCATTTATTATAAACGAGATGTTGGTCGTGGTGGAACGAATAATGAAGAGAATGAGAACAACGAGAATTTAGGTCGTGATTAAGTATTAGGTTTTTATCATTATATTTGTTTAACATTAGGACAATAAGTTTGGTTTTTGTTTGTATGTATTTTCAACAATTAGATAATAAGTTAAGTATAAGCTTTTAATGTTTCAAACATGTTAATAAGTTTGGTTTTTTCGTTTATGTATTTTCAATTTATCTTATACTATTATTAGTTTTTGTATTACTTTGTATATATGTTTTTAATGTTCTGTATAAATTTTTGAGTTTTGTGAACTGTTTGTAATGATTTTTTTAGGTTCTGGGGTTGAATGGATGTTGCTAACGGTTTAGGATGATTTTTGCATCTTAAACAGGTTCTATTGTAAAATGAGGAGAAAGAAAAAAGAAAAAAAGAAAGAATTGATATTTTGATAAAATCCCATAATGCGACAGAATAGCGAGGGAAACCATAATATTTCTTAGTATGGCGAGGCACAGGCGAGGGAAATCAGAAAAATTCCCAGACTAGCAAGGGAATTGCGAGTTAAAGGCAATGAAGATTAGAATTGAAAACTTGGGAGTGCAAAGGAACAGAGAGGGATTAGCGAAGGTTTGGCATGAAATTTTGCAAGAAGAAGACGAGTTATTTGCATTGACGTTATTTCTCACTGTTAGGGCGAGGGAGCAAAAAAAGAAAAAAAACCCCACCAATTTGGCGAAGGAATGATGAAAAACTTTTTTCCTAGCCACATTTGGCAGAGGAAATAGCATAAATTTGTCAATCCTCCACCATTTAGCAATCTGATTTTGACAAGGGAGGCCAGTTCTCACCATTCTCTCGCGATTCCCTCACCAAACAAATGGCAAGAGAATGATGAGGCTATGTGAAATAATGTATCTCTTACTAAATTGTGATTTTCTTGTAGTGAAAGAAATTATACTTATACAAACATTTCAGTAAGATTCAGATCATCTTTAAAGCAACAATTCGTCTTCTTTGTAGATATGGCAATGGATCAGGTATGGCCCTACCTGACTCATTTTTATTATCTATACCTACCATAGACCCAAAAATGAGGCCCATCTTAGATCCATCGCTTATTGGGTATACCTAGATGAGGCACAATAGGTTTGCCCATAGGCTCAAACCTTCAAAAATAAAAAAATAAAAAAATGTTTTCCTAGTTTTTTAAATAATTGATTTACTTAAGCCACATTGAAATTGTAAATAGTTTAAGATTTATCATTGTTTTTCTGCTTGTAAGGTACTAACAACATATACATATTTACACAAATATTAAATAAATTTCTTCAAGAAAAATTTAAATTTAAAAGAATCAAATTGTCAGATCAAAATTATTGTTACCAAATCATTTTCTCATATAATAAAATTTTGAAACTCAAAATCAAAATACAATGTTACAATTATTTTACACCCTTTGATCATAACAATCACAATTTCTCAAAATTAAAAAAATTATATTTTGATGTTATTGAAAAATTTATCTTAGTCCCTGGGTTTTACTAAGACACAATGGGTAAAATATGAAGAGTATCTAGACCTATACACATTAAGGACCCATTTAATACCTAATAATATATCCATTAGGGTCAACTCGGGCTGGTCCTGGCATAGACCAATTGCCTTCTCTATTTCTTCGATCAAGACCCCTTCCCTTAGGGTTCAACTGGTGTTTGAGGAGGACAAAATTGGCCTAGCTTTCCCACGTTCTGTATGTATAGGCAGAAACTAGTTTCTGTTGGTTTTGTTTACTTTTGCTCTTTTCCTTTCTACCAAAAAAAAAAAATAAGTGAGTTCGTCTCTTAGTAGTTTTTATTTTTTATTTTTATGATAGTACTGTTGTCAACTAAAGGATAAGATTATAAAGGTACTACATGTATTGTTGTATGTAAAATTAATAATTTATTTCAAAATAAATAAATTTAGTACTAGTAATCATGTAGAATTATTATAGGACTAGTGAGAATTTTAAAAGGAAAAAAAAATTTACCATTTAATTTTTCCTAATTTATAATTGATCATAAGTCTAAGACATGGGGGTGATCAGTGTCTTATATAATACAATAAATGATTATTGAAGAGATATATGTGAAGAGTTACTTTGTTTTTCATTTATTTTTGTCATAAATTAATATTTACATCAATCATAAATCGCAATATATATTAAGATGGAGAAACAAATCATAATATAATTAATGAAAAAATAATCACACATTTATTGATGATAAGATATATTAGGGTGGAAAAACAACTCATAATAATTAATGAAAAAATAACCACACATCTGTTGATGATATATAAGATTTGAACTTAAAACCATTAATTAGTGCCTATACATCTCTTTTAACCAATTGAATTGTTTAAGCAGCAAGAGTAGTTGAAAATTAAGCAGCAAGCAAGGGATTTACGTATAGCACTAGCAAGCTCTCAGATAAATCTCTCCAAGAGCACCACAGGAGGATCATAAAAGGCTTGTAATGAAACCACAGCTAATATACAGAAACTTCTTTTCTTTTTTTTTTCTTTTTTTGTAAGAATAATACAGAAACTTCATAGTGGAATCAAAGGCACCGTGGAGATTCATCAAGACTCAATTCCTGATCTTCTTCTGAAATTAATGTTCTTTCACCTCAAAAACAGCGACAATATTGCATCTACATATATACCTCAATTCTTACAATCAATATGACATTATGGACGTTTGAAAATTTTGATCAATACACGTAAAAAAAAAATTGAGATATGCACGTATATAATATATTTAGCATATAATTAAGAAGGATTAATTGTCTTCCCATTAATTCTCTCAAGATGAAAATTTAAAATTCTATATATAATACCACAACTAATCTTGTAAATAGTATTTAGGCCTCATAGTTAGTGTAGAATTAAGATCAATACCTACTAGGGTTTCTCAGTATAACCACACAGATCATTATATTAACAGGTACCCTAACACCTTGCAGCTAGCCCTGCTGTTTGATCAGCAGCTGTTTCAAATTCAATTATGTGACTTTCACAAAATATATACATAAGTACTCTATTCTATATACTAATATGAAACATAAATACATATTTTATATATATATATATATATACACACACTTTCGCACAGAAACACATATCAGTCCCTGTATCATAACAAGGAGCCTTCAGGAAAGAAGGCATAGGGATTTTCTTATGTATAAGGAATACATGAGTTCTTGGCCATATGTTGAAGGTCCTCCCCAGAATAACTCTAATAACAACCCAAAATATAAATTGTTAATACTAGTCTATTATTATTGTTAATCATTAATAGTTAAGGAACAACCAAAATATAGAATACTAGTTCTATCTTCTTAGATCATATATATATATATATGTAAGAGACTAGACGAGAGAGAGAGATTTGAATTTGACAATTAATTTGGAAGGTAGAAGATTGTTTACCTTAATATAAAGGTAGACTTGGTCGCTGCTAGTTCTAGGTCCTATATATAACAGGAACGCTTGATGTGAGGAATGAAGCCTGGTCCGAGATCAGTCCCATCCATTAATGAATATATATGTGTATGTATGCAAAGTTTTATAAAATCAGAATTAAGGGGATAGAAATATAGCACATATATATGTATTAAGTAATGAACTAATGATCTTGGATCAAACCTCATTCCAAACACCCCCTTTCCAGTTTTCTCACTAACCTCTCTCTCTTTTTCCCTTCCACGGCATCTAAAATGATGACTCTCTTATATTTTTGCAAGCAAGGTTGAGATAAAATATATGGAGGAGAGACACTGATCGATTTCGGATCAAACTTCATTCCAAACACCCCCTTTCCCTTTCTTCAAGAAAACTGTTTCTCTCTTGTTCTTTCTTCTCGAGTCATGATTCAACAATCACGCCTCACCAAAGAATTAAGGCTGAGAGCACTCAAGTGCTTAATCCAACTTACATATATAGAGAGATGCAGCTTCTTCAGTAGTAAACCCTGTCTCTGCCTCTCTATATCTCAAGATTCAAGAAGCAACAAATTAAAGGCTGCAATGAGCACTCAAGTTTCCAATCAATAAGAAAAAAAATATTAAATTATTATGTATATATGTAACCAAATAGAAGAGACTAGAGAGAGACAAGTGAATAGGTGGTAGAAAGAAAAAGGCAAATGTGGAAAAGAACATGATAGACAGGTCAATATAACAATAAAATAAAGGAAAGGCTGGTGGGTTTTGGAGGGATCGATGGAGGTTGTCTTATTGCTTGTAACTTGTTATAAGAGAGAACAACTAAAGGAAGACTGATAAGAGTTAATGAAATAAAATATTAAGACTTTTACAGGTCTTCTGAGGAAGAAATTAAAGCATCCTGCACTGAAAATAACAAGGAGGCCACGAGAAAGCACAAAGCATGGGAAGGGACATTGGGTCTCCCCCACAAGTCCCATTTTATGTTATTATCAAAATTTAAAGTTGGGGTGGTTATTGGGGTCACATATACACTGACATGAATACTGAAAAAGAAAAAAGAAAAAAATAAAAAAAACCATAACAACAATGAAGCTGATTCCCTAGGATATCAAAAAATTAATATATATACCATGTCTTTTGTAAGTTCATGTGAAGTTGTTGGGATGATCACAAAGCAAGCACGAGTACTACGTTCGCATTGACTAGGCTCGTGTTTATTTGTTCTAGGAAAAAACCATGAGTAGTATAAATATCAGACTGGATTTAGCCGAGATGAAGTGTCTTTGTCTTAGTGTAACTTCCATGCAGCTCCAAGGTAAACCTGAAACACAATAGAACAAAGAGGTTGAAGTAAAAATCATGGTATCTTTCTTACTACTAATTATCCAGAATTTGAACAAAAAGTTGATGCAGTTATAATTGATCCAAATGATAAAACAATTGTAAATAGAAAAAAATCTATTGAAAAAAAAGAAATCATTAAAAAAGTTTCAATGCTTAAGTCAGTACTAAGGAGAATTTCTTGTTTAATCTGAACTCCTTGATAGTCAATAAAATAATTTTACGCACATGGCGGTATTGTCAATTAATGATAAACCATACAAATCCAATATTATCAAGTACTTTGTGTGAAGAGGAAGTATAGTAGCCAGTAGGTTTATTTGCCTCAGCCTTTTGGTAGCACTTTCCCTCATAACTTATTATGAAATATTACTTATATGTATGGATTATGATATTTAAAAAAAAAAAAAGAATCAAATCTTCGTCTACTTGTTCAAAATTCCTTTACCACACCGATAATATGTTAAAAATTTTGATTTGCCCAAAAGTTTAAGCTATTATTTGATGAATGATGTTGTTAGGATCTTGTTGCTATTTCTTTCTTGTTAGTGCATGATTTTCTAAGAGAATCATTTGTAATTTTTTCATAAAGGTTTACAAAAAGCATAACTTTGAAAGAAAAAAAAAAAAAAAAACTTAGTTTTATCAGTTTGGAGAAGCCAAGGTTCTAGGTTCGAGTACGATGAATGTAAGTTTGAAAAATATAATTGATAGAGTTCCATCTCCGACATGCATGATTGGGTTAGACCATAAAACTAAATGAATGTGCTAGTTACCTCATGAAACGTCAAAAACACATCATCACGATCTTCAAATTATTGGTATCTCCTCCCAAATGCCTCCAACAACATTTCCAATCTTTCTTTTTCTTTTTGTTTTTTCTTTTTCCTTTTGGTAACATTTTCTTTGTTTTATTTTCCCTTAATGATACTGATGTATGGAATTATACTTTCAATGCAAAAGAAAACAGAGAAATGTAGGAAAGGATATCACTATCCACATGATATTTGACTCATCTTGTCTCCTCTTTTTTGTCTAAAAAGCTAGGGAAGTATGATTTAGGGCTACGTGTGTATCAGTGTATGTGAGGCAAAATGCAAAATAGTCTTTATGAGGGCCTACCCACTTTCTCTCTTATTGCCAAATTGACGATTAAATAATTGGTTTCTATGGTGTCATTATCTCTAACTAAATTACTCTTATACTTGTCAAGATTGTGCATAATTAACCACACGATACTCATACTCAATCCTTCAAAATCGATCCTTTATTACTTTTTAGATTGAGTTCACACATAAACGAATGGAAAAATAATACTAACAAATATATAGGAAACCGATGGGATTTGATAATACTAATTTCTTTTGTCTGGTTTTGGGTTTGGTTCGGGTAATTTGATTTAGTCACGATGAATAATTTGTTCAGGGTGATAGACAACATATTTTAACCTCATTAATATAATTAGAGTTAGTATGTACAGCTCAAGGTCATTAATGTAAATATGCTCAAATGTATTAATATAAAATTATCTAATGAATACTGCAATCCTAAGTGGGACTCAAGTTTGCATAGTGCCAAAGTATTATTCTTAGAGCTTTTCTTCTTTACTCGTCAAAGTCATAATATTTTCTTCCCTAGCCGTCAAAACTCAAAACCCTAATATCTTCTTTTATTCTTCCTTGTAGCCACTGTGTCCAAAGAATATACCTACGATCTTTCTTCCACTGCCTAAAGAATATACCTAAGATCTTTCTTCTACTGCTGCTGCTCCATTCCGTTCTACAAATTCTTCTCGTAGTTACCCTTCCTTCTCCATCAGTAACATAAAACACAATATTACTGAAACTCTAGATTTCAACAATTATCTTGTTTAGCTCTCCTTTTCTTCTTGTATTCAAAGGTTGTAGTGTCTATGATACTATATATTGATGGTACATGTATATGTCCTCCACCTTCTCTTACGAACACCTATGGATCCTTTTCTCCAAATTCGGTCTATTTAATATGCGAACAAGTTGATTATCTTGTTCTTTCCTGGATATAACTTACAGCCTCCTATGATATTTTTAGAATAATTCTTCAGCCACTGTCACTACTTGTGATGCTTGACTTTCCATTGAAAAACTATTCCATGACCAAGCTTATGCTTGTTTACTACAACACAAAGCTGATTTCTCTAACTTAAAAAATGTAACATCTCTATTGATAATTATCTTCAAAAAGTTAATTCCATCTTTCATGCCCTTATTGCCATTGGTCACCCAATTAATGAACTTGATTTTGTTATCCAAATCTTATAAGGCTTACCTCATGATTACGAAAATGTCATTGTAATCAATTTTTCCTTTCAAAAACCACTTCCTTCCTTCACTGACATTCACACTACCCTTTAACTTCAAGAAATTAGTTTCACCTTCATACAAAATCTTCTCCTAAAAGAACACTACTTCTAAAGAAACAACTACCTTTGTTACACCAATCAATATTTTTCATAGTTGAACTGAAAAGTATTTCAGTAAAATTGTTTTGTTTGATATGAAAATATATAAATTGGAAGCCTATTTATAGGCTATACAAGTTGACCTAATATAACGAAGCTAGCCTAGTATAAGACTAAGTACAATAATATATATACACAAAATCAGGCATAAATTATATGCCGTAATTTACTCTAACTCTCCTCCCCCCCCCCCCCCCCAAAAACTCAAGGTGGTCAGTGTGAAACCAAGTTGAGTTTAGAAACTAAATGTTGGAAGTTTTTTGAGGAAAAGGACTTCGTGAAAATATTAGTAATTTGCCCTTCTGGTGTAAAAAAAATGAGTTGGAGAGTGCATCGAGTAAGATGAGTGCGTGTAACATGACAATCAATCTCAATATGTTTCGTGCACTCATAAAGAACATCATTATGTGTAACTTCAATTGCACTCTAACTATCACAGTGAATAGGGATAGCAAAGAACAAATCTGAATCAAAAGTAATGCCCATATCTTCGAGTAACCATTGTAACCAAATCAATTCAGTAGTAGTGTTAGCAAGACTCTAATATTTAGACTTTATAGTAGAACGAGACATAATAGGTTGTTTCTTGTTATGCCATTAAATCAGGGAATCATAAAAACCTGTTGCGATCTCATGCCCGCTCAGCATCATAGTACACAGTAAGCTGGAAAAAAGATGTGAAAGTATAATATAGACCATGAAAAATGGTTCCTCCCATATACCTTAAAATGTGAAGCATTGCAGCATAATGTATAGAGGATGGCAAAGACATGAACTGACTAACACGATGAATTGCATAGACAATGTTTGATCCGGTGATAGTAAGATAAATCAAGCTACCATCCAGTTGATAGTAAAGAGTAGGATTGGAAAGAATTTTACCTATGAGCATACTATAATCCCATCCCAATTTTCTTTCATAAGCGATGTAGCAGCGACATAATCAAAGATGCCAGCCCTAGAAAGCAAGTCAGAAACATACTTGGCCTAAGTGAGAAAATAATCAGTCTAATCTAAAGAAACTTCAAGATGAATCATAATGCCTGGAAGAAAAACCAAGTTGAGCCAATGCGGAAGACTATAGTTAGTCTATCAACGAAATAAAGACAAATCAAAATAATTGGAAGAAAAACCAAGTTGAGCCAATGCGGAGCTGAACTAGAGAACCAAGCTCGAGGAACTTGTTTCAAACCATAAAGTTCCTTAAGAAGACGGATTTTCAAGTGGCGGTTTCATGTACACCTCCTCAGTAAGGTCACCATTATGGAATGCATTTTTCACATCCATTTGAAAGAATGACCATAAATAAGCGAATGCAACAACAATAAGAGCACTGACAGAAGTGAGACAAGCAACAGGAGTAAGTAAAGGTCTCCTCATAATCAATGCCATACTCCGGGGTATAACCCTTGGCAACCAGTCATGCCTTATAACGTTCAATACTATCATCTCCATTAGTTTTGATCTTGTACACCCACTTACAACCTATAACAAATTTTACTGGAGGCAAATTAACTAAATCCCAAGTGTTAGTTTTAGTAAGTGCATCTAACTCATCATTAATAGATTTCTTCCAAAAAGTATCATGAGATGATTCTTTATATGTGGTAGGTTTATAAAGAGTGGCAAGTGCATGATAACCATGATAATTATTCAAGAGTGTATTAGATTTTCTAATTCTAGAAAACGTACGTGCCTCATGAATAGATGGTGTACCTGGACTAGATATGGACAAGGAGGGTATATAGAGATCGGAAGCAAGAGAGTTGGAGAAAGCTGTTGGAGTGGCGCCATGTTGTTTGGAAACAAATCAACAGGATAGTGAATTGGTATCCTTAGGGAAGATGATAGGTGAGTAACATTAAAAGAGCAAACTAGGTAAAGAAAACATCTTCCTATAATATAACATGATGGGAAACCCAAAGACGTTTTAAAATAGATCATACCATTGATATCCTTTTTGATCTATACCATACTCCAAAAAACAACACATACGGGATCAAGGTTATAACTTGTACTTTTCATGAGATTGTAATTGATCAAAACAAATGCTACCAAAGACATGTAAAATATTATAATGTGGCCGAACACCATGTAAACATTCATATGGAGATTTATTTTTCAAAACATAGGATGTAGCGCAATTAATAGTATATATAGAAATAAGGGCAGCTTCGCTCTAAAGTGACTTAGATAGAAAAGTAGAGTGAATTAAGGAATTAGTAGCTTCAACAATGTGTTTGTGTTTTCTTTCAGCCTTACCATTTTTTTTAAGAAGTACTTGAGCAATGGTACCTTCTTATGCTAGAAAAATGAGAAAAGGTGTAGAAGTGTACTCTTTTCCATTATCAGACCAAAAAATTTTAACAGTGCAAGAATATTGGATGTTAACCATTTTTGAAAAATTGAAATAAATAGTTAATAATTATGATATATTTTTCATAAGATAAATCCAAATAAAATGAGAGTAATCATCCAAAAAAAATCACAAAATATCTAGACCCCTTCGAGTAAGAACAAGGGAGGGTCCTTACACATTAGAATGAATCAAATCAAATATAGCAGTAGCTTGAGACTCACTATTATTAAAATATAATTTCATTTGTTTACTTATCAAACATGGTAAATAATGAAAATCAGAAATAGACACAGATCCCAATTGACCACTAGAAACAAGCAGGAGAAGCTTGGACAATGATGTGTGAATAAGACAGGAATGCCAAAGTTGTGAAGCTTTGTTGGAAAAGATGGAAAAGGTAGCCACAGAATTAGATGGAAGGTGAAGGCAACCCACTATAAAGAGATGATCTACCTTACACTATGTCCCAATTATCTTCTCCCGTCTCTCGTCCTGAACAATACAACCAAAAGAATTAAGATTAATTTCATAGCCATGATCAACAATTTGACCAAAAGAAATAAGATTGTGAGCTAATAATGGAATAAAATATGTATGAGAGACAAAAAGTGCAAGGTGTAGAGATATCTCTTATATGTATGGAATGCAAAAGTGCAACATCAACAGTGTGTATAAAGAGAATAGTTGTGTTTGGTGTGATGTGTGAAAATAAAATAAAATTATATGTCATATGTTTACAACAAGCAGAATTGAGTAACCAAGACTTAGTATCTAAATTCTTAGAGCAGGTAGAAAAGCTAGAAAATGAAAAGTTAAAATTACTACTATAGTTACCAGACTAGAATTGTTGATACTGTATAAGAATTATCAACTATTATTCTGTAAGTTGTTTAGTAGGAGAAGAAGAAGGCAAAGCAGCATAAGTGTTGTCAATCATTGTAACAGTTGGACGAGATTGATTTTCATAGCAAGATTTGTTTTGCCACCAATCAGACAGATGAAAGCAATTTTTAGTAGTATGCCAAGATAATTATGAATGTTACACCATTTAGCAGGAGGGCCATAATTTTGGAACTGAATACAATTTTCAGTAGAATGTCTAGAATTCTTATGATAGTCACACCATCTCTTTTTGGATGAACAACTAGGAGAAGCAGCAAAAAAGTTTGAGTGACTGAGGGAAGCATGATAGAAGCAGTAGTTTTCTTCCTAGTTTCTTTGGATTTAATCTCAGCTAGTGCAGTAGCAAGAGTAGGAGTAGGGGTCCAATTTAAAAGAGATGAGCGTCTGTCTTCAAAATCATCAAGAAAACCCATCAAGAATTGTCAAAGTTGCATAGGTAAGGCAATAGTGAATCTTGTAAAAAAAAAAAAATACAAAACAAAACAAAACATTATTAAGGCTCTGATACCAAGTTGAATTGAAAAGTATTTCAGTAAAGTTGTATTGTTTGATATGGAAATACAAAGTGGAAGCCTATTTATATAGGTTATACAGGTTGACCTAACATAACAAACCTAGTCTAGTATAAGACCAAGTACAATAATATATATATATATATATATACCAAATCGGACATAAATCATAAGCCATTAATCATAGGTCGAGAAAACTCTTTTCTTGATAGGGTTGTGCTCATGCTAATGCTCATGGTCATGGATACTAAAATTATACTTCTCTAGACAAGGATACTAGCACTGTAACTATTATCTAACCTCTAAAAATTCTCCTATTATTTTTTACCAAAATCGGGGCCTTGCCTTTAGCCCTTTTAATGCCCCTTAGTTATCCCTCTGTTTGATGTCATATTGCATGAATTTTAATCATACAATCAGATAGTGTCCTCAGTTTACTCGTCTTACTAATCTAAATGGGTTGACTATTTCCTTGATTTATAGAAATGCAACTCCAAGAGCCTTAATTCAAATTGGTATCCTAACATAAGTGCTTCTTCTCACATGACATCCAATTTTAAATTGGTATCCAAACATAAGTGCTTCTTCTCACATGACATCCAATTATATAAGTTATACTTTTTTTCTTCTACTACTCATCATGGAATAGATCAAGTTCTAGTTGATAATGGTGATTTTCTTCTTATTTCTCATATCGATATTACAACTTTTTCTACTCCTTCTTTTTCTTACTCTTTACATGATGTTCTAGTAGTCCAGCCTACAGTTCAAAATAATTTTTTATCTGTTAAAAAGTTTACCAAAGATAATTATAACTTAGTATTAAATTTTCTTCTTCAAACTTTTCTATTAAGGATTTTGCAACCAAATCTTCACTACAATAATCATGGAGATCTTTATCCCATTCTAAATTCTCAAGTTCATGTTAGTCTTTCTTTTGTCAGTCTCATTGATGTGTTTCTCCTAATGTCTGGTAGCATCGTTTAGGCCACCAAGAACATCAGATTTGTCTAAAATTTTCAATTATAAATGTATTTGTGGTCTCCCAAACATAATTTTAACTTTTGTCATGCTTTTCAATTAGGTAAAAATGTTCACATTCCTAGAAACTCATGAATGAAGTACTAAAGCTTTCACATTAATTCATGATGAAATTTTGGTGTCTCTTATGATTTCATTTACAGTGTGTTTGGAACACCTAAAAAATATAGAACTCAGTTCACTTTAAACGAATTCAATTTATTATGTTTGGAACAAATAAAATGGTCTAGATTTTGAATGAAGTTCATACGAAATCTACATTTTATTTAATTATGAATTCCACACCAAATAGGTTGGATTTCATTTTGTGAAATTTATTTAAGACAAGTTATTAGTTTGTCTGCATCAAATGATATTTTTATCCTTAATATTATACATTTTTTTCACTTAGATAAATCGATAAAGAGCCACAACCACTTCACCTCAAATGTTCATCTAACCAACTACAAGTTTTCTTCTCTCAACTTGTTTATCAATGCTAGTTTTAATTAAAAAATTTGAAGGTAGTATAGGAAAAGCACTTAAACTAAAATGAATTTTTTGTTTGTTCCAAATAAGAGAATTAGACTAAATTCTGTAAGTGTAGTTTTCATTCCCAATAAGAAAATTCATTTAAATTAATTGAATTGTAAAATTCATTTAAAATATATGAATTTTATTTTTATTTTGTTCCAAACACACAATTACTGATTTTCGTTATTATGTTGTTTTTATGAATGATTATTCTTGTTTTGTTTGGGTTTTTCCAAATGTAAGAAATCTAAAGTATTTTCTAAATTTTAAAAATCATTACAATATAACACATACTCAATTTAATACAAAATTTTGTTCTATCCAATTTGATGGGGAACGTGAATTTGCTAATATTAATGCACTTGAAATTTTTTTTCATGCATCATTACATTCATTATTGTATGTCTTATTCACATACTTACCAACGAAATGGTAGTGTTCAGCGTATGCATCATACCATTTGCAATATGATTCGCACTCTACTATTTGAAGCACATCTTTCTTATCATCAATTAAATTATTGTCCAAGACCTAGGATTCTATTTAATTAACAATCCAATTATCAATCACGTTTTTTGTTTCTTTTTCTTATCAAGGAATATATTGCTTTACTTCTATGACTTAGATGTCTCATTTATAAGACCCTACAAGTGGGATTACCACCCTATAGCATGTTGCTGCCAGAAGCAAAACCCCGTATTTCTTCTAGAGAATCTCCTAATTGTTAAGTCATTTAACCGAGCTGAGATATCCTCCACATTGCTCACTTGCAAGACAAGAAAATAATTGGTCCTGGGGATCAAAGAAAACTCTAATGCCGAAAATCAATATAGAATATGGAAAGAATAAGCTGTAAAGTTATAAGAGACATGCAGTGTATAAAACAACACGATTTACCTTTGAGGTTTTAGTGTCACACTCGATATGGAGGTATAATTGGCCAGAGGAAAGAATACTTAAACCTTTGTAACCTTAACTTCAAATCAAAAAGAATACGCACAACCAATAACTAAAAAAAAAAGGTTCAAGAAACTTTTGTAAAAGTGAAAGTATATATATACATATGTTTATCGAAAGGGATAGTTTAATAAAAAAAATTTCCAGAGTTTTCCTGTAAAATGGAACATATCCAAGTAATACAAACAAAACATTATTGTGATTTACAACATATACATAGGGAGCTCTACTCCATCAAAATAAAAATTAAAAAATAAATTAACAAGCCACAATGTTCAACAAATCAAAAATATAAAATATTAAGCCCTAAAATGACTACAGTGTTTAAATCCTTCGGCTTCAAGTATGCATCCTTTCAAGAATACCTTGTCACAATAGCTTCCGATAAGTCAAGATCCTGCTAGAGGAATCAAAGAAGAACTTGGAGTTACAAAAAATATAAATGGAAGAGAAGTGAGTCATATAAACTCAGTGAGTAAAAGACATACCTAAATGGTACTACCATTAACCAACATACAATTCTAAAACATTATTTCTTTATAACCTCATACCTATATCATTCGTTCTTCAATTACATTTCACATACAAATAATTTTAATGTAAAATGAAGATAACTTACAATTAACAAGTAGTCATATAACAATAAAAAAAATAAAACATTCAAGGGCCAGTAGTCGAAGTAACTCAGTTCCCGCACACCATATATATATATCCTTATCGGGGCATTATTTTTTTCCCGTACACCATAACATATAACTTATTACAACAACCTTCTCGGTGTAGAGTTACCAAATTATTTTTATCTCAGTAATCATGTAACCAAATCAAATTTATCCTAGGTGCACTTGGATTCTAAATCACATTAAAAAAATATATATATCTTTGGCCCTATCAATCATATACAAAGCATCCACACCATTATGTAAAAAACTAAATGTCAAAGTTGCAAAGATGTTGAATTCTTATCACATAATTCAAATCAAAGCATTCAACAACTTCACACAACAATTATATACATATATATAATCATTTCAAAACACAACTAGTAACCTAGAGGTAGTATCTTACACTCACAACTTTACGAGTGTTGTTCGTGACTTCTCATAGAATCCAAAAGTGTCATTGAGTTGATGTTATGTTATGAAGCTGAAATTACACTTTCCAGGTATCATTTTAGTTTGTAAATTTCATAAGTTATAAACCCTTGATCACAAAGATTTGAATATATAAAGGTTTATCCATTATATTACAACTAACTTCTTTTAGGCATTTTGTCAAACATTTTAAAGGCATATTTAGTTCTCATTCATCTATATATATCCTAAGTGTGTATACCAAGAGTAATCTAGCACTAAGTGATGGAACCCATCATTAACCATAATCCAAATTCTAAATTGAAGTTGGATTTATTATTTATGGACAATAAAAAGCTTAAATCGTGGAAATTCCATTGCAAACCAACACCACAACCACTATTTTCTTACTCCTATGCTTGTATTCTACCTCCTAAGATTCTCAAATCCCAACCCTCAAACAAATAAAAAAAAGGAATGTATCTTAACTTCAAGGAAATCAAAAGAAGTTAAGTTGAAATAGAAGCTTGGGAGTACCACAATTGGAAACCACCAAGCAGCAGGAGGGGCTACAGCCGGAGCTGGCTATTGTACCGTTTTTAAGCTGCTGCTAGGCATTGTTAGAAGGAAGAGTTGCCGCTCTTCAACTGCCACACTAGTTAAGAAGGAATCAGAGCTATTGGTGGCACAAGGGAGGAAATTGGCTGCTTAAAAAAGAAGGAATGGAAAGTCTTGGCCAGCAAAGAAGCAGAGGAAAGTTCACAAAACATGGGAGGAAGGAAAGAAAAAAAAAAAAAAAAAAAAAAAAAAAAAAAAGGAAAAGAAATGGGTATTTTATTTGGTTTGTATACTTGTTTGTTTATGTATTTTGTTTTTGTAACTAAAGGTACTTAGTTGTTTATGTATACTTTTTTTATTCCCTAAAACTCATTGTTACAGTACCAGGTTATAACAATCACTCTCTAAAAAGAAATTCGTCACGATTTTCAACATAATAACTAAATACATTATTTACCTGATCAAAAAGATATGGATATTGTTGTCTCATTATATCTTTGGGCTTCCTAGTAGCTTCTTGCTTGTTATGATGTTGTCAGATGATTTTCACATGAAGAATAGTTTTTGATTAAAGCTTATAGACTTGTCTATCTATGATTGTCATTGGTTGTTCCACATATGTCAAATTCTTATCTATTTGAAATTCTTGGACCCGCAAGACTTGAGATTCATTAGGCAAATACTTTTGAAGCATAGACACATGAAAAATGGGATGTACTCTATCCATGTTTGGCAATAATACCAACTTGTCGCTACAACTCCAACCCTATCCAAAATCTTGAAGGGTCCTATAAACCTTGGACTCAGATTTCCTTTCTTGCCAAATCTTATTGTGCCCATAAAAGGTGAAACCTTCAAGAATACATGATCACCTACTTCAAATTCTACTATCTTCGATGATTGTCTGCATAAGACTTCTTTCTACTTTAAGCCATTTCAATTTATCTTGAATAATTTGTACTTCTGTACAGCATCTTGAACAAACTCTAGTCCCAATAATTGATGCTCACAAATTTCAAATCATCCAAGCAAAGATCTACACTTTCTTTCGTAAAAAGCCTTAAATGGTGCCATCTAATTAATACTATGATAACTGTTATTGTAAACGAACTCCATAAGTAGTGAACTTCATAAGTGGCAGGTATTAATCTCAACTTCCTTCAAAGTCCATCACATAAGCTCGCAACATATCTTTTAGGGCTTTTATAGTCCTCTCAGACTGGCCATCAGTTTGATAATGGAAAGTTGTAGTTAATCGCAATTGAGTTCCAAGAGCTTCCTGAAAGGATTTCCAGAATGCCACAGTGAACTGAGTGCCCTGGTTTTCAATGATGGAAATAGGTACTCCATGCAACAAAACTATCTCATCCAAATACAACTTAGCATACTGATGTGCTGAGTATGTAGTTTTCACCGAAAGAAAGTATGTTGATTTAGTCAATCAATCCATAATTATCCAGGTTGAATCATAACCCCTAAAGGTCTTGGGAAGTCTTATTATAAAGTTCATTGTAATCTTCTCCCTTTTCCACTCCAGAATATCTATTCTTTGTAACACCCTCGCAAGTATCTGATGTTCAACTTTCACCTGCTAGTATAATAGGCACTTGGAAACAAAATTCATTACATCCTTTTTCATACCATCCCATCAATAGAACTTTTTCAAGTCTTGATAAATCTTAAAAGAACTAGGATGCATCACATATAACAAGCAATAAGCCTCCTTAAGAATCTTCTTTTTCAACTCAAGATCATATGGCACAGCCACACGATCTTAATATCTTAACACTTTTCCATCTACCCTGAATTCACCAACTACAGACTGATCACATTTATTTTTCTTAACACACACTACAGGGTCATATGTCTGTGCTTTTTTAATAGCTTCAATCAAAGTAAATTTCACATGAACATATACTAACAATACTCCATTGAAAACACTTCAAATCTCATTCCATTAGCCATGCACCTTTACAATTCCTTATTGACCCAGCTGTGTACAGTTGTCACATGCGATAAGCTACCCATTGACTTCCTACTTAACACATCAGCTACCACATTGTCTTTTCCAGGATGATAAGAAATCGAACAATCATAGTCTTCTAAAAGCTCAATCCATCTACGCAACCTCAAGTTCAAATCTTTTTGATCAAATATGTACTTAAGACTTTTGTGATCAGTAAAAATTTCACAAGTTTTCTCATACAAATAATGCCTCCACACTTTTTATGCAAAAATTACTGCCACCATAGGGTAATTCAACTCAGGTTTCTTTAGTTGTCTCGAGGCATACACAATCACCTTTCCATCTTACATTAAAACATAGCCAAGTCTAATACAAGAAGCATCACAAAACATCGTATACTTTCTTGTACCAGAAGGAAGAGCAAGAATTGAACCTAAAGTAAGACAAGTCTTAATTTTTTGAAAACTCTCTTCATAAACCTCTGACCAAACAAATTTGACACCTGTCTAAGTCAATCGAGTCAATGGTGTAGCAATTCGGGAAAAAATTTCAATAAACCTTCTATAATACCTAGCTAAACCCAAAAAACTCCTAATTTTTGACACATTAGTTAGACGAGACCAATTTTGAATTGCTTCTACTTTCTTGGGATCCACACAAATTCCTTCTTTGGATACAATGTGCCCTAGGAAGGCTACTTGATTAAACCAAAATTCGCACTTAGAGAATTTGGAATAATGCTTGTTTTCCCCAAGTGTCTATAAGACAATTCGAAGATGCTTCTCATGTTCTTCCTCACTTCAAGAATACACCAAAATGTCGTCAATAAAGACAATCCAAATTGATCCAAGAAAGGCTTGAACACCTTGTTCATAAGGTCCATAAATGTTTAGTCCTAGTATGTCTTCTTAGGGTGCTCTAATCACCATGTTTAGTTTTAATAAATTGATCTTGCTTACCTAATTAGAAAATTTCTAACACTTATAACTTCTTTACCTCACAACAAGGGCAAAGTAGAGCTTGGCTGCCACCTTACTCCAATTCATTCATCAACATACACACTCTACTTGGCAAAGGACACCCACGGCTAAAGGAAGTTGGAACCTCCAAATGCTAAGACTAAGGTCCACAATAAAAATAGACAAAACAGAGAAGAATGAACTTGGCCAAAATAAGGGAAAGACCATGACCAAGAATGGCAACCATACACTTACTCAATTGGGACACACCGCTCTTAATCCTCATGGTGCTTAACTATATTCTCACTACCTAAACATGGAATCTCCTCTCAATTTAAAGGTAAAACAAGTGCTGAAGTTGTGGAACTTAGGAGCTTAGGTAGGCTGAACTCACAGTAAGAAACAAGTAAGAGGATTAGTAATATGGTTAACTGTACAGTCCACGAAACGGAAACAAAGCAAGAGACTTTGAGATTTCAAGAGGTAGAGTTAATAGGAGAAAAGAAAGGCGATGTATAGGACAATAGAGGAAGCAGAAAACAACACTAGCAAGGAATTTTCTTAAAACCTAGGTGAGCTAACAAGACAACAAGGAAATAAGGAAGAGCACGGTAATAAAGCTAGCTATTAAGGAAGGTTACCGGCTAAAACAGAGGAAAAGAAATGCTCCTCAACCCAGTTTGGCAGCCAACAAATAAGGGGTTTTAACCTAGTAGGTGGTTATGGAAAGTACTAAAGAAATCACACCCACTCACACCAACTTTGGCAAAACTTATGGTTGAGTTCTTGGGGCCAAAGTAGGGTGGAACAGGGGAAGGAAAAATGGAGTTAGATACAGAAAAAGGGAAAATAAGAAAAGGAGTAGTCAGTTGACAAGGCAAAGCTGGAAAAGATAAAGCAAATAAATCATTAAAATATCAATGAAAAGCCAAGTTGAATGATATACATTTTGTGGAGGATATTAATTCTATTATTAAATATGTTCACATAATTACACATATAATCAGACCTTTCTAACTTATATATATATATATATATATATATATATATATATATACATACCTTTATTTTAATCACATAATAAAAATACGCATCACTAAAATTTATTGATGTAACTTTCATATTCCATGCCTAACTAATTAAGTGGTGGACTTCAATTTACCTACATATATATATATATATATATATGTACACACACACAATTACTCTCTTATTTTAATTTATTTCATGAAAATTAATTATATAATTTATTTATAACATTTTAAAATACTCACTAGAATATCGGGTTATAATATTTGATACTACTATGTATAACATATTATTAATTTAATTTTTTAA
This sequence comes from Quillaja saponaria, assembly GCA_029379385.1. Lineage (NCBI taxonomy): Eukaryota > Viridiplantae > Streptophyta > Magnoliopsida > Fabales > Quillajaceae > Quillaja > Quillaja saponaria. Next base: position 24,194,999 of record CM055607.1, read on the forward strand.
ATGCCTAATAAATTACATACGACACTCCAAAGCATATATTAAAATATTGATAACAAAAAAAGAACATATTGGGTTATCTCAATTTCCTTGTATAATTAAAATTTATTTAATAATCACTAAAATGTACCACTACAATACCTGGTTATGACATGTTTAATTTTATTGTTATTTATTTAATTCGTTTACATGGTTGTTATTTTATAACTGAAATTTATATATTATATTTAAAACTTAGTTTTACGATATCGGGTTATAACAGTCGCCTCCCTTAAAAGAATTTTGTCCCGAATTTTAATAAAAAGAATACATGTAAATCGTTTCACTGCAATTCTGATTTCCCATGTGGTTTCTTGTTTCTTAGTTTTTAGCAAATGATTAATCGAAGTTTTTGGACTTGTCTATTTATACTCGCCACTTATTATTTCTCATAAGTTTAGATTTTTATCTAATTTTACTTCATAGATTTGTAACACATAAAACTTTGTCAATACGGATGTACACTAACATAAATTAAATTAGTCTGATTAAATTAACTGTCTAACTTAAATGGCCAAAATTAAATTTCATGAAGTTTTTATATGATTCTCTTGAAAACGAAATAAGCTAAAATCAATATTTTTATTACAACATTCCACCATGCTTCCGTTGTGCCACTATGATGATTAAACATCTAAACCCTAAGCCACCCCAATCCACATTCAGAATCATATCATATTCCTTATTTAAAATTCAGATTGATGAACTAAATTGGATAAGTACATGAGTAAAATAAATTAACTTCTATTTACTTTCAGTTTTGAACTATTTTTCTTAGTTAACAATAATTGAAATAAGTGTGATACTTTCCATAATAGCTATCTAACTTAAACAGCCATAAAAAATTTAATTCGATTTCCCTGAAAATAAAATCAGCCTCTTAGAAACACTAAACTTATCACATCCTTAAACCCTAATCCATGCTTAGAATCATATTATATTCCTTATTTAAAATTCAGATTAATGGACTAAATCAAATAATTACATGAGTGAGATAAACTAGCTTCTATTTATTCTAAATTTAAATTTATACATTTTTTTTTCTGATTTAAGCAAACTATTTTCCTTGATTAACAATAATTATATTTACAGATTTTCTTAAGTTTCTTATTTGCTCCAAAAATGTATAAATATATTTTCTATGTACATAAAAATTCACATATATAAACAAAGTGTATAAATATCTTTTAATATATGCATATCCTTAAGGTTAAATTAGTTTATTAGAATACTTAAAATATCCAAGACTTATCTTATATATTTTACAAGGGGACTATCTACATAATATTACTATACTTTGACATGTAATTTCATGGTAATAAACTTTTGCTACTACTATTACTGGTATGCAATACTAATTTATTCATAGCATTATAGTACTTTCCTTAACTATTGCAGGTTGATTATCTACTAGTACAAATTTAACTTACGATATATTTAAAAATTCTCATCTAAACGAGTAATTTATAGGAAACCAACAATGAATTAACAATTAGTCGTTTTTATCCTTTGGGAATGATTAAATGAAATTAGTAAATCTTTTTGGCTCCATTGACTATAAATAAAACCTATACTAGTTCATATAATAATTGGTTGTTCATAGATAAATGATACATACTTTTTATTTAAATTGATATTAGCAATGTAGTTTATTCAACAATAAACCCAAAGGAACTAAATATTAAATTACATTGTACCTATCTCTACTAGGTTTGTTACTTGCTATTTTATTTTGGAATTATCTTTTCAATAAAATAAAAAAAAGAAAAGAGAATAAGAAATATGTCATCAAAATTCTGTTATTCCATTAGGAAGGACATCACTTCATTTATCACTAAAATTGTTTGAAACAAAAATCAAGATCTAGGTCAATTTTAAATTACTTGTACATATATACATTTATATTCAAATAGGTATAACATTCATTTATTTTATCTATATTTGTTGTTATTTATTTTAATCAAGATTTACACCGTATTATTCTAATTTCATAGTTTTATATTAGATTATAACGTTTAGTTAAGTTTGCAATTAGTATCCATTCTGATTGTACATATAAAATCATATATGTATATTTTATTACTCTAATTCACAATACTTATTAATTCTGGCTTTTATGCTCATGTTATTTATCACCATCTCTCAACATACATACCGTTGCTCATTAATTTTATTAATTAAAAATTTCACGCTATCTCAAACTTATAGTCAACTTTTCTAATATTGTCATACCATATTGTAACACTCTGTTAACAAATAACCGATGTTACAGAAAAAATTTTCTATTTGAATAATAAATAATGTAACTGGTGTTAACAAAGTCGGTTAAATTAGTATAAAATGAGTTAAATGAAAACATAAGAACTTAATGAAAAGCCTCAAATCCGTGAAAGAAGTTCTATGAATCTCAGGCTTAACTTTTCATTAGACTTCAAAACATACCCATTAAACCCAACGAATTACAAACTTTAAACACACTTTATCAAAAATTCATACTTGAAGAATTTAACACAAAACTTATTTTTTTTACTTATTTATTTTATTATTATTAGCATTATTAATATTATTTTCATATATATATATATATGTACAAGACAACATAAATGTTCCACATGTTACTCTTACTTCTTAATCTCACAATTTATGAAGGTTAATGAAACCTTAATAAATTCAAAAGGCATGCCTAAGATCTTGTTATACATCATTGGTTATGGCAAAAAAAAAAATTCGGAATATTATTCCTTCTTAGTGTAAACTTAATAATATTCCAAGTGTAAGAAAAGTCTTGAGTCTTTATAACCAATCAAATAAATTAATAATATTGAAAAAAAATGAAATTCAATTGTTGTTAATCATTACACAATCAGAAAGAATCATTCTTTGGTTTTAATCGATAAGCGTATTAATTCTAAAATTCGATATTTAATATTTGAATTAATCTACAAGCCTGACGTTTTTTCATTCCTCTTAAGACAAAGATTTGAGAGGAAATATATTGACTACACATGTATACATGTTTCCACAATCCATTTTGCAATAAAATAAATAGGTTTGAAGTGGGTTTTTCAATAGCTCATCTAGTCCACTAGATTCTTTATTTCTTTTGCTCCTCATTATTCTTATCTAAATCTTTAATATAATAGTTTTACAAATAACTATCTATTTAGTTAAACTAAACCGAAGGGTTTGCCTCTTAAGAAGGCTACTATTGCTATTTAAAAATTTCAACTATGTTACTTATGGTTCTTTACAACTTAATTCATTATCAAAGATGCCAAAGATTTAATTAACTCCTGATTAAAGCCAATATTTGAGTATCTCACACAACTCACAACACGATCAATATGTGCATCACGTCTAAACATTTATAAACGAATTCCACGCTCATGTATCATATAAGGATAATACATTAAAGAATCACAGCTTGAAATTTCAGGATGAATTACTAAATCCACACACGACCCGGGTAACGTACGCAAACAAAACAACAATGTCCCACATTTGCAATCACGGACTTCTAAACCCAGGCTCCGATACTAACTTGTCACACCCCTCTTGAAGGCATAACTAGTCGGAAGAATGGATTTCCAACCCTCCATAACCCGAACTCCAAAACAAAAAAACTGTTATGTTTCTTAACCAAACTAATGAACAAAAGTAAAGATTTATAAAACAAAAGTTAGCCGTAAAAGTTTGTTTACTGAAATAAATAATAATTTACTGAAAATTTCAACAGAAGTTCCCCGCAAAGTGGAACATGCCTAAAATACAAATACATAATCTTATTTTTATACAACAACCAGAGTTACAACAACAAAGACAACAAAGAGCTCTGCTCCCTTTCTTGTCACAATAACAATTAATTAGACTATTACACATTATAAGACCAAACACCTCACAACTCTAATGTGACTGCAAATTTTCACCCCTTGACTCCAAGATTGAGATTTTCAATAGTTACCTTGCCACCAAACACTCGGCAAGGTCCATTATCGATAATAGCCATCCTCAAAATCCTGTTACTAAAAAAACCACTAAAGAAATGTGATTCATATAGACTCAGTGAGTGCAAAATAGTACCAAAAAGGTACTAGCATCACTCAATACAGGTAATATAACATATAGGATAACATCATGTAACAATGTTCATGTTCTACTTCAAAATACACGTACACATTGGTATTCTTCATAAATTCATAACTTACATAATTCATAGGATCACAAATTAATCAAAAAACCAACTAGTAACTCAGCCCCGCACAACAGTATCACCTCCCACCGGGTATTTACGCTCCCGCACAACAAATTAATCTCCCTACATAATCCATCCCATCAGGGCTGAGTACTCAAATTTTAAAAAAAAATATTTAATAGAATCAGAATATCTCAGAATTTCAAATCAACATATCCTAGGTGCACCTGGATCTCATTTCCGGAAATAAAAATCATTTCTCAAAAAAATTTCATTTTATTGGCCCTTATCAACCATAAACAATTTCAAATAAGAATGATTCAAATAACTTACTAAAGCATTGCGCTTGCACATTTATTTAAATACACATACAATTACACCTAATAATCTAGCCCCCCAAATGCAACAATTAACCACTCCCCAAGTTTAAGGAAGTGATTCGTTCATTCGTCTAATCTGTGAAGGTATTAGAGTATACTCGACACGCGCTGGAGCCGAAAAATAATAAATTCGTATGTCTCTTTATATAATCATAACATAACAAATTCTATAATTTCTCTTATTTTTTATTTTTTATTTTTATTTATTGCATTTACTACCTTGCAATTAATTCCTCTTAAATACTTCACTAATAATTTAAAGTAAAGTTTATTACTTCAATTTTTACAATTTAACAGTAACATGGTTAAATTTTATGTTTCCAATTACCTATCAAATATGTAAAACTTATGTCAATTAATTTATATAAGTATTTTATATTTAATTTCTTACAAAAAATTTATTAATTACCTAAAATACATGATTAATCCTAATTAATCTACATATATTTTCCAAAGTAATCAACCTAATCTTTCACGTCTTTGTATTTCACCCACTCCACATATTGAGTTTCATTAATTCACTATCAACTTTTCATGGAAAAGTTCAATTACTAATTTATTAGAATTTCCTAAACCTACAGTGCACAAGTTCTAAATTATCCTAATTGAATTCCAAATTTTCTATGTTACTAACTTCCTCATGTGCTTCCAATTTCTAAACCTTAGTTAAAAACTTACAACTCCTTAAATCTCGTGTTTAAGTTCTTTACAACAACCTACTCACCGTGTTTAGTTTTAATAAATTGATCTTGCTCGCCTAATTAGAAAATTTCCAACACCTATAACATATTTACCTCACGACAAGGGCAAAGTAGAGCTTGGCTGCCACCTTACTCCAATTCATTGATCAACATACACACTCTACTTGGCAAAGGACACCCGTGGCTAAAGGAAGTTGGAACCTCCAAATGCAAAGACTAAGGTCCATAATAAAAGATAGACAAAACAAAGAAGAATGAACTAGGCCAAAACAGGGGAAAGACCATGACCAAGAACGGAAACCATACACTTACTCAACTGGGTCAAACCGCTCTCAACCCTCATGGTGCTCAATTGTATTCTCACGGCCTAAACATGGACTCTCCTTTCAGTTAAAAGGTAAAACAATGGCTGAAGTTGTGGAACTTAAGAGCTTAGGTATGCTGACCTCACAGTAAGCAACAAGTAAGATGATTAGTAATATGGTTGATTGTTTAGTCCACGAAACGGAAAAAAAGCGAGAAGACTTCGAGATTTCAGGAGGTAAAGTTAATAGGAGAAAAGGAAGGCAATGCATAGGACAATAGAGGAAGCAGAAAACGGCATAAGCAAGGAATTTTCTTAAAACCTAGGTGAGCTAACAAGACAACAAGGAAATAAGGAAAAGCACGGTAATAAAGCTAGTTGTTAAGGAAGTTTACCAGCTAAACAGAGGAAAAGCAACGCTCCTCAACCCAATTTGGAAGCCAACAAATAAGGGGTTACAACCTAGAAGGTGGTTATGGAAAGTACTAAAGAAATCACACCTACTCACACCAACTTTGGCAAAACGTATGGTTGAGGTATTGGGATTAAAGCAGGGTGGAACAGGGGAAGGAAAAATGGAGTTAGACACAGAAAAAGGGGAGTAAGTCGGTTAACAAGGGAGAGCTGGGAAAGATAAAGCAAATAAATCATTAAAATATTAATAAAAAGCCAAGTTGAATGATGTACATTTTGTGGAGGATATTAATTCTATTATTAAATATATACACATATAATCTTACCTTTCTAACTTATATATATATATATATATACATACCTTTATCTTAATCACATAATAAAAATTCACATCACTAAAATTTATTCGAGTAACTTTACTGTTCCATGTCAACTAATTAAGTGGTGAACTTCAATTTACCTATATATATTTATACACACACACAATGACTCTCTTATTTTAATTTATTTCATGAAAATTGAGTATTTACCTAATTACAATAATTTACGTATAATATTTTCAAATACCCACTAGAATATTGGGTTATAACATTTAATACTACTATGTATAAAATATTATTAATTTAATTTTTCAAATGCTTAATAAATTACATACGACACTCCAAAGTATATGTTAAAATATCGATAGCAAAATAAGGATATATTAGGTTATCACAATTTCCTTGTATAATTAGAATTTATTTAATAATCACTAAAATGTACCACTACAATACCTGGTTATGACATGTTTAATTTTATTGTTATTTATTTAATTCATTTATTTGGTTGTTATTTTATAACTGAAATTTACATATTATATTTAAAACTCGGCTTTACGATATGGGGTTGTAATAAATTTATTATCCACCATTACTTTACAAGATGGAATATATCTATTTGCAAAAATTACTTATCCCAAAGGTGATGAAATTGCTAAAGGAACCTCAAGAGGCTCAAATGCCTTCTTCATACAAGAGGCAAAATATGGAGATATGAAAAAATAAGTGGCTCCAAGATCAAATAATATCTTAGCATTAACTAAACAAACAGCAATCTACCTGATACAACTATATTAGAAGCCTAAGCATCCTGTGTAGTCATAGCATAAACACCGGCTTGACCCCTGTCCAAAGATGGAGAACCTCTGGAAAAAGTAATATGACTCCCCTGAGATCTAGCAGGATTAGCTGCCAACGGAGGCGACCCGAAGAAGACTGCCTGCTTATCATCAGACAACCCCTAATATGATGATCCATCACACCACACTTGAAGCATGCACCAGACTCTTTTGGCATTATTTGTCTAACACCACAAGTATAGCATAGAAGAACTTCTGAGGCTCGGGGACCACTAGAAGATGCCATTTGTGATGTACTTATTTTAGAAATGTATCAGCATTACTAAGATGCTCTCAAGATCAAACTCTTTTTTGAGTCTTTTGGAAGGTGAAGAGCCAGAACCAGATGATTTTCCTTTGGAGACCATTGCTAAGTAGAAAGCAAAAGAGATGAAAACTCTTGAACTTGTGAGAGAAGTTTTGATTGATGGTTAATGTCCTATGAGAGTTTAGTATAAATAACAAAGCCATACACTTGCTGGAGTTCACACATTTGAACTTCTCGAAAATTTTAAGGATGATGACATATTATGCAATAATGCAATGCATGTGATTTTAATTTTCACCTAAAAGTAGTATAAAACAAAGTACTAAGTTTTTTTTTTTTTTTCCAAAGCATCATATGCCCAGAGTGACAGTAAATGATATCAGAAAAGGCACGTCAGTTAGACCAAGTTCAGTCGATTTTCATTAAATGTGCTCATCAATAATTAAATGATTTTAGTCTACTGAAAGACATATATTAAGGAATAATGAATACACATAATAAAGTAATTCATTTAAAATCAAGAAAAACATAACAGTTACTCATTGAAATATAGTATTAGATAGGATCAGACACACAAAGATCTCGTTTAATTTTATCAAATTGGTCTTCCTTGAAGGTTTTGGTGAAAATATCAGCAAACTGATTTCTGAAGTTAACTAAGAAATGATGTCTTATTTCATTGTTCTTGGTTCTTGGATGATGAATAGAATTCTTCCTGAAATTTTTTACACTTGTATTGTCACACAGGATAGGAATCACAAAGCACGTTGAAATTTATAAGTTGTTGTTTCAACAACAATAGCTGAGCACAACAACTTCTAACAGCTGCATTTTCTACTTCAGTTATGGCTAACATCACTGAGTGCTACTTCTTGTTAAACTAATATACAAGATAATATCCTAAGAATTGACATGTTCCACCTGTACTCTTTCTATCCAATTTGCAACTAGTGAAGTGAACATCAGAGTATCAAGTTAATTCGAAATTGTCTCCTTTTGGATACAATATTTTTAGTGTTGGAGTCCCAATCAAATATTTGAAAATTCTCTTCACAATAGTAAGATGCAATTCCCTAAGACTGGTCAGTATGTTGTACACATGCAGACAATAAATACAATGTCTAGCCTACTTGCAGCAAGATATAAAAGATAACCAATCATTCCTTGATATTTCTTCTCATCCACTACAGTATCAGAGTCATCTTTGCCTAATTTGGTAAATGTTCTCATTGGAGTTCCAAATCGATTTGGGATTTTCCCTTCCAAATCTCTTAATCAAATCATTGACATTTTTTGATTGATTGATGAAGGTCCCTTCCTTTGATTGTTTAACTTGAAGTCTAATGAAGTAACTAAGTTCTCACATCATACACATTTCAAACTCACTCTACTTGCTCTTAGCAAACTCTTGGCAGAGTGATTTATTAGTACAACCAAAAATACAATTATCAACATAAATCTAAACAATCAATATATATTAGATGATTTATGCTTAATAAACAAGATGGTGTCTACTTTTTCTCTTTGAAAATACTTTTAAATCAAAATTTTGCTTAATCTTTCATACCAAACTGGAATAACTTGCTTTAAACCATATAAATAATTTTTCAGTGATCAGATTTATCAAAAACTTCAAAACCAAGTGGTTCTTCATTATAAACCTCTTCATTGATAAAAATTTTAAAAATTTAAAAATTTAAAAATATACTTTTTAACATCCATTGGATATAAAGTGAAGTTTTTTAAAGCATATATATGCAAGCAGTAATCTAATGGATTCCAATCTAGCAACAAGGGTGAAATTTCATCAAAATCAATACCTTTTTCTTGATTGTACTCTTGTGACACTAACATTGCCTTAAATCTGGCTACAACTTCTCATCCATTTTGTTTTTATAAACTCATTTTGTTCTGACGACCGGATGATTTTCAAGTTTGGGGACAAGTACTTATACTTGGTTTCTCTCAAACTGAGTCAACTCTTTTTGCATAGTATGAACTCAAGATTCATCATTTTCAGCATCTTTAAATTTTTTAGGTTCAATTTGTAACATGAATTCTTCATATGCACACAAAGTTTGCACATTTGACCTTGTCTTTACTCCTTGTGTTAGATCACCAAGTACTAGCTCTATTGGATGATTTCATACATATTTTCATACTTTTGGAAATCCTTCAGTATCAGCTCTTTCAATCATCGCATCTTTAGTTTCAGGTAATCCGTTGTCATGATCAGGTCATGTTGGTTAATTGTTCTCTTCAGCTAAATCATTTTCATTTGTAGACTAAGCTATCGCCGTCACCAAATCTCACAAGCACAGGGTTATGTTGATTGAAAATAACATGAATAGATTCTTCAACAAGTAGGGTTCTTTTGTTAAAAACTCTGTAAGCTTTACTTGTCAAAGAATATTCAAGAAAGATACATTCATCAAATTTAGCATCAAATTTTTCAATGTTATTTTTGTTTTTGTTCTGAATGAAACACTTGCCGCAGCCAAATGAAAAGTGTTAAATTTTCTATCTATCACACCACGAATAAGCCTTAGAGCAAAAATAATTGAAATTTCTTTTTTTTTTTCCAAAACAGAAAAACCCATAAATCTCATTATTTTATTTTATTTCATTTTTTTCTTAAGAAAATTCTGGTTTGTGAATTCTAACTTCTAGATTATAGAGGAAATGAAAGAAAAAAAATGATACATACAAAAACGCACAACCCTGAGGAATATTAGAGCGAGAGTTGAGGCTCCATTAGAATAAAGAGAGGAAGTTCATGAGAAAGTGACTTATCTTTCTAAGTTTTTCGTCTCGAAAGAAGAACACATGCGGAAACGTCCATAAATGACCTGAAGGCTGATGGTCGATGGAGAACTAGGTTGCCAGAGGAGGACAACAGTGGCCGGATCAAAGAAGTTGGTGATCTGAGTTCTTGTTTGATGGTAGAAGAGAATGAGGGAAGAAGAACAAGTGGAAACTAGGGGGAGTGTCAAGTTTTGCAAAGGGCATTGTCATTTTGCCTTTTTTTTTTTTTTTTTTTTTTTTTTCGCCCGTGGTGTGATTCTATATAACTACCTTTCACGTGACTGTAAGTTTCCCGTATTTGTAGAAGAATATTTCTTATTTGAAACAAACATGAGAATTTTCAGACTCTGTTTTTCCAGATAAAAAATTTTATTATTCGAACCAAACGGCTCCTAAGGAGTCATTTAGCCTACTCTTTTTTTTTTTTCCCCCTCCGTATTGGAATATAAAAACGTACCTCTCACTGTGTACAATTCCTGCATTTATGTTAAAGACAATGGCATGGAAAAGATTTTAATTTAAATCAAACATGAGTAAATGATATTTTATACCATGTTTTCCCGAGTAAAAAACTGTATGATCTGAACCAAACGTCACCTTTGATACATAGAAAAGCAATACGGAATTTCAAACGAGAATATCTCGTACAAAAAATATATTATACAACCGAGTTGCTTAATTGAAGATGCAACTAAGTTGTAATGACTCAGTCGATGGTTTGAATTCTGATGTACCAAAGTACCAAAGAAAAACAAAATTTAATAGGACAATCATGCTAGTAGCCACAACAATATATTCATTTGAGAAAAATTGTGTCAATTAGTTCATCTAATGAACATTAAGTCTACTAATAAACATTTAGTCTTAAATCTATTAGAATAGACTACATAAATGCTATCTCAAATCAATTAGAATCAACTACATAAATGAGTCTCAAATCAATTAAAATCAATTAGAATTGACTACATACAGATACTGTTATAAAATATACTCAATTCAACTAAACTTTCCTTAAACTTTCCCAAACTAATTAGAGTCCACTACGTAAACACAACACAGACTGTAATGAAATATAAAATCCAACGAGTAAGTTTATTTTGTATTATATCACAAAATTATTGCTAATGACATGCTGACACTGGGAGGAGGGAGGTGAGAGCAAGCAACACTAAAAAACTGGGACAGAAAAGAAGCCCTCCATTTAAAATCAGTATATTTACATGCAGAAACTGAGCATTATTGATGAATTTCAACTTCATGAGCAGACCCGGAATTCAGTATGTCTGTAAAATCCTGGGGGTGAATAGACATGCTGCTGAGAAGACTATAATCATTTATGGAAGTGCATGTACAGTGAGATCATCTGTACAGTCTAATTTACAGTGATTATATGAAACTAAAAGAAACAAAGACAGAAAAGGGAGGGGAGGGGAGATAAGAAAATAAAACCCTCCACTGAGACCTTCCTAATTATGTTAAATGAACTCAAGATTGGTTTTTGACTATCTTAACACTGCTATAGAAGCGCTTGAGATCTTTCATTGCCTTTTCCTCAATCTGAATGGAACGAATTGAGGATGGAGTCTCCACCTCTGGTTTAAACCAGCGGTTCATACCCGCAGATTCTGACAGCGAGCCCCGACCAGTATTAATGGAGAATCCAGCTGTTCTTGTCTCTGGACTGTGAGAAAGACTTTGATGTTGTTTCCCAGCTTTCAGTAAGACATTGTCATTGTGAGTTACATGAAAGGAACACAAGAAATTTTTGGGCAGCGTATAAGATTGGCAGTTAAGTACAAAAGATGTAGGGAGTATAAGGATGAAGAAATATCCTGTAATAATTAACATTGTACTTCTAGCAGAACAAACAACACACATTGAGACCTTCACGAACCTGCTTCATTTGGATGTCCCTAAGAGATGGCCAGGACAGAAGGGGAGGAGTCCCTGAAGCAGCCCAAGGAGGAGTGCTTTTGTCTCCATCAGATGCCTGAGCAGTGGGAGTGGATACAACAAGTATTGGGTTGGAAGACAGAAACGAACTCAGTTGGATCTTCACACCAGTTCTACAGTCAGAAAGATCTTCTTCCACTTGATCTTTTCTCCTAGTTGGATGGTTTTCTCTAATTTTGCTTTGCTCGTTTGGATTTCGCGGACGGAAGATGAACCCTTCAAAATCATGGTGCCACCCCATGCTGGACCCTCGTTTTTTAGCACTGGTGGCGGGGGAGCCACCTGTTTTGGGTCATTATCAAGTCTGCCACTCAAAAACATTGAAAGCCCGCCTTTCTTGATGTTTTTCTTGGAAGTGGCTTGTAATGAACTCTTATTTTTGTGCATGTCTAAAGCATCTTCTTCTTAATGGAAATAATCAACTCTTTCGGAGCTTGGTCAGACCTTAGTTTGCTCAAACATGGCATCTTCCACCTATGAAATCAAAACTTCAAACCCAACCAATTTAATGTATATAATTATGAGTAACTCTTTACAGATGATCTAGCTTAATAAGATACAAAACTTGAAAAGGATTTTCCTCAATAAACGATATTCAAATGAGAAAGTCGAAGATAGTCCGGACCCTGGAGCAAATGAAAAGGGGTAATCAAGTTAACAGAAGTGTCTTTGAACTGCATTTCAAATCCACTACACAAATGCACAGCTAGGTGTCCACTACTCCACTCCACATATATACCATCTCAATAATAGCGCATTGAGTAATATGGCAAGGTAAAACTTGCCAACCTCAGTCTCCATATCCCTTTTTAGTACACGTGAATGGAGGAGCAAAATCCCCAGGATCTCGTATTTTTCTTTTTTCTTTCTTCTTTTTGGTTGAATATGATTGCAGTCTCAGAATAAATGACGACCTTTCACGGTGCAAACCTCTTCAGTTAAGGACAACCATCTAACAACCAGCTCATAAGGGAAGAAAAGAAAAAGAGCGAGAGAGAGAGGAGAGATAAACAGTGGAAATATCATTTTCACCTAAGAGTTAGTCACCATAAGTTTGTGTTTCTCATGGAACTAGTCAGTATGGCATCAAAAATAGCAGGTAAAAACTTAACCTTCATCTTGGAAACTCCCAAGATTTCAGCGTCTGTGAAGTCCTTTACATGGTCTGATCTTACTTCAGTTCCAGAAAAATTAGATCTCACTCCCACTTGAGCTCCCCTTAGTTTGTTCTTTCTTCTCTGTTTTCTTGATGGTTCATCCTTTTTATTCCCTTTTCCATCTGGAAAAACTGAAGACGATTCTTTATCCTTTGATGTCTCAACAGGAACACCTAGTTCGGCAAGTGAGCTCTCAAGTGCAGTCTTACTTTGAAGCTTTGCAATCTGCTGGTCATCGAGAAGATGTCCACTGGATTGCTTAACTTCGAGCATCTCAATCTGCTGCAACTTCTTCCGTAGAGCTCGAACAGTTTTGGAGATGCCTTGATTAGGATCATTCTTGGGCTGTAGAAAAGAATATAGCCTCTGCTCATTTTCCAATTTTGTCAGAGATATTTGTGTGCTTATCACGAGTCCTTTGAAACTCTATCTCACTATCCTCCTCTTCACTATTAATAATGGCAGGGACAGTAGCAGTTGGAGTTGGTAGGCGACAGTGACTCCAAGGTTCAGATGATCTCTGGTCTAACAACTGCTCAAGATTAGCCAGAATATCTGGTGAAGCACCAGAAATAGCATGTGCTGACACCATAAAAATATAATTGAGGTTGCGAATAACGATTTCCTGCAATCAAGCATGTTAAAAAGCTTCAATAAAATTAGATCTTTGTTAAAGATAAGAGACACCGAACTCAATCATCATCCATAGACAAAAGAGGCAAAGACCACTTGTATCGATGTATCTTTGGAGAACAAATTGTGGTGGCACTTGCACCACTTGTCACCAGAGCCATGCAGAAACTCCTCTCATTGATAGAGGAAAAACCTGCCGGTAAAACCATGAGACAGGGGGACCGGGCAAAGCAAGGTCTATCTCTATGCAAACAATTTCCTGATATTTATAACTACAGAAGGTTGCCCAGGAAACACCCCAACTAAGCCAAAGCACATGAAACCTACATTTGTCCCTAGACAATGATAAAATCTGGAGAAAACCAGGCCGGCATTTCTTTCACACAAAAATGAAGAATACTAATGTCTTGTCACTTATATGGAAATAAAAAGGCCAATAAAAGAAATGAAAAATATAGAAACATGAGCATATAAGCTAACATTAGACAGAACACAGCAAGAAGATGTCTCTCTTTCCATTTTTTTTGTTTTAGGGGTTGGTGTGGTGGTAAAGCACATGCACACTGTGTTGACAAAAATTCAGATTATCAAGGTTTCTAACAGCAAAAAAATTCTGGTAATCCAGGAAAGTACCTCACAATGCTTCCGAAGATCATCTGCTTCAATAGAAACAGCAATCTCAAGCAGTTGTAAAGCATTTCGTGGCTCCACCAAACTGTCTGCTGCTACTTTTTCAAAAAGACTTTTTAAGCTTGGTATGGACCTCCAGCCAGAAGTACCTTTCTGTTCTGTAGAAAACATGTTATTGGACTCCATATCATTAAATATAAAATCTTCATTAAATTCTTCCATCTCATCCTATTTGACTTAAGCTTCTGAGACTTCTCACTCATGTTGGGAGCATAGACGGGATGGTACAGGGAACCGACAATCAATAAATGTGTTTCACCAACTGAAACTGAAGAAGCCTTCTTTACTCCATGTAAACGAGTCGCAACAGGTGGCTTATCCTTGCCTTTCTTCCCATCCCACATGTAAACATCACCTGTAGCTGTAACTGCAGCAGTCCGGTACTTCCCAGCAGATATGCTCACCATATTTCTTCCACACATGGTATATAACTGTAAAATTTGTTCAGGGTGCAGGGAAAGAATTAACAACTAATTAACATGTTTCCCTTGGGATAACACATGAATATCAGTGGAAAAATTATTCAGTAAAATAAACCTGCTGGCATCTAATATCAGGATTCGAGGAGACCCAATAAAATAATGCACCATCATCTATGAGAGCCATGCTATGTACCATTCCTGCTGCTATAGCAACCACATGAAGCCGTTCCATACGATGAAACTTCAAAGGGGTGCTCCCGCTTTTCTTTAAGCCTCTAGCAACAACTACTCGTCGAGGAGTAACAAGACGATGACCCCAAGTGTACACCTGGCTCACATGGTAGGCATAGCTTTCAGCTCTAATTAGATAGAGATAAAATTGAATTAGGAATTTTAAGTCATCTTCCAAATCAACATAACAAAGATTACTCAAGTAGTTAGCTATAATTTTTAGAATTTGAAGTCCATATGCTAGGCCCTAAGAATTCCTCCCTTCCCCACCTGTCTCTTTTGCTTTTTCAAGATTAGACATCCTATGGGCTATACCACTGCTTTTGGCTTTTATAATGCTCTTTTCTCCTAATTTTTTTTTTTTTTAATTTATGGGGGGGAGGGAGGGATGGGATCAAATTATACCTGACAGGAGAATGAAAATGTTGTTATTCTACCTTCAGAAGCACCAAGGTCCTGTAACTCCTGTTTAGTTGTGGAAACTAAGTTATATTTTTCATCTCCAATTCAAATATCATTTCATATCCAAAATGGAAACCAAAAGTTTTCTAAATGGAAAGAAAAAAACAGGTCAGTTAAGACTATGTTCTCTAGGCCCTGTTTAGTTAAGGAAAACAAACTCTGTCCTTCTCCAAATGATTAAGTTGAAGACAAGTAAAAAGTACCATAGCATGGTTGAGCCTACAGTGTGTATTATAAAGCTTGTTTTCCAAATGATCTACTGTAAAAGAAGATCTTTCAGGTGTTCTCGAGTTTTTTTTTTAAAGATATGGAGTTCAAACATAAAATTACATATAGAAGGTGGAAAACAATTTTCCACAGCTAACCAAGGTCGTTATGCTCCTAATCAGAATACACGGTTCTGCAATTCCTTGAAGTCTTTAAACTTTAAATAGACCATGACAGCTTTCAGCCGTCACAAACTAACCTCTGGAGATTAATATGAAAAACTCTTTCCTACAACCAAATAGAACCCTAGTTTCTAGTCCCCTTCTTCAATCACAGGTTGTGTGTAATCAAATAAAAAGAATATAAAACATCCGTAGCCTAAACATGAGTAAAATCACTTTTCTTTTCTCTCTTTTTCAAGTGATAGCATAGTTAACTGAATGATAATAATCTGCAAAAGTTACCTCTCCATCAACTCCTAATACAATTGTGTGATGTTTTGCTGCAGAAACTCCCTTAAGAACCTTTCCCTTCAAGTATTCAACCACATGTGGGGTACAATTAGATGATGAGTTAGAGGTTCCATAACCAAGCTGACCCTCTCTATTGCATCCCCGTGTGAAAACTTCACCTAACTCAGAAACAACTGCTGTGTGTTTGTTTGCCGCAGCAACAGCAATAATTTTTGACCTAAGTGAACTCACTCTACGAGGTGTGGATTGGGTGTCAACAGAAGTGTAGCCAAGCTGACCCTCTGCATGGCATTGTAGAATAGTAGTCAAAACTTAGACAAAAAATTATTACCTTTTCTTTCTTTAGATCAAATTTGTCATTCCCTCATTCCAGAAAAAGATGACCATCAGTGAAAGACAAATTATTTCCCTTATTCTCAATTGATAATTGACGGGTGAGAATTATGTGACAGCACAGAGAAAAAAAAAAACAATAACAACAGAGATTTAAACACCTACAAATTTTACCTCTATTTGATCCCCAGGTGTACACTTCCCCACCCTCCGTAGCAACAACAGTGTGATGCTTAGCTGCAGCAATTGCCTTCACTCGGCGGGAACCCAAACCGGACATCAACTGACGGGGAGTGATGACTGCAGCTTGACCACTGAAAGGAGTAAAATTGAGTGGAATCTGATTAACAATTTTTCAATAGCATAAACATGAGAAGAAACAAAATGTATTAACTATTAAGTAATGATAAAAACTTAGCAAGTAAATGAAACTGGATTTCAGCATCTCCAATTTTGTACATTTTAATGAAAACTTGAAGCAAACTTGGAAAGAAACCATGAAAGGAAAAGCAGAGAGAGAGAGAGAGAGAGAGAGAGACATGGAAAAAGTTAAAGCCCAACCATCAGAGCATGTTGCATCATGATATCACAACATAATCCATTACATGCGTAAAGATAGTTCTTAAATACATGAACATTGAGCACTCATCTTTCATTCAATAACTAGACAAAAAAATTCTGGTACACATTCCAAAATTCTCAAACACGAAATAAGAAACTGTTGTGCCTCCAAATTTAATTGCATCAGTCCCTCGATTAACAAGTGATTTGAAATTTAATAGTATGACCAACTTGATCCTCTTCCTTGGTATACCAGATGAGAGAACCCAGATCATCCACCAAACTGAACTGCCACTTTTGGAAGATCTTAGTTCGACCCAAATTTTCTGTCCCGCATATTCAATCTTGCTTAATGTCAAATCATAATAACTCCATACCTAAAACCAATTGTTTGCATCAGCGACAGAATAAAGTAACACAGCATATACCTGTGGATATCAAAGTCAGGATGTCCTAGGCGGCCTCCCCTTCCAAATCCCCAAGTATATACTTCTCCATGAGCACTAACTGCTACACTATGGAACTTTGCAGCAGAAATCAACTTTATCAAAGAACCATGAAGTGAGTCAACTTTGCATGGTAACTTCTGAATATGAGCATTTCCAGTTCCGAGCTGATAATTTGTACCACTTCCCCAACTAAACACCTCAGTGGATACTAAAATATATACACAAGAAGTTAGGTAATGATAAAAATTACTTACTCTCATTGTGCATCTACTATGTGAACTACGCTGGTACAGTCAAGCATGGAGAAATATACCTGAATTATGTTCTTTACCAATAACCTGCATTACAGGACCAGATAGGAGATCAAGCGGTGTCCGGGATTTAGAGTCCTCGATTGCAATAGAAGCACCAGACTGTAGAAGGATGCTTGCTACTGCAAGATGACCAAAATGAAAAACCCTGTGAAGGCTACTCCACCCTGATTCTCCATCCTGGAAAAAATAAAAAATAAAGAAAAACCAGTTTCAGCATTATTGACTCCTTTAAAATATGAGTAGATTAAGCAATGTATCGAATGGTCCCAAAGAAGATGAATTTTAAATAGCTCAAATTTCATCAGAAGCTATAAATGCTCAACAGTTCCAACCTCATGAGACTAGTTCCCAAGGCCAAGAATAGTTTATAATGTTTTAATATCCCCACAGAAAAATAGAACGGTAGTTCATAAAAACACAAATCATCTTGATATAAAGTTTAAATTTAAACAGACTTCACTATAAGACAGGAATAACCAAGAAATTTCCTGTCAACAATAAATGCTGTGTTACAAGGAAAAGTCTGAGAATTTGAGAATTTCTGCAGTTCAGCAGTGGCAGAATATAGAACAATTTAAAAATCCAAATATATTTCCTTTATTTCCAAGTCAAATAGGTACCAAAGGATTTTATATCTATCATGAAACCAACTAATCTCAAACTAACCTGCCTATTATTACCAACTTTATCCCAGAATACAAATAGCTGAATAAGTGAGAAAAGAAAAGCATAATTGAGTTTCAGCCATGGATTGGAAGTAAAATCCCAAGTCCTCAGCCACAAACCTCAATCGATTTTTGGAGGATAATCTATTTCATAAAAATAAATAAATAAAGGGAAAAAAAAGAAATAGATATAGATATAGAGCCAAAATGCAAATTGATTTAGTTAGTCTAGTCAGAAACCAAATCTAGGGTGAATATCAAAGTGTCTGGGGAGGTCAAGATGACTTGAGGCTATCATAGGGTAACTTCTTTCAATTCCTTGGAGCTTGCAGCCCTACTCTTCAGAGAATTGTTTTCTTTTCCAAGTGTCATTCTTTCCTCAAGTATCTGACACTTGGAAAAGAAAACATTTCTCTGAAGAGAAGTTACTGTACATTGTAAATCCAGGCCATCTACAAGTACATTGCCAAACGATTTGTGGAAATTATATTTCCAACTTAGACAGTCTATATAACTATTTCAAGCAGAACTATGACAAAAACTTCTTCTGCGGTTCTGCCAATTGAATGGAGTTCATTAATTTTATATAGAAACTGTGTTTGACATAAAGATAGAGGAATGTTAGGTTTCAAAAAATCAAAATATTCATCAGTCATCTCAGAAAGTCTTTAACACCATTTCAACTTATGCATATATATGTAGCTTACTATTCACAAAAACTCAGTTAATTACACTACAGAAAAGGATAGAAACTGCTTTACTGTAAGAAATAAAAAATAAAACACAGGCAAATATTCAAAAAGGACATCCAGAAACATTTTTTGAAAAGATTTAGACAAGTAAAATGTAGATAATCATTATCATTAGTTATTAAATGGATTAAGAATGAAATATGAAATGATGTTACTATATAAAGATAACTAATAAACAATTCTAAATGCTAGGGAAGACAATACAAGCATGAATTTGTAGCACTGGAACATTCAGATAATAAAAGTCTCATACTTGAGCATCAGGATCAGCACCAGCTGCAAGAAGCCTTCTGACAATGGGAATGTGGTTTCTCCAAGCTGCAATATGAAGAGGGGTCAAGCCAAATGTGTTCCTCGAATTGATGTTACTCCCATTCTTCTTAAGCAAGGCCAAGGCTGAATCAATGTCAGTCAAGGACCCATCACGCACAACAAGGAACAGATCTTTATGGGATCCACCAGATGGAAGTTTACGAGCAGGTGTCTGTAAAATTTGCTTGTGTGCTTACGGAGAAAGTAGTTCTTCCATCTTATGAAGTATGAGTTCCAAGATTATTTATCAACTGCCACAAATTTTATGGCCTGAGTCCTATGTTCAATGATATATATGCCTTTACCTGGTAATCCCAAGAGCAAGATTCTCAAAAACTATTTTACTATAAGAAAGTATTCCTGGACAAGTAAAACAGCTACACTGGCCCTTCAATCAGTTGACTATGTCTACTTCATATCAAAGAAAAACAGAGATACCAAGTTTCATGCAGAACCGAGAATCTACTAGCCCACCATCATCATCACCATCCTTCTCATGTACACAAACAAGTTGCAACAGCCATTCACAAATCCCTATCAGTGTCCATTGGCCATTAAGAAATTCTTAGTAAACAACACTGCAATTTTACTTCCTCTGTTAGTAGGATAATAAAACTTTTGAACAGTTGTGACATTTAGAAGCTAAAGAAGAAAACAAAACACCCACATGCCATTAGAGTCAACCAGTCCATCTAGTTACAGGACATATATTTTTCTGAGATTAAGGAGACAAATACGAGTACATGAAAAATGTGTAGCTGAACATAAAAGTCATTGAATTGTTGGTTTGAGGCAAAGGAAGTGTTTATAGCACAATGATGGTAAGAACACACTCTACCAATATAAGTATAACAACAATGTGTCATAGATTTGGTCCTATTTTTCTCTTACCTTGGAAAGTCGAAAGCCAATGAAATCACTTCATTAACTTTCTACTAGAACTACAAGATCAATAGGTTCAGCTACTTATAAGAAATATTCATCTATGACCACAATGATTATCTAAACTGAAATGAGATTTCGACGTTTTAAGACTGATGGAAGAGCTCCAATAAATTTGTGCTGCAGAATGAACTCCAATTTGACATACTTACTGCGACAACAAGATCAGAAAAAATAAACCAGGGCAATTTAATGAGCTACACTTGATCCCAAATTAGGTGTCATGTCTGATCTATGATTTGGCTCATACCCATGCATCACTGCTTTAAGTGCTTCTCTTCACCCCAACAACTGCCTAAGAGTTGAATCATAGCTGGATAACAGCGTCAAGAAAAAATTGCATTCGAAATAGTAATACTCACAGTTTTACACAGTGCAGCCAAAATGCAAACTTAACAACAGAAAAGAAACTAGTCACCCATCAAAGTGAATGGATCACGCAATGAAAATTGAAAACAAGACAAACCCCAGAGAATTTTATTAAAAAAAACCCACCAAAATGAATCACACCCAGTAAAAAAAAAAAAACCAGTAAATTTCATCAAAAATTAAATCAAAAGGAGGCCTTGAAGCACAGAAACAACAATGTAACACCTACCCACCTAAAAATTTTAGCTGTAGTACCCACCCAACCAAAGAAAATAAAAACGTATTCATAAATAAATGAAAAATTAAAAGGGGGAAGGGAATGAGGGAGCCAAGCAGAAATACATTGAATTGAATGGAAGAGTACCAAAATCCAAAGCCAGAAAACTTAAATGAAAAAACCAAAAAGAAAAATGAAGTGAAATGAAATTGCACATCACCTTGGCTTCTTTTGAGAGACGAACTGACAACTCTCGAAGGAAAGACAAATCAAAATCTAAACTTTGAAAGACATACGTGGCGATCTCTATTACGAAGAAGATTATCGAAACTGAGAAAGAATATAACTCCGACCGAAGGCATAAAGATAGAGAGAGAGAGAAACATACCAAATCAAGCCTCCAAGAAGAAGGGTAATTTGGGAATATAAAAAAGCAATAAGACTAAAAAGCCCTTGACTCGGCGGAAGTTGGCGTGCGTGAGACTTGTGTCGGATGTTTTGAGGTGAGTTGTCGCTCGGCCAACTCTATCTAATGAATCTTCGTAAAATATATATGACTTAAATTTTATTTATTTATTTATAATTTTTTATATAATCTTTTTATACAATCCCATAATAATATATTTATTTAATGTCATTGTTAAATTAATAATATCTATTATAAATCACTTTATATGATGTTATTAAATTTACATAATTTTATTATTATTATGTAAAAAAAACTATATTAATTAATTTTGTTGAACCTTCAAATTTGAGATTGCTTTTTTATTGACGCCATCAAGCAAAAATCAGAAATTGGAAACTTCATAACTAATTAGTAGTTTCTGTTATAAAAATACTCAATGTAATATAAACTCTTATTTTAGTATTAAAATTTGGTGCAAACAACATGTCAAAATAATATTGGGACAAAGGTTCAATCTCCAAAAGATTTGCCGCCTTCGATTGTCTTTTAATATTTTATAGGCTTGATGACTAGATTGTTTGTTTTTCAGTAGAAAAAAAACTTGTTTACTTGTTTAGTTGAAAGAGTAATTTTTGAAAAATGCCTTTGAGATTTCTTTAAACATGTAATACCTATTTTGGTGCATCTGGATTGTTATGCATGTTTGTAGTCATGTCTACTTTTTCATACAAGTTTTTGTGTCAAGTTTGACCTTGTTCAAATCAAATAGAAGACATGGCATCTTTTTGAACATGATAGCTAAGAAACAATTCTTGATCAATATGTAGAAATCTTGTACCTCAGATTCAAAGAGATGTTCAGTTGATATAGAGTAGTTGTTGTCATTTGAGATTTAGTTTCAGTTATTGAGGAGCTTCGACTGAGTGTTTAATGAAACAAAGTGTTTCATTTTTCAACTCTTGTAATTTTGACTAACTTAGTGCTAAATGCATTAATAGATAACTGTTCAATGAAATGATGCCTTTTGTCTCTCAACTTTAGTAACTTCAACTCCTCAATTCTTTAGTTTTAGTTCTTTAGTCTTCTTAACTTTTTAATTTCAGTTCTTTAGCTCTTAAGTTTTAAGTTCTTTAGCTCTTTAGATTTAACAGTTGACATGTTATGTTTCAATACCGTTGTCTTTTCTCAGGAGAGTATATGTAGCAATAGAGCTAGCTGAGCTTTTAATAGAGCAAATATATATTTCAAGGAGCACTTCATCTAAGCTTCATCTTAGTAGTTGAGTGATTTATGGCTGATGTTTGTGTAGCTACCGTGTTTTTCAGCTAAGTTTCGATCATTAATCTTAGCAGTTGAGTTTCAGCATATGCACAAGAGAATAGAAATTAAGTCAATTGATTTCTTATAGTTTTATTATATTTTGTAATTATCAAAATCAAGATTTGTGTTAATGTCAAATTAATAATTAGATTGGATTTGATTTAACAATTTTCTTATATGCACTTATGCAAACTATTTAAGTAAACAATTATGTAAAAAAATTTAAAATTTTTTAACTAAAAAAAATTCTTTAATTTTATTTTTATTTATTTTTAAATAATTCCTCATACAATAAAAAAATTATATAAACTTAAGCTTTTTTATAAATAAATTTAAAAAAGAAAAAAAAAAGAATAGGATCGGATCGGATCGGATTGGATTGACCAGAACTAATCTGAGCTGAAGTTATAAAGCCTGAACAAATCGAATTGAATAGTAATTTGATCTAATGACACCATGTTGGGTAGACCACGTCAGACCCAATCCAGTCAAAATCAATCTCATCCCTAATGATATGTATTGTGATCTAACTAGAGTGGAAAGGAAACTCAAGTTAATAGTTCAAAAGAAAGAATGAAAAAAAATAATTAAATTCACAAAATGAAAATAAACTCATGTTAGTTTATAATAAATATTTAGGGCTTCTCTAATGATCGTCTTATGGCACTTATTACAGTGCAATATATATAATTTTTGGAATTCTCAAAAACAATAAATTATAAATTAATAATACTAAAATCATAACTAACTATTGCGATAAATATTATAAATTAACTTTTTCATATATATTACCTTAATAAGTGTCTCTCAGACACTCTTCAAAAAAAAAAAAAAACCTAAATATAATACAAATTTAATAGCCATAATTGTTTTCAGAAGTTTGAATCAAGTAGCAAGTTCTATTCATAAAATACAACTTAAACTCAAGTTTAATGGAATTGACATTTTATTTTTGTAGACTTGATTCATTTTATACTTGATTTATAATCATGGTTCATAATAATTATTTTTTCTTCAAATTTTAAAATAATTAAATATTGTATAAAAAAAAATACTTTTCACTATAGTTAATTGCTAAAAAAAATGTCTCAATTTTGCAATACATAACAATCTATTTACCCAAAAGAATTAATAAAAAATTAATTTATGATTTAGTCTCTAAAATTAAATGTCTTAAGTCTGCCTGAATTTATCAAGTGACCACAAAGCTATGGTTCCTAAAAGCAATCGTGCTTCTTCACGTGCACACAACGTGCTTGCTTATGTTTGAAATTTTAAGTTGCCGGACGTAAAAGCCAAGAACTTATTTTGGCTTCTTTCTCAGCTCACCATTCTATAATTAAATGCAAGATCTTGATCTCCACTATACTTCTTGCTACCAATCTACCAATAATACTTCATTAGTTTTTTTTTTTTTTTTTACCTTTCATTGTTGTCCTTATTTTTCCTTAATTAACTCTTGAAGGCTTGAAGCACATGTAATTGCCCTAATTTATGTCATAATGTGATTTCAATGAGAGATATTTGTGAAGAAAAAAGATATTTTTTATTATATGTATGCAACCCAACATGATCCTACAAACCCAAAATATATCTAAAATCCACATTTCTTCAAAAAGCTTAAAATAACAAAGAAAGGGAAAGAGAGAGATATTACATGCCACAACACAAGAAAGAAGAAGAAAAAAGAAAATGAGTCAACAAATGAAGGTTAGGTGCAAGAAGGGAATTTGGTATGATAGTTACTGCACAAGCAGTGTATGAAATTGATTTAATTGAAGGCTGGAAAACTTAGGATATAAAATGTTAAGACTAATAATTCCTTTTTTTATTAATTACTAAGTGGTCTACAACCCAAGCAGCTGCCAAAAGACCATGTCCAAGAAGCCAAAAACTATGTCTTTCCAATATTTTAGGCCCTGATTTTTGAATTTGTTTTGCATTTACATAAGTCATGTAATCGTTAGCGGCTTAGCTACTAGTGGGTTAGTTGGAGCTGTTATCAGCTTAGGCTTGGTTTGGTAATTATTGTGGCTTTTTTAGGGGTGTTGTGCTCTTGTGACTATTCTAAAGCTGTTATTCAAAAGTTACAGTAATAGTGGTTGGTAAAATAATGCAAAAGCTGCTTTCAATAAATAAAAACTATAAATTAGTGTTTGGTAAATTCACTTGTAAAAGCTGCTCCAAAGATTTAAATTGACTATAATAGATATTGATGATAAAAAGAGAGATAATTAACCTACTTTTATTAATTACTAAAATGATAAAAACAAATTTTCATTAAAAATTGAGGTTATAATAGTTTTTTAAACTTTTGAGAGTAGAAGTCAACTCTTAAAAGCATCCTAATTAGTGTTTTTAAAAGTATCCTTGACTTTTAAAAGCACAGAGCAGAAACAACCTTTTTTCTGTATAAGTATAAGCAACCTTTTTTTTTTTTACCAAACATAACAAAATTGATATTTGCTCTTCATCAGTATAAGCACCCTACAAAAGAGCATTACCAAATCAAACCTTAGCCATTTCTTTATTCGGGTCTTATTTCTTTGATCAAGTGCTATGTACAACCTATATAAGGGTAGCAAATGAATGGAAGAAACATCTGAATATTGTAGTTAACAATCAAGTGTTACTTAGAGGTCATGGTTTCCTCCATCAAACCAAATCTGAATTCTTTTTCTTTTAATTAACTTCCACAATGTAGGTACTGGCAAACAAAAAAGCTAGTTCGTATCATAGTGGTATCAGAGCATAGGCTTGGATGAGTGTGTGGAGCAGGTTAAGAAATCAATGGCCTCGCTGTGTTTAAACCAAAATCAAATAATATAGTGCATGAATGAGTTATTTGGGCAACTTAACATACGTATGGATGATCTTTCAAACAAGACCAATACCTAGGAAATTGGAGCCAATTTAACAACCCCAACAAGGGTAACAATGAGTGGACCTGCAGCAACATGCATACACATTCTAATAATGCTCTTATAGCTAAAAGGTGAAGTTAGACTTTCCACGCTTTAATGGTGAAAAAGATCCTACGAGTTAGTCTCCACGAAACCTCGTTGACTGAATGGGTTTCCATTGCTGCTTTCCACCTTGAAAAAGAGATACAACTATGGTATCAAACTCTTAAGCAAAATTTAAGCAAGCACATTATAAGTAGTACAGAAGAAATCAATTACTTGATCCTTTTGGAAAATTCACCAAGACAAACTGGATCAGTACGAGACTATAAAACACAATTTTAGGAACTACTCGCTAAAATTGGAACTTTACCTCTAGCTTTACAGGTTAGTTTCTTTGTTAGTGGATTAATTGATTCCATTTGAATTCTCTGCTATTAGACTTGCTCACCTAGAGGCGTATAACTACTTATCAGAAAGGGCCACAACTACGATGGCTATTGAACCTACAGTTACCACCCACACTTTGGTAAAGAAACAAATTTCGAAACATATGAGCGAACGAAGACGAAAAAGGCTTTGTTTTAGATGTAATGAGAAGTTTACCCTGGGACACCGATGGAAGAGGTTATTTCTCATCCAAGCCTGCCTTGATGACAATGATGAAGATGTGGAGATGGAAGTCGAAGATGCAACAAGTGAGATTCTAGAGATATCATTGCATGCTATTACCGATACAATTCACTAGAAACAATGTAGGTGATGGGAAGTCCTAAGCTAAGAGGCAGTCACAGTGCTTATCGATTTTGAAAGCACTCATAATTTTATGAGTAAGATGGTTAATAAGGTGAGCTGACAACCTACTTCAAGCGGAAAATTTAAGATGAAGGTAGCTTCTGGTGAGTAGTTGGAAATCCTGGGTAAATGCTCTCACATTCAATTAAATCTACAAGGAATTCCATTTATCGTAGATTTTTATTTATTACCTCTTGAAGGCTATGATATTACTTTGGTTGTGAATGATTAAGTACATTGGGACCTATTGTATAGGATTTTTCAAATCTACTAATGATGTTTACAGTGAGTGGAAAGTAAGTGAAAATATAGTAAATGAAAGTTTTAGAAAATATAATAGTCAGTAACTCCTAATTGCAACGTGCAGCAAAGAAGAAGAAGAAGAAAGGAATTTTGTTACAACTACATTCCTTACAGCTTCCACATGCACCACTAATTAATATTATAATTCCTTCACAAATGCAATAATTCCTTGAAAAATATTGTGTGATGTTAGCTGAACCTAGTGGCTTACCACCAAGACGAGCACAAAATCACAACATTCCATATAGCAAAGGACCTGTTTTTGTTAAGCCATACTAATATCCTCATTTTCAAAAAGCTGAAATAGAAAAACTAGTGGAGAAGATGTTATCTTTAGTTGTAATTCAGCCAAACAATAGTCCTTATTCTTCTCAAGTTACTCTAGTAAAAAAGTAGGACAGTTTATGATGAATTAAATAATGCACAATTCCCAATTTTGGTAATTTATTAGCTCTTAGATGAATTAAATGGTGCACAATTCTTCTCAAAGTTGGATCTTCGTTCTGGCTATCACCAAATACGATGCATCTAAGATACATGGAGAAACTATTTTCCAGACTCACTAAGGTCATTATGAATTCGTGGTTATGCCATTCGACCTCACAAAAGGCACTTTCAACTTTTCAAGCTCTTAAGAATCAGGCATTCAAAATTTATTTGAGAAAATTTGTTAGTTTATTTTTTCATGATATTTTAATGTATAGTAAATCATGGACTGAACATGTGAAGCATCTTGACATTGTATTTTCAATTAAAGAATTCCATCAATTGCATGTAAGGATATAGAAGTGTCAATTTGGTCAAAGCAAAGTTAAGTACATCTCAAGTACAGGAGTAGTAGTGGACCCTGAAAAAAATTGAGGCAATGCTGAGTTGGCATAAACCAGAAACATTGAAGGCATTACATGGATTTTTGGTGTTAACTGGTTATTACAGTAAATTTATTCAAAATTATAGGTAAAATAGCCTGCCCTCTTACAAAAATGTTGAAGAAAAACTTATTTCAATGGAGTCAACCAGCTAAAGAGGCTTTTGAAAGAACTTAAGCCAACCATGACATTTGCACTAGTTTTAACACTACTAGATTTCACACAAAAATTCATTATGGAGTGTGATACATCTAGATCAAGTATTGGTTTAGTGTTAATATAGGAAATTCTAATTGCTTTTTACAATCATGCTCTACGAGAAGTAACTTACTCTTGTCTACATATGAGAAGAAGATCCTAGATCTTCTCCTTGCAATACAAAAATGGAAACCTTATCTCCAGTGGCCAGCAATTTATTATTTGAACTGATCATCAAAGCTTGAAACACTTGTGGACACAAAAAATTATTAGAATGACACAATAAAGGTGACTTTTCAAATTGATAAGGTTTGACTTGAGTATAAAAGTTGTAGAGAAAATAAGATAGCAGATGCCCTTTCTAGAAGAGTTGAATATAGGATGTCAAGGAGACATGTTAGCATTATCTTAACCAACCCCCAATTGGATAAAGGCAATTCAAGAAGACAACCTTTCTAATCTTATTATGAAAATGTTAGTAAGTTTGGTGCTAGAAGGAAATGCAATAAGACCATGGAAATATCAAGAAGGAATTCTTTTCTTTAAGGAAAGAATTTATTTGGCAGAGAACTCTAGTTTGATCAAAGAAAAAATTGAATAATTTCACAATAGCACTCATGAGGGTTTCCTTAAAACTTCTTCATAGAATGTTCCACTTTCTACTGGAATGGACTGAGAAAACAAGTTCAAAAGTTCATAAGGGAATATGATGTGTGTCAGAGGCACAAGGTGGAACAAATCACACCAGTTAGACTTCTCCAACCTTTGTTGTTATGAAAAAATATTACACAAGTGCACATACCATCTTAACAAGTAATAAAGGGTAGTGAAGTATCGTTCCCACGAGGAATGAATCCTACCAACCCAATTACTAAAATTTACCAATTCCAACTTTATCTAGATGATTAAAATTCTAATATTTTTAACTATAATTAAACTAAACTAAGTAAATAAAACAATTAAACTGGAGAATATATAGAGAAAACCTAAGATTATAATTTCTCTCGCACTTGACTTGACTTGCCTTTATCCTATCATGCTTAGTTATGATATTATATTATTAACCTAGGGTTCCAAGTTAATTATAAGTATGTTTCGAGTTACTTTTAATTTATACCTTAGATTATCAACTCACTATATGTCTATCAGAATTGAATTAAGCAAGATTCAGTAAGATTAAACCTAAATTGGCTTCACAAGGTATATAGGTATATGTATATCCTTTATGCAAATCAAATTCAAAATGAACTCGAACATGTGTTATATTATTGAAGGCTAACCTAGATTCTCTTTGTCGAGGTTTCTGTAAATTACCAAATCAATCTAATTGATGATCAAAAAATTAGAAGAAATGAACATAGAATGATATAAATAACATACATATCAAACCCTAAGCAATCCATAGATAAAATTAAGTGAAGCTACATGTGAGTTCTATCATAATCCTAGAAAAAAATATTTAGTTTATGTTACTAAATGTAAGCATGAATACAACTAAATAAATCATCAAGAATATAAAAATAAAAAAAATTGAAGGAATAAAAGAAAATTATGAAGATTTTGGTCTCCAAGCTCTTTAATATCCTTTTTCCTCTAACTCCAAGCACTCTCAATCAACTCTATATCTATAGAACTCCCTTGCTCACTTGTGTATTTAGAATCCCCAAGCCCTTTCTCTCTTAGAGGCTTTAAAATAATAAGTTAGAGTCAATTTAGAGTAAATTTCTTGGGCCAGTGTCGTAGCCATGACTTTCTAGCACCAGTAGCACTAATTTTCGGACGAAATAAGGGACTTGCACTACTTTGGATGCCCCGACTGCAGAAGTCTAGCACCATGGCTGCCAAGTCCAAATTCATGGCGTCAACTTCCTGCAGCTAAGGTGTCACTTGGCTTTTCTTGGCCGAGAGCTTGGGCGTAATGGCTCCAACTTTCTGCAACTGCTGCGCTAGATTGTCCTGGTTAGGCTGTTTAATGTTGCAACCTTGATTTTTTCACTACCTAGGCACCTGAAGAATTGAAATCCATTTTCTTGTGTAATTGGTCTTCAAAAATGACTCTTTGAGACATTGTACCTTCAAAACACACAACCAAATTTTAATAGAAATCAAACTCTCATTTAAAAGCTAAATCCTAAGCAATAATAACTAAAACATGATATTTTAATACAATACGAATTAAACTCCAGACTAATCTAAAACTAAATAATTTGTAATGCAAACTCTATAACCTAGCTAAAATAAATACACAATGTGATGCAATATAAGTTATTTCATGAACTTATCATGAAACTTGATAACCATATGAATAGGAAATATAAAATTATTATACTAATAAATGAAAAATTACCTCTTGAAGCGATCAGGATGATCTTAGCTTGATCCACAAGTTGCACTATGGTGACTTTTAAGTGTATCCACAGGAATGACTTGATCAAGATTTCAAGAGGGTTGCCAAAAATCTTCTTGTGTGCTAGCATAAGTGTTGAGATTTTCTCAAGCTCTCACACACACTCGGTTTGCCAAAAACTCCCTGCAAATAACTTTTGCTCTTTATGATATTTGAATAAGAGTTACTGTACTCTACATATAAGGTATAACCTCACTTAAGTATGATATAACTAAACTCTAGGTGATAATATCAAATATATCTCTTAGAATTGTAGTTAAAATAGGAAAATCCTATTTAAGTTAATCCTATCTTAAATTACAAAAGCCATTTATTTGTAATTGCATAAAAGTCCAAAACTTCTCTTAATCAAATTACATCCTTTTGTGAGTGACCCTTTAAGTTCATATTAAACTAGAAATAAGCCATATGAACTTAATATATTTTTCAATTAGATCCATATCTAATTAATTTGAGTCAAAACTATTTTTTGATTTACTTATTAATCATAATTAATTATTAAATTAATTATCGGGTTACCTGCAAGTCAAAATTGATGTCTAACAGCATATATATATATTTTTTAATGACTGCCCAGATAATATAAATATAGATATATATATATATATATATTTGTGAACTTTTTTGTTGTTAGTTATCATATAATTCAATCTATCCGTCATTCAATGTTCATGATTAAACTTAGAGTATGGATTATTGTCAAACCCTAAATTGTTTAATCTGATGTATCTATCTATAAGTCATAACTCATGTGGTAAAACTTAAATTCTCTAATCTAGTTTCACACCACCCTGGCTAAGGACTTTCTGAATTATGTCTTAATTAGATAACATAGAATATTCTATCTCCTTACTGAGAGTGATAAAACTTTTATTGTGCACTCATATACTTTTGTACATAGATAGTCATACCTGATATCTATGCCTACTAACTCATTGTGAATTATACTTAGATAGTATCAAAGCATGATAACCTATGTACAAGCTATTTTTGATGCCTCAGGTCTATAGATCATTTTCACCACTACAATGAAAAACTTCTCATTGACAACTATGTAAAAGTTCATATGAGTGTTTTATGATCGAGTCAACTTAGTGAACTTGTTCTCTAACAAGCACCTACATGTTTATTATAGTGTCAACTACACAAGTGGTCATGAAATCGATCACCTTCAATATTTGAGCTAACATAACATGTACTAATCTAATCAGATCATTAATTCCCATTATTAATGATCTTATGATTAGGAATATTTAAGAATAAAGCTTAAAAAAAAAATATCTCATAAGCATGATCACATCATGGTTCTTATTTCCATTGCTTATATTCTGTGGGATTTATTATGTTCATAGTAAAGAATTAACTAGCAATTAAAGTACAATGATAAAAAATAATACCATAGTAATAAGACAAGTTCATTTTATTAATCACTGAATAAGATTGTATTTATAAGTAGTATATCATAGACATCTAATGTCATTGACTTTGTATCAACAAATGATAACATAGCATATCCATTGACTAAACTGTTGTCTCAACAAAATTTTGATTGCCATTTTAAGATGATGGTCTATTTGTCAAAATGTGTGTTATGTGTTTTTGGGCACTTTATGTTGTTGGTGTTTAGGTTATTTAGTTGTTTTATATCGTTTATGTCTAAGTGTGTTTTAGTTTTAGTATGTTATTGGTTGAGATGCTATTATATTATTATAATATGATTCCCCCATCCTATGGTACGAATTTGGTTATTGTAAAGAATAAACAAATAAGTTATATAGCAAAGGTTGAAGAAGTCCAGCTGGTGTGGTTTATTCTGCCTTATGCCTCTGACACACATTATAATCCTCGACAACGATGCCAAAAACTTGTGAAAAATACTACGCAAGTGTACTTATTGTCTTAACAAGTAATAAAGGGTAAGTGAATTATCGTTCTCATTAAGAATTAATTCTACCAACCTAACTACTAAAATTTACCAATTCCAACTTTATCCAGATGATTGAAATTTGAAATTCTTACCTTGATTAAACTAAAGCAAGTAAATAAAATAATTAAACTTGAGAATATATGGAGAAAACCTAAGATTATAATTTCCCTTACACTTCATTTCACTTGCCTCTATCCTATCATGCTTAGTTATGATCTATGTCATTAAACTAGGGTTCCAAGTTAATTATAAGTATCTTTCTAGTTGCTTATAGTTTATACCTTAATTAATCAACTCATCTATGTCTATGAGAATTGAATTAAGCAAAGTTCATTAAGAACAAATCTAAATTGGCTACACAAGGTATAAATGTATATGTCTATCCTATATGAAAATCAAATTTAACCAACTATGTGAATGAACTCGAACATGTGTTTATATCATTCAAGCATAACCTATATTCCCTTTGTTAATGCTCCTCTAAATTACCAAATCAATCTAATTGATGATTCAACAATTAGAAGCAATGAACATAGAATGACACAAATAACATAAATATCCTTAAGTAATCCATAGATGAAATTAAGTCAAGCTACATGTGAGTTCCATCATAATCCTAGAAAAAAGGATTTAGTTCATGCTATTAAATGTAAATATCACTACAACTAAACAAATCATAAAGAAATAAAGGAATAAAAGAAAAACTATGAAGATGTCGATCTCCAAGCTTTTCAATATCCTTACTGCTCTAGCTCCAAGCATCTCAATCAACTCTATATCTCCATAAATCCCTTGCTCAGTTGTGTGTGTAGTTCAAAATCATGAGTTAGAGTCTAATTCGGAGTAGCTTCCTCGGCCCAGCGTTGCAGCCATGACTTTCAGGCATCACAACACTGATTTTCAAATGAAACAAGGTACTTGCAAGATGTTAGGCGCCTCGGCTGTAGAAGTCTAGCACCATGTCCAACACCATTCTAAAATTTCATATGGGAATATGATGTGTGTCAGAGGCACAAGGCATAACAAACCACACCAATTGGACTTCTCCAACCTTTGCCAATCCCATCCTAAACAGAATATGGTAGGATATCTCAATGGATTTCATTAATGGCTTGCCAAATTCAAAAGGTTAGACTACTATATATATGGTAGTTGACAAATTGTCCAAATATGCCTATTTTATTATAATTTCTCATCCCTATACTATTGCAAGTCTTGCTCAAGTCTTTTTTGACAATATTGTTCGCTTACATGGAATGTCTATATCCATTGTTTAAGATAGGGATCTGATTTTCATGAGTTTATTTTGGAAGGAATTGTTTCAACTACAAGGTAATGAGTTTAATTTTAGCTCAGCTTATTATCCATAAACCGATGGCCAAACAGAAGTTGTAAATCAAACATTAGAGATGTATTAAAGGTGTTTTACAAGCTCCAAACCAAAAATGTGAACCAAGTGGCTAACGTGGGTAGAATATTGTTATAATACTAGTGTGCATTCTAGTACTAGGAAGACTTCATTTGAAGTTGTATATGGTATGTTCCCATCTACCTTACTATCCTATATTCCAAGTACGGCTAAAATGGCAACAATAGAAAATGAATTAATAAAGCGGGGTATTTTAATTAAGATGATCACAGAAAAAATTCAGCAAACTCAAAATTGTATGAAAAATATGTATGATGGAAAGCACCAAGAGAGAGAATTCATGGTTAGCGACAAGGTTTATTTGAAGTTGCAACCTTATAGGCATCAAACTCTCTCCCTATGAAAAAATTTCAAGTTATATGCTAAGTATTATGGCCCATTTAAAGTTTTACAGAGGATTAAAGCTATTGCTTAGAAGTTGGAGTTGTTGATTGACCCCCTGATACATCATGTATTTCATTTGTCACTTCTGAAAAGCAAGTTGGAGCTAAGGTCATTGTCCAGGCCCAACTACCAATTATGGATGCTAATAATGAACTCTCAATTCCAAAGCCAATGGCTATCTTAGATAGTCGAATAAGAAAGATAAGAAGGGAGGTCATAATCCAATGGCAAGGGATGCCTTCAACATAAGCTATATGGGAGAGAGTTAACATCATCAAAAATCAGTTTCCTAATGTGGCTTTTGAGGACAAGAGCTTTTAAGAGGGATGGAAAATAATATAACTACAACCTAAGCAGCTGTCAAAAGACTAGGTCCAAGAAGCCAGAGATTAGGGCTCGGTTTGGTAATGTTATGGCTTTTTGAGAGGTGTTGTGCTATTTTAGCTCTCTTAAAGCTACTTTTAAATAGTCACGGCAATAGTGTTTGGTAAAATAATATAAAAAATTTGCTCAATAAGTAGAAACCATAAAATTAGACTTGGTTTGGTAATGTTGTTGCTTTTATTTATTTATTAAAAGTTAAGATCATATTAGTTTTTAAATTTTTGATAGTAAAGGCCAGTTTTAAAAACACCATTTGAAGTACTTTTAAAAGCCAAGTGCAGAAAAACCCTAATTTTTTTTAACCAAAATTAGAAGAAAAAAATTTGACTTATGCTCTTTATAAGCACAAGCACCATCTCAAAGAGCATTACCAAACTAAGACTTGGTTTGGTAATGTTGTGGCTTTTTAAGAGGTATTGTGCTCTCATGGCCCTCTTAGTGCTATTTTTACAAAGTAACAGCTAGTAGTATTTAGTAAAATAATGCAAAAGCAACTCTCAAAATGGTGTTTGGTAAATTTACAGTAATAGTGTTTGGTAAATTTATTATAAAGTTGCTCTAAAGATTTAAATTGACTATAATAGATATTGATAATAAAAAGAGAAATAATTAACCTATTGCATTAATTAATCAAAGAATAAATACGAATTTTCATTAAAAATTATGGTTATATTAGTCTTTTAAATTTTTGAGAGTAGAAGTCAGCTTTTAAAAGTCCAGAACAGAAACACTCTGTTTTTTTTTTTTTTTTTTTTTTTTTTCCAGATATTAAAATATTGACTTATGCTCTTCATAAGCATCTGCACCCTATAAAAGAGCATTACCAAACCAAGCCTAAGCCTAGGTCTTTCCAATATTTTAAACCCTAATTTTTTAATTTGTTTTGTATTCAAATAAGTCATACAGCCATTAGTGACTTAGGTACGATTGTTAGTGGGTTTGCTGAAGCTTTATTAGCTTTTAGCCATTCCTTTGTTAAGTTGTTATACGTACAGCCTCTATAAGGGTAGCACATGAATGGAAGAAGCATATGAAACAACACTAGGTGTTTGTTAAGAGGTCCTCGTTTCCTCCACCAACCCAATTTATAATTCTTTCTCTTTTAATTAACTTCCACAACATAGGTAACACCAAACAAAAAAAGACAGTTCATACCATCTGTCATAATGGTTACACGATGAATTCATGATGTATGAATACTAATTACTAGGTCAGGATAATATATATTCGGGGTTGTTATTGGCTAAGCACAGACTAGACCACCAAGTAATTTTCATTTTCAAAAAACTGGACTGTTTAGTATTGAAGAGAGTGGACGAGAAAGAATAAAATGACATAGTCATCGCCTTCAATTAAGTTTGTTTAGCAAGAAATTCATCACCATCAACGTACTTGAAAAACAGTCCTTTTTTCCTTTCATAACAGCACCTGTCACTTTAATTTCCCATTCCACTAAAAAAAACCAGTGTTACAAGTTACAGCTGCTAAAATTACAAAGGAGACACAACCAAAATACCCTTGTAACGAAATAATACAAAAACTGAAACATATTGAATCACAATGTATTGCATGTCCATCTCATCTTTTTCAAACCTGCAACTCCATATCTTAAGATCTCAAACCAAATTGGTTGACATTTTCTGAGAAATTTCATCATAGAAGATCGATCTCATGAAGGGGGCCAGCTACACCAAATTATGGCTTACACGGGAATTGGAGAGTCCTGCATTAAGGTTAAAAAGGCATAAATACAATAGAAACATACAAAGAACATGTTTAAAAGTTCAATAGCAACTGTAGCCTACTGCACACTGCTCCAGTAATGAAGACAGAAATCAGAGTACAAACTAACTAGGGCATCCAACTGATCAATGAGAAAAACTAGAAAAAAGGACCACAACTGATCATAAACTTCTTGATTGGAACATTGCAAGAATAAAGCCAACGTCGGTGACATGTTTGAGAAAGACAATGCAAATTTCCTTTTTCTAGTTTATGTACCAGTGCAACTCCTCTTCCTAATTCAAAAAAATAAATTCCTCTGTTTACCTTATCCATGCAGATGCACTCTTAACTCAAAAAAGAAGACAAAGAAGCAAGAGGACTTTACTAATTACTGTAATTAAGAAAATTTTTTTTTCCTCAGAGCATATGAGCAATAGGTTAACGAGAAAGGCACTAAAGGACTTGACTTAATGATAATCAACCTTTTGACTGCAAGAATGAAAGAAATAAACATACCTTAGATGTCAAATTTGATACAGCTAAATTGAACTTCTCTCTGGTTTTTGTACCAGCAACTTGTCCTGCTTTTGCCACTTTACTAAAAGCACCATTTAACCAGGCTGTTCCAGCAGTTACATATCTGTCCAGAACCAAAAATGAGTTCATTAACAAGGGTTCATTTTATCACCAGAGTCCAACAGGGATACCACATCAGGCAATGATAAGTTTACAGATATTCATGCCTATCTTGTTTCTCTCCCAATTATAGGGCGCTCAGGTTAGAAGCAAATACAAACATTAGTCATTTTGTTACATTATTACATTTTTCACAGGTTCTAATCCAACATTGTTATCCACCCTTTAACTGTGGTTAGATACAGACATCCCAAGGGCAGATATTGCAAAGAGATTATGATTTAGATCAAACATCATTTCTCTGCCAGGAATGGGGGGAAGAATAAACATGAGAAGTTATTAAGTAAAGATTTATGAAATGCAATAACAGTTGAGTATGAATTATGAAACGCTAGATTGGTTTAGTTATTTAGAAGAAGTGGTTCTTGGAAAAGGCCCCATCAATGATCTCACCAAAAGTCACCAGGTTATTCAGTGAGGTAGAATGCATTATATGACAGGCCTTTATAAACAATTAGACTTCTTAACCATGTCTTACAAACTTTTTGATAGAAGCTGTTTTAGTCCAATCTCCCACAAAAACTCATAGCAGAATCTAAGGAATGCCCAAAGAACAGGATGATTGAGCACAACATTCCAAGGATATTGTAATGTAAATTCCAAAATTACAATAAGAAATTTTTGACATCTGTAGTGTATACTAACTAGGTATTGCATGCATCATCCTGTAGAAACAAAAATTTTATGCTAGGATTCTCAAGAACCCTTCTCAGAGTAACCCGATTGCCTGCCTACTAGAATCTAATACCTCCTTTTCTGGTTTTCCCAGGATAATTTCCCTCCCCATACATGATTGACTGATAACTGATAAGTGCACAATAAATAGGGTTTTTCATTGGGGATTTCTTTTTTCTTTTTCTTTATTTTCCAAGTGGCATGTTATTCCACTAGCAATTCGTATATCATAAGAGTACAACTTCAGATAGCAAAGCATTGTGAAAAGAGGAAAATGCAATATATTTGTCAGTTGTCACTGATGAAAGCCAAACCTGCTTGTTTTGACAGCAGATCCTGTGTCATTTAACTTTCTCTCGGCTGCAAAAATTGCTGCCATAGTTTTATCCGACACATGAAGCCTCTCATCAACATACTTGACCTTCTCATTAACAACAGAAATCCCAACTGTGAACTTCTCTGTCAGCCCAACTCTCTTGTCAAAAGAGATGACCTTCGCAGATGCACTAGCAGTCAATCGATGCTTCTCATCAAATGCTTTAGCCTTGTTCACAGCATCTTGTCCAATTGCTGAACCTTTTGCCAGCATGCTTGTAACTACATCTTGTGCTTTACTAACATACACTCTTCCATTGCTGGGTGAGTTACCTTTTTCCTGCTTAAAGAACGGGATTACTTCAGGCCCATAAGCTCAAAATGGAAAGGTATATGCATTACTAAAGAACAACTACAGCTTCGACAATAAACTGAAGTTGCTCCTGCAGATAATTATAGTAATCTAACACTATGTGACTAAGCTAAAAATGTAGGAAGAGTATACAGAAGTTGCCAAAAAGTTCAAACACTGAACTTTATTCTCATGCAGACAGGTGTAAATTAAAGGTATTCACAAGATTGAATCTGATCAATTGCAAATAGGGATGGAATTCAAATAGAATAGCTTCGGATACCATACTATTTAATTTGAACTCATCTATTCGAATTTGAATACCTATTCGAATCTGAAATTATATTTAAACTTTACGAATATTCAACATTTTCAAAAATATTAATTTTTTTCTTTTTCAATAATAAATAAAAAATCATATAATTATTAGTATATATAATCTACTCAAGTACGCAATTGAATAATTCCTTTGAGTATCGAATCAAATAACATGCCATTTGAATTTGATTAGAATACATGTCCAAATGCCAAATATTATTTCTATTTGATTTGGATTCTAATTTGAATCAAATTCAAATCCAAATAATATTATCAAATTCGATTTCAAATACCGAATAAATTTATTTGAATTCCAGCCTAATTGAAAATGTAATCTATTGCAACTTATCCAAACAGCCTTATAAAGTCATACATCTAATGAAACTGTTTACTAGATAAAATAAAATAATAGCGAGGAATTTTGAAAATGAAGCTTTTTGTTGGCTACCTCGTCAAATGGTGAAACGTTATCAACAGGTGCAACATTTTCGGCATTTTCCACAATCCTTACTTCCTGCATTTATTACACCTAATAAGTCCATGTTCGGGCAAGATTGCAATATAAAATTACAGAATCTTGTGTGCTTACCAGCATCTCATGTTTTCGTACATAGTTTTCAGCTGGAGTTATACTCACAATCTGATCTACTATTGTTGCTCCCTGCAACACAATTGACAGAGTTTTCAGTATCCCAAGGCAGTAATTGCAAAGGCTCATACAGAGAGTGGGTTCCCAATTAGATATTTTAACCAAAAATGTGATCCCTTCCAGAAGATATTAGATCAGATAACAGACAGAGCCACTAGTATATACTAAGACAATCTAATTGATTATACAAGGAAACATCAGGCATTTGTACATGCCAGGCTGTCAGAAAATTGTCCTTCTATACAAGGTATCACGAAGTAAAAGTATGACAACCACAAGCAAATGATTTCTTTCTGAATTTTCTTATAACAATAATAAATATAGTAACGATAACGACGATGATGCTGATGAAAACCTCAGGTTTAATTGTTATGCAACATGATGTTAATTCCAAGTGGGGTGCAGGAGGGAGTGTGAACATAAAACCTGAGCCCATCATCCTTCCAAGAAACTGAACTAAATAGCAATTGCATTGCATTTACGCATACAACCCAAGTGAGCATTGATTTCTCATTATGTGGAATCATTGCAGACAATTGGAAATATTGCAAAAGGAACATAAAGAAATGGCAACATAAAAAAAAAGAAAAAAAAAAAAGAAAAGAAAAGAAAAAAAAGAGGTGTTTCTATCAAAGAAAAAAGACAAGAGGTATTACCGATAATAATAATGCAATTTCAAGCGCTTTTGGATCTTTGAATGTTACAAATGCAATCTTTGATTGCCCAGATTCGCTGCACGCCAACAGAGAAAAAATGAAAAATACTCAACACATACTTCCATTGGATTCCTTACAACATGAATGAAGTCAAGAGACATGGTAAACACGGCTCAAACTAAGGACAGCTTGGTCAAGTCGATAAAGCAAATGACTCATCCTGAAAAATTAAAATATTAATTTCTTTTTCTTTTAATACTATTTTCTTCAATTATATTGTCTAAACTAATATGAACAGGCTCGAGTGCAAGTAAAGTAGATGTGTGTCTATAGCGCATATAGTGCAGCTGGGCTACCAATAGACTACCTACGCCTTCCTTCTCTCCTTTCTTTTCCTATACATTTCTTACATCATCAAAAGAAAAATTAAAAATTAAAAAGAAAGAACCCCAGAATTTTTCTCTTGCCTTTCTTTCCTATTCCTTTCTCACCAACCAAACAGAGGTGGGTCAATTAAACTTTAAGAAACATAGTTCAAAAATTCAAAACCATAATTAACAAAAACACATAGAATCAAGGTATTGAGGCATACTTTTGGATCTCAATGTGTTCGATTTCTCCAGTGAAGGAGAAAAATTCGTGAATCTCTCTCTCACAAGCTAGATCTGAAACATGCCTAACTTGAACCGTCCTAGTCTGCAAAATAAACAAAGTAAATAGGATTTTTGATTAGTCAGAAAATGTAAAACAAAAAGAGTAAACTGAAATTCAAGTTGGAGAAGAAGATGGACTGACAGAGTCGAATGGGTGAAAACTTACCTGCATTTCGATCAGGTATTAGTATAACGGTTTTTTCAACCAGAAACTTTTTCCAATGTGATCGGATTGGGCCTAGCTAGACCTTCTAGTAGTGAATAGTGTGAGAGGAAACAGAGGGAGAGTCGGTGGTACGGTACAGCTCGGAGAGACTTGGAAGTTCCACCGAACAGGATGGACTTGGAGGGAGAGGGAGAGGGAGAGAGGGAGAGATTTAATTCGCAGGTAGGGAATGTAATGTAATACTATGATTATGTTCTCTGCGAAAAGAAAAAGTTATGTCTTTTTCATTCCTTATATGCCCTTGTCTTTTCCCTTGATTTGGGTATTAGTGGAGTGTTCTTTTATTTACTTTTCAGTTTATTTTGCCAATTACTATATTGTCATTTTGATTGGTAGGAAATTTTTGTTACGCTTATGAATTATCTCAAGTAATTGATATACAACACAATAGAAGTGATGATTAATCAAACTAGCTTTAAGTTGCTCGTTAAATATTTGAATCGAAATTATTTTTTTTAAAGAGTTAATTTTAAATTATATTATGAACTTGTTAAGTAAAATAAGTCGAGAGTAATATTTTTTAAAATTTGACTCATAAACTCGTGAAACTTGACTAGCAATAATATTATTTAATATAATTAATTATTTATATGTAAAAAATAATAATATAAGAAATAAGTTTATTTAGTGAA
Organism: Quillaja saponaria; assembly: GCA_029379385.1. Taxonomy (NCBI): domain Eukaryota; kingdom Viridiplantae; phylum Streptophyta; class Magnoliopsida; order Fabales; family Quillajaceae; genus Quillaja; species Quillaja saponaria. Next base: position 24,236,622 of record CM055607.1, read on the forward strand.
TAAGTTATTTAATTGACTATCTAAAATATTTTGAATTCAACTCCCCTCGACTACAATTTGAGTGGGCATATTCGTTAATTATCATATTTATGGGTATTTTATGATAAAAATTATTTAGAGGTAGAAATTTATAAGAAAATTTTTCAATGTATTAAACATAATTAATAAATTAGTTGATTTAATTACAAGTCTTGATTTTATTTATGTTCATGTAATCATTTTGTTTCTTTTAAGTTTGAGTAATGGTTTCATAAGCACCTATAATATAAGATTCAATATCTCACTCTTACTTTATATAATATAAAAATAAAAAATAATATCAATTTATACAACAAATAACTTAAATAAAACAAAAAAATAATAAGCACGGTGTCATTTGAGATTTTATAAATAGAGTTGATTAATTTTATATGAATCTTAATTTATTTAAAATTAATAATTTTTTTAGAAAAGTTATTCTTTATTAGTTTCATAAATTTTAAATAAAAGCTAGTCAATATTTAATCTAATACATTTTATAGTTTAAGGTGAAGAAATTTGGCACTAGAACTATTAAGTTCATTGTTGAAGACTTTTAAAGCAAATCAATGATCAAAATTCAAAACATAAAAAGACATGTGCAAGGTTAAAATAGAGAAAGCAAATAATGGTTGCCGAGGTTTAAGCCGCAAGTCATAATATTATTCTTTTCTTTGGTCAAATACGAGCGCCGACTGCTTTGCTGGACCAGCTATGCTCCAACCAGCAAATCAGCAATGCATTGTTAATGTCTGTTGAAAGCTTTAAAAAAGTTTCCGCCTGCAGGGTATCTCCAACGAATTTTTATTATAAAAATGAAAAATATTTAGTATTTCTGTTTACCGTTACCATGTTTCAAATCATCATTCAAGTTTTGGTCACACCCTCTATAGTATAACAGGCCTGAAAAATAAGTCATTATATTTTTGTAATCCTAGAGACTCAAATGCTGTACATTCATGATTCTTTAACACATTACAAGTAGGACAATTACAATATTACTGATTCAAAAATAAAATTCGAACTCAACTGTTAAATATCAAACAATTCATTGAAAATATCGACAGTGATTCCCTGTATAAAAGAATATGTCGTAATGCATATAACAACCTACCTATAAAATTAATAGTAACTCATATTATCACAATATACAGAGGAGCTTTGTTCCTAACAAAATATGAGAAAACACCATGATAAACTCAATATATCTGATTACAATGCATAACACCCTAAGAGACTTCAAGTATCAGTCATTTGCGCTTCAAGTGTGCGATTTCAGAGATATATCTTATCACAACAGAATCGACAGGTAGCAATTTAGTTTCATGATCAACAGTGATTTCCTAGAAACTAAAAATAACTACAAAAGAAAGAATGAGTCATAAGGACTCAGTGAGCAAATCATGTACCCTAAAGGTACTAGCATCACACAACACATATATTATAGCTTAAATTTCTATTTGAATTACTTACGCATGCACATAATTACAATTCTCATATGATCACAATTCACTTAGTTCATGAATGTAAACATATCAACCAAAACATTCAAAGAACCAAACAAATAGCAAACAATTTAACAAACAAATGACTAACGAGTAACTCAGCCCCAGCACAATATTATCTTTTTCTACCAGGTCTTTACGTGCCCGCACAACTAAATGGATCCTCTATACACAAATCCATCCCAACCAGAATAACTTATATCAAATGTAAAATTCAAATATCCTATGTACACCTAGATCTTACATTTAAAAAAATATAAACAATTTCTCAGAAAATTTCACTGTTGTTTGCTCTTATCAAACACATAAAATTCAATTAAATTACTGAAATAATTTATTTGCTTGTTTCTTATTATAATGCATCAATTCAAATACACATATAATTACACACAATAATTTGATAACCATAAAACACATAATTCACTCACAAGGCTCAAAGATGAGATTCGTCAATTCGCTTAGCCTGCAAAGGTGTCAGAATATCCTCGACACGCTCTGGAATTAAAAAATAAAATAAATAAGGAATTCATATATATATTACTTATAGTAATCACCATTTAATCAACTCTTCAAGCCATTACCCTTACTAATTTAAAATAAAATTATTTACTTTCATTGTTCAAGAATTCTAATTTTAATATGGTTTAGTGTTAATTTATTTAAAATAAAATTATTGTGACTTTTATAAAATAATTGTAACTTTCGTGTTATCAAAAAGACACATTAATCATGTTTAATAAATCTTTTGGGTAGTAAAAATAATAAACAAGGTATTTGATAAAATAAATCATAAGTTATTGTAAATGTATAAAATGAAAAAAAAAATCATCATTAATTAAGGATATTTAGAGAAAGAAATTAAATAGTTTATAAATTAATTTAAGATATATTTAGTAGTTTTTTAAAATTAATAAAGTGATTTTGTACTTTTAATTTTGAAAAGTCATAGCTTTTTAAAAACATCACTTGGAGTGCTTTTAAAAATATCTCTGACTTTTAAAAAGCAGTAGAAAAAACATCTCTTCAAAAAAATTAACCAAACAAGTTTTAAGTATTGTAGCTTTTTAAAGCCAAAATACCCTCTTAAAAAATATTATCAAGCTTAATATTAGTGGTTTACTGATTACGAACTTTCTTCAGTAAGGTGTTAACTTCCTTCAATTTCCAAAATTTTACTAATGTGATGGTGCCTAAACCAACAATTTTTGGGTAACCAATTTCCCGTATCATTTTTTATAATTCCACCATCTCCAATTTGACCAAAAATTAGTGACAACCTATTTTCATATAAGGTGCTATAACTTGTTGTGGCGTACAATTGGTTTTTTTTTTTTTATTTTTTTTTTTTATGGAAATTCATTTAGAATTAATCGAGATTTGTACAACATAATCGTTAAAAACAAGTTTTATGACAATGCACATGTGTTAACTCCCCAAAATGCAAGTCATGAAACTCAATCAAATAAAGGTCAAATTTTGGGAATTAGGCAATAGTGATCAAACATGTAAGGTCATTTCAGGTATTAAAAAAAAGAAATTCAATCATACACAGTTGACTAAATACAGTTTATGAGCCGAAGTGCTGAAGATCATAGTTCATGTGATTATTAAGTTTGATTCAGAAAAATTCAGCATATAACTTCTACTGAATGAAAGATAATGTGAGCAGTTAAATTCAATTAAGTGGTACTTAGTGTTTGTCATTTCTCATGGAGAAATTAATCATTTGTTTGCATTAGTTACCGTCATGGCTATTAAAGCCATCAGAACATTCTGTAAATGGCCTACAAACTAATACAAAGCAAGAGTGTTTAAAAATTTTAGCCATTTACTATTTTATACCTTTATCTTTTTCCAATTACTTTCATGCAAATTACATTATGCTTTAGGATCACTATAGATTTTCTCCTATCTCAATTTCTTAAGACTCCCCTTCTAGATTAAAATGCCTTTAGCTAATCAATCTGCTTCTAAATGTTCTTATTCTGAAGATCCTGATCTTGCTAAATATCTCTTCAGAGAGATAGAAAAGCCGAAGGGCAAAGTTATTGTCTTAACTGAGATCATTGACAACAACACTTACATGGTCATGATAGAAGTTAACATAAATCAATCTCTCTTGTACAATATTAAAAAGAGGATGGTTATTATGCAACTTGCAATAAATGATCTAAGAGGTGAAATGATGCAAATTGAATTCCTAGAGAGGAAGAAGCTTGAAGAAATTTTCAAAAATATCAAAGAGTTTCTGATAAGTTTTCTCTCCCTAAAACTTCTGGAAGACATTATCTTTTGTTTTCATTTTAAGACTCTTTCATTTCATCTGTGTTTTCATTTTTGTTGTTTCGTGAAATATTTTCTTTTACTAATGTGTCTTTGTTGTATTCTTTATTTCTTTATTATTTGATATGTTCTTCTTTGTCACTTTCTTGTTTTTGGTAAACCGTTTTTCCTAATTGCAAAAGGGAAAAAACTAAATGATCTAAGGTATTTGTGACAAAGGAATTAATTAACAAACCAAATTTATGCATAGATTAAGGGGGAGTTAATCTGACAATCATTAATCAAAGGCATGCATAAATCAATGGGAAGTTAGACGTTAATCTATCTTGTCTGCTTTATTTTCATAGATCAAAGATTATTTTGCAATCACTAAAACGGAGAGATTGTTGAATCGCCATGTGTTTTGTTTTATCAAATAATATTTTTTGTCATCTACCGATTACGTGAACACACTGTTAAACCAATCTTTTGATCATATCAATAAATCTGTTCTCTTTCTTACACACTTAATGCTCATTATTGGGAATCTAATAAATGCTCTCATCTTACTTGTGTGTACCCAATTTTAAGGAAAACCAAGATCTCAAAGAAGAGTTACATGGACTAAGATTGTTAGATTTAAGCCACTAAAAGTAAGGCTGAGATTTGACCTGCCAAACCGAAACCCGACACAAACCTATTCGAAATGAACCGAAAACTGACCCAATCCACATAATCGAATATTTTAATCAATCTGGATTTTTGGCCATGAGATGGGTCAGTTCGGTTATTCGACCTAGCAAAAATGGTAGGTCGGTTAATCGAACCGATTTAAATATAATATTTATATATATTATATTGGCATTTTATTATTAGTTATATAAGAATAGTTTATGATTACATAAAAATGTTTCACCACACTGAATCACAATCCTATACTAAGCCAAAAAACCCTTAGATCTATTCCATTTGAAATTTCTTCGACCTTTCTCTGCTTTTCTCCATTCTCTTTCAAATTTATCTACCAGAGACTGATTGTCTCAAATCTCAATCAACCTTCGTCCTCGACAATGGACACAGACACAATTCCTCTTGCTTTCCTTCTCTAGTTCTTCCTTGTTGTCAGTTCCTTCATTAGTTCCTCTTTCATCTGAAGCTAAAAGACTAGACCAAAGACGAATCTCCATTCTCCAAGGCTGGAAATTTTGACGAAGCTCCATTCTCCGTTATCCTTGAACTTGAAATCCGAAGAAGTAACAAATAAGTTCTACTCTAGACCATTATATATTAATTTAAGTTGTGGTTGAAATTTAGGGTTTCTGATTTGTGGGGAAAATTGTTAAACAATTCGTTGCCTCGTTGGTTGATCTAGTTTTGTAAGTGTACTACATGTATTATAAGTTCGAACTATCTATAGGTTTTCTTCCATTTACGAAATAGATGATCAAAGACTAATTAGAACATATTTCAATGTAGCATTAGCATGTGGTTTTTGTTGTAGTGTTTAGCACACGTAAGGATCCCCTGTTTTAGACTTTTAGACTTGTTGCCTTGTTGGTTGTTGACTTACTAGTTTTACTTAATACTTATCTTTAATTGTTGGAGTGAGTTTAATATTATGTTTGACTTTGTTGACAAACTTGCCAAAATGCCTAATGACAATTAGTCTAATAGAACTATGAAAATATTTTGTGTAGATAGCTAGCCTTGGAGTTAATAGTGCAAAGGGAACAATTAGGAATTCTTCAAAAACCAAGAAAGGACCATAGGTGTTGGAGCATTTTACTAAGCTAGAGTTAGAGGAAATGGTGTGTGTAAATACATATATAGCTTTAATTATTGTGGTAGAGGCTATGATATTGACCTTAGGACTCTTAGAACCTCATACCTAAAAAATCACTTGATGAATCGTTGTGAGCATTTTCTTAAAGACTTACTGCTGCATCCAACCAATAAGTTGAGGTGGAAGACTTGAAGTTGGAGCTGCGGTGGAGGAATTATTTGTTACTAAGTTGTTTTGCTTTATGTACTTTTGTAGTTTTAATTAAGTTCATCTTATGTAATTTTGTAACTTGTAATGTTATATTTTGTATTGAACATGTTTATGTTGTTTATGTAATGTGATTATGAGTTATGTTGTTAAATTGGATAATTGTTCTTAACTTCAAACATTTCTTATTTCGGTAATTTTGTTTTGGCCTTTTGGGAGTGTCTATTGTCTGTAGTCTACAGTTTGTATACATATTTCTCTTCCAATTCTAATGTTGATTTGTTATAACTGCTGATTGCACGTTGATTCCAATTTCCAAGTATAGACAATTTGTTTTTTTGCATATTGACTATAATACTAAGCATAAACAAATTTTTTTTTTGCATAGATGGATGGTATTGATGAGAATTAGGAAGTGATCAAAGTCGATGATGTTCCAAAAGGAGCAAATGTTAACAACGTGCGTGACGAATCTGAGATACATGATGATAATGTAATTGCTACAAGGAAGAGGAAAGTAAAGGAAGCTAGCATTGAGAAGTCTACAAATCCAAAAGTGGAGGGAAAGGTAAGAAACCAAGTCAATAACTCTTGGGTGTGGAAATATTTTACACGTGTTGAGGAAAATTTTGGGATGAATCGTAGGTATAGCTGTAACTACTATTGAACAACTTATGCTAGTCACACAAAGAACAATGGAACTAGTAATTTAGGGAATCATTTAAGGAGTAAATGTAAAGGGCGAAGCCTTGGCGCAACAGTAAGTTGTTCCTTTGGTGAGCTGTAGGTCACGGGTTCAAGGCGTGGAAATAGCCTCTTTGTAGAAATGTAAAGGAATTGCTACGTACATGTGCGCCCACCCTCCCCTACCCCCGCAATAGCCGGGGAGCACTTTGTGCACTAGGTGAGCCCATTTAAGGAGTAAATGTAAAATATTCCTTAAACACCTTCTCCCTAAGTGGGATGCTGGTCAAACTATTCTTGCTTTTGGACTAGTTATAAAAGATGAATTAGGAGATGATGGGGAAAATGAAAGCAATGGAATGAATGTTGTGAATGACAACTACAATGAAAAGGCTTATAAAGAAACCTTAACTAAGTATATTGTCATTGATGAATTACCTTTTAGACATTTAGAAGGTGAGGGCTTTAAGTCATTTATAAGTACTGTTTGCCTCAAAATGGTTGTGCCTTCTTGGTGGACAGTGGCTAGGGATATCCTTTAGCTATATGTTATTGAAAAATAGAAATTGAAGAAGTCGTTAGTCAGTAACAAACAACGTGTTTCCTTTACAATTGATTTTTGGACATCTGTCTAAAATCAGAATTATCTATGTCTTACTTGTCATTTTATTGATGATAAATGGAAGCTAAAAAAGAGAATTCTAAATTTTTGTCAAGTAACTGGCCACAAAAGTGAGACAATAGGTAAAACTGTTGAAAAATGTCTGTTAGAGTCAAGGATAGAAATAGTTTTTAGTGTGACAGTAGATAATGTTTTAGCAAATGATGTAGGAGTTGAATATTTAAGAAAAAAAATTAATTATTGGAATGGGGGTGTGGTGTTATGCTAAGGGAGTGGATGCATCTTAGGTGTTGTGCACATAATTGAACCTAATTGTAAGTGATGGACTTAAAGAAATTAATATAGCTTGTGTATAAAATCAGATTGGCTGTAACGTATGTGAAAGCCTCACCTTCTGGGCTAAAAAGATTCAAGAGGTGTGTTTAATTGGTGAAACTGTCTTGTAAGACAATCCCAAAATTAGATGTCCCCAATAGATGGAATTCTAAATATTCTATGTTGGAATCTATCTTCAAGTGTCAAAAAGCTTTTAGTAGGTTAGAAGAGATAGACTCAGCATATGTTACTAAGTTTGAAACTGAATAGGAAGTTGCAAGAGTTATATGAAGGTGAGAGAATTCCTCCTACTGATGAAGATTAGAATGAAGTTAGAACTTATGTGAGGTTTTTGAATTTTTTTTTTTAATGTGACAAACAGAATTTCTGGTTCTTCATATGTCACATTAAACACATATTTGTATGATTATCGCACTATTCTTAGTAAGCTGCAGCTGTGGTGTTCTGATAGAGAAGATTCATCTTTCCAATCAATGGAAGTTAGGATGAAATTACAGCATGATAAGTATTGGGAAGACCTTGACACTATTAATCACATATCACTTCATCGGGGTAGTGCTTGATCTTAGGTACAAGCTGAAATTTGTTAAAAGGGGTTTTGAGAACTTGTTTGGCATTGTGAGGGCCAAGGAGTTAGCATGGAGGGTTAAGGCTACTTTTGTTAGGTTATACGATCATTATCATATTTTTGAACAAACTGCCTCTAATTTACTCTTTGTGAGTGGGAAATCTTCAAAAAATAAAGATGCAATAGCTGCACCAAACATTGAAGATGAATTTGATAATTTAACAAAGGAGTTTATGAGAGAATTAAGTTAAGAGAAGTTGATGGAAGGAAAATCAAAAGTGGACGGATACTTAATGGAATCACATAAAGTTGCTTCTGATAAGTTTCAAATCTTACATTGGTGGAAAATGAATTCCACTAAGAATAGAGTCTTAAGGAAGTTAGCAAAGGATATATTTGGTACTCCAATTACCACTGTCCCTTCTGAATTAGCATTCTCTACTGGGGTAGAGCTCTTGATCCTTATAGAAGCTCATTATCTCCAAACACTGTCGAGGCACTCCTTTGTTTACAAAACTGACTTTGTTGCACCATTTTACTAATGGATATGGAAGAGTCAATTGAAGAGCTTGAAAAACTAGAGACATGTAATATGTTTTACACATTCTTTATTTTTAATTTTAGGTTTTTACTTTCTAATGAATTCAATACTTATGTTGTTTTACTGTTAGGTTTCCCTTTGACTAATGATGGAGGAGATGACATATTGGCTTGATTTACTAATTATGTTGATTCAATTTTAGGTAATTTGAATTGCTCATAATTTATAACTTTTGTTTCTAATTTAGTTAATCTGAGTTGGTGCAACTTTTTTCATGTCCTTTTTAGATGATGTGGCTTGTGGATTAGGGGAAAGGAAGAATAGTTGCTAACTTACAAATTATTGGCTTGTTGATATCTTACTGAACTGCTGCAAAATTACCTAGATATGGCTTATGCTTTGTTAGTTTAGCTTTTTTTTTTTTTTTTTTTTTTTAAATTATAATATTAAACTCAGGTAACATGTTATGTATTTGTATTAAAGTATGGATGCTAGGTGGATTATGTATTTGTATCAGACTTATTATTGCTGCATTGCAGCACTGCTGCCTGACTTATTATTCTTGCTTTGCTTGGTTTTTACTTTTTAATTATATTACTCTCTTAAAATGATGATTATGATATCATAATATGTTTCTTTTCTTTTTTTTGTTTTTTGATAGTAGAATATTGTGTAATTTACATTATTGAATTATGTTAAGTTATTTATGATTATCACAAATTGAGTTTTCTCAGATTAGCCTTGATTGGGCTTTAAAATAGGTTTGGAAAACTATAAAACAAAAAATGGATTTGGGCCTGTTTTTGTAAAAGCCTAATAATGGGCGCAAACAGACCGACTCACTTTGCCAAAACCGAAATCAGAAACGGTTGACAAAAATGCAAAACTGAATATATCAGTTGGAGGTTGGTTGTAAATTGTGCTAACCGACTAGCTTGAGTCGGTTGGGCCTAGGCCCTTAACAGACCTAAACTGACCGATAGCTCAAGCCTAACTAAAAGCTCAAATAAGAGGATTGCAATTAATGTTACACTTCTCAAGCCTCTTCTAGTAATCATTCATGGAATGAAATTTTCACTCTTCTTCAAGTATATGTGAAAAGTCAAAATATCACTATTGAAAGATGACTACTAAAAGAAATGCACAATTTCAAAGTACATATGTCAGTAGACTCATTAAAAAGATAAAGCTTAAAAGACTTAGGCTGGATTGCACCGTTTTGAGAAGTTTATCGTGCCTTACACGTGGATAAAATTCAATAGAGTGAAAAGTTATGTTTCATTAATCATATTCATCCACTGAAGAGCAAAATGTTGAAATGAGAAATGGCAACAAATCAACAAAGTTATCTAGTACTGAAATGCAACGACAGTTAATCAGAAGAATTGTCAAGTGTTGAAATAAATGAGTTGAAACCATTATCTACTCGGACTAACTGCTGGAATCAAGTCAAAGCATTAAACTACTAGCTAATTATATAAGTGATACACATCATTTTACTATCAACTGAATGAAGGAACTGCTGAATACCCAATACCCAAAAAGCAGCTAAAGACTAAAAATATGAAGCGTACCATTTTGACAGATAGATAAATGTTGAAACATGATCTAAACTCCTAAAATGACTATCTGCTGAAGCATGGTATAAACGGCTAAAAGTAAGTTGTTACATTAACTACTAAGATCACCCAATGTGGACTCATCATTTAAGAAGAATCTATCAAAGCTCTCATACTGAGAAGATATAAAACGTATCATACTGATTGACCTCTATTAAAAACGTTTTACAAAAGACTCAAAGAGTAGAAATCAAACACATAGTTTTATTATAAAACGACCATCTACAGAAAGGAGTGAAAAATTGAAAATCTTTGAAACTCACATTTTGATTGCTCAAATGAGAAATGACTGATCTAGAAATCTTCTCAACGTATACTACTTCTTACTCATTAAATTAATTCAAATCAAATTATTGTAACTTATCTATGCGCAACCTCTTACATCAAAAGGAAAAATAACGTTTGACATCATGTCTATTTTAAATAGAAGAGTAAGCCTAAAATTGCAAAACAATCCAAGCTTGCACTCAATTGGAAAGAAACCTTATCTGAAAATAACTGCAAGGATTCTCTCCAATGGATCCATTCTTAAAACTTACCAACAGACAAATTCTCAGAGTAACGACTACTTTCATGAAAAGTACTATAAAGTAAAGAACTCTAATGAATTTCAAGAAGTGAATGGATGAGTGAAAAGTAAGAAATCATAACAAGAAAAATGAATCTAAATCGAAGAATTATGAAGATTCTCGTTGAGCTTCAACTTTCATATCATCATCATCATTCACAAAGAGCCAAACTTTCATATATTTGTTCTATTGTAAAACTCATACAAAGCCATCTAACTTTATAATTAAGTATAATCATTGTAATTTTTTTATTGCAGATAAATGACAAGTTGTGAAACTTGTGTGTAAATGAAAGTATTGATCTCCTCGTAACTGATCAAAGTGATGTATTCTTCCTAAAATTAAACATAAGTTTTTGGTCTAGCTATAATTGGCCAGAGGGCTCTGATCTCCCTAGACCTAATTAGAGGGCAATAGTCTCCTTGTAAGTGACCAAAGTACCTATAATTGGCCAGAGGGCTCTGATCTCCCTAGAACTAATTAGAGGGCAATAGTCTCCTTGTAAGTGACCAAAGTACCGTGGTCCCCCAACAGATGACCTTAAGGTTGTTGGTTTCCTAAGTTAGAAATATCAGTGGTTAATGGAACTCTCATGTGCCAAAAACTTGAGTAGTCCAGCGGCACTAGTTACCCCTGCCATTTAAAAGATCTAAGGACCGACTCTCCTAAAAAGCTTACATGGGACTTTCCATTACAGTTCAATTTTAATTAAACTCTCTTAAATCAAAAATATTAAATGGTCACGTTTTAATAGTGGTCAAACTATTCAACTCTTCCAATTCTAATCTGCCTAACTATACCAACAATTACATTACTTTAAGTTGAAATATTCAAGTTTTAACAATTGAGGTTATTCAAGACAATTCATTCTATACGTTTTAAAAGCCGTAACATCAATAAACTAACTTTAAAACCAAATCAGTGGAACATAATTTTCTCATATAATATTACCCCTGTAAAAATATATGTTTACACTTTTGATTCTATTATTTAACTCATAATTTATTTTTATTCCTATTTGTTAATTTATTGCAATTGAATCTCTTTAGTTAGAAAATTGCTTTAATTAAGTTCTTAGCATTACTTTCTATCCAAATTTACTTTGACGGAAGCGACATGGACAGATAAAGCAGGATGAAAAATAATCTGGATGGTAATATGTTTAGTTGACAAATAAAAAATTATCACGTTATTTTCTAAGAAATTAATTTAATAGATAAATAAAAGATCACCACGTGGCTTTTATGAAAAAATGATATCAAAATATAAACATAAAAAAACGTATTATTTTATAAGAAAAGACTAAAAATAAACAAAATATATTCATTTTGTTTCACTGATGAGAGTAGCCCGTTACAGGATTCAAGTTGACAGCTATATACATATATATAAATTTTACCACTTAGTACTCTTTCTATTATATTTTTTATTATTTAGGTTTCCAGAATATTCGGACTGGTTTACTTTTGTTTAAAATTATAAATTTAACCTAAAACAAGTTATAATATATATTTTCCTATTTGATTTTTTATTTTTTCTTTCAAGTCTCGTCAAGTCTAATTGAATATATATATATATATTTTTTTTTGAGCTCTTTTTTAACTGTAACAACACATTGTTGATTACTTTTCTAAATTTTAGTAAAGATAAACAATTATATATTATTTATATTATTTTAAAATAAGTGAGACCTCCTACGATCTCCTATCATATATTATAATATAAAATAAATTAGAAAATCAATTTAAAAAAATTTCTAAAACAACTCACTTCAAATTTTACACACCGAATCACTACCCATTTCTTCTCCCACCCCACCTATTATTATTTACAATCACTTTATCAGTTGCCAGGTAAATTTTTAAAATTAAAAAGAGCAAGCAACGTGAGGGGAAAACTAAAGAGAAAGGGGGTTAAAACTGCCCACTGTCTCCTCCCACCATCCCAATCTTATGAGCAGTTCATCATCCCCAAATCTGTCACAAATCTGCTACCCCGGTTTTCTCATTGATGCTTTCGTTTTAAAGCTCTTGGAAGTTGGCACATAAAAACTCTAAAATCCAAAGCTCTTTGGGGCCTTAATCTGTCCAACTTCGTCCAAATCAATAGCAGGCCAGGAGTCCATTCCGACCTGAATGTGACTATGGCGAAAATGGTGCTTCCAGTTGGATGACAAGGCCTATTTGGACTCTTAATTTTGAAACCTGCGGATGCCTAGTGCTAGCTCTCCCACAGCCAAATCTAGGCCATGGCAGATTTGATGCTTTGTCAGAGCTCCTAATGTCGTGAGGTAAAATTGGGTTTTTTTTAGTTGCTGTTGTTTTTGGGTAGCTGCACTTTGAGCATTCTCCATCAATCCATCATTGATGGGTCATTGCCGAAATCTTTAATGTGTTTTCAGTGAAAGGGAGGATCGGAGAGGAGAAGTTAACGGGTATTACTGAAACTTACAAAAGGGTGACGACACGGGTTGAGCACTGTACAAAGAGTGTACCATGTGTTAGACACTTTGTGATTTATTAGGAATGTTTTCTGACTAGTGTAAAGGTGCAGATATCATCATCTTAAACACTGGACATTAGTGGTTCATGAGAAGAATTTTAAAGGTAAATTGATGACTAATTTTTTTTTTTCTTTTTTTTTTGGGTATTAATTATGTTATGCTACTCTTTTGAGGAATGTTTTATTTGAAAACTTAACAAATTTCAATAAAAAAATATATATATACTACCAAGAAGTTAGCCATGTTTATAAACAATTTTCTTGAGACGCCAATAAAGTCCAATTAAATGATAGAAGATATGGCTGGCGAATGGAATCCAGAAATAAGATGTAGTAATACTCCTTCGGCAGCTATGATAACTAGTGATATACAATGCATATTATGTTTCTGATGTTTCAAGAATTGAATTTTAAAATATCTCCATGATTAATAATTTTTGGTTAAAGCTTAAGACTGGTGACACCACCAGTTTGTTTTGATGACTTATGGTAAGTTTTATATGGGTTTCATTTTCACGTGGTTAGTTCATTGTTTTTTTTTTTTTTTTCCCCTTAAAAACTTACATATAAAAAAAATGGGTGATTATGCTTATGGTAGTTATGTTTTTGTTCTAATTTGCTAGTCTGAAATCATTTTTAGTCAACACAACATCTATGTTGGCTTTTGATGAGAGTTTTTAATCTTTCTTTCTTTTATGTATGGTTTATAGTCAAGTTATTTCCCTTTCTTTGCTTAGTGATGAAGGGTTTTATAAAAGTGATAATTTAGTATTGTACCAATTTAATGATACTATTACACATGACATGGTCAATATATAATAGATTAATCCGAAATCATTAATTTCTTTTAATATTATAACCATAATTGTTGAGTCGAGATTCAACTCGTGAATCGAAATTCTGATTTTGAGAATCGAGAATCATATCAAATCGTACGATTCAGTATAAATTTTTAAAATAAAAACTAAATTTATAATTTATAATTAAACATCTAATATTTGTACCTTTAGGAGAGGGGAAGTGAAGTTTTTCATTCTTCTTCTTGTTATAATTATTTTATTTCTTATTGTTCAAGAAAAATATAAAAGATTGGTAGTTTTTGCATATGAATCAAAGAAATACTACCATTTTTTTTCTTTTCTTTCAAATAGCATAAAAAGATGGGGTAGGGGTATTATCTAATGCCAACATCCAAATCAAATTAAAAAATATATAAGTACTAATGAATTGAGTAAGCAAAAATAATGTACTACAACTTAGAAATAAAAAAGAATTTGACACCTAGTGGCTCTCATCCATACAACTACAACTTAGAAATAGAGGAAAGAACAAAGTATCTTGGTAGGTGTTTTGAAAAATAAATAAATGGCACGCATGGCTGAAGTAGAGTTCTTAGTCTCTTTGGCCGATAAGCCTTGCTGCAACCTTCTACATACATCTAAAAAAGTTGCAAGCTTTTTATGTGTCTATTTTTGTGCGTAAGGTGAAGAAAAAAAAAAATTCATGAAAAACTTGGAAAAATTTGTTTACATTTTGAGCTTTTCAGATTCGCGAGTCGCTAGAACTGAGTTTTATCGAGAGTGTTTGACTCGGAGATAACTCATGCGATTGAATCGAATCGCCCGATTCACATTTGATTCCGTCAATTCATGTATGATTTTTGAACTTTTTTTATTCACCCCTGTAATAGTATCGTTTAGGTGCTAAATTGAATTGACTCGTATGACTCGAATCGTGAATTATGAAAGTCTGATAACAATTATTATAACGGACGCTATTATTGTCTATTATTATATAACAAACGTTATTATCGTCTATTATTATTGTAACATGTATTATTACTACTGTGATTAATACTTCGATACAAACCCCAAAACAAACAGGTTGTTCTCTATATCTCATATTTTTTATAATTTTCAATTTATATTCTTTGATCAAATACTGAATTTGGATATCAGAAATTTTACAAGTCTAAAGAACTGTTCATTTCTAGGTCAACCACGTTAAACAGCTGATCAAATCTAATTTCAACCTTGGTGCAGTATGTGAAAACCATTGCCATCACCATGAATTTCAAATATCTGTCCCATAAATCTTTTGCGTACCCTCGCATACATCAGTTTCAAACCCCTTGCATCACGGAAAACACCACCGCTGTCAACTCACCAAAACATCAATACCGCCTTCTTGTTACGGTTGTCTGCTCATGCGCGTCCGATCCTCAGGACCGTTCCTTTCTTGCACAGAGGACCTCTTCCTCGATTTTCTTCACTTTCCAGTAGTCGAACCACATTCAATACCTCCTGCAGCATGCACTGCCATCAGCCAGGCTGTCATTGGATCGTCCACTCGCGTCCACAAGCAAGGGAAGCATATTAGAATTATGGCCTTCAAAATTCAGATTTGGATAAGGACTTTTACTGTTCAGGCCGCTTGATTGTAGCTTTGATCAAGCCACATAAGAAAAGACTAAAAAGGTGATTGATAAGCATATGTCATCACATGCTTCAATACTATCATAAATCAAGACACATATGACTAAGACTAAGGTACATAATTCAAAAGAAAAAGAAAAATAAGAAAAGACTAAAAAGGTAATTGATAAGCATATGTCATCACATGCTTCAATACTATCATAAACACGTGTCAATTCATTATATGGTTGTTGTTATAAGCATGTTATCAGGAGCTCCTATTTTGTTTATTTTATCAATCTATACACATTTGGTTTAATTCAATTGCACTTGCACATAGACAGTATACCCGAGTAAAATACTAAACATCAAGCCCCTAGAGGAATTATACAATTCACATGATAACTCACATAAGAGGGCTTATTTTTTAGGCTGAGCCGGATCTCTTTAATTCTATTTTTTATGACTTAATATGATTTATTATACTCTAATCTCATTTATCATGAGTTAATTTCATTTATGATAATTTTAATATCAATTATCATGGCATAAGAAATTATGTTTTAGTACATGCTTATTTGATTAAATGCCTCATCAATATGTCTTAATTTTCTTATTTGATTAAATGCTAAAAAAAGGTCAAATATTAAAACCGTTTAGCTACTGTTTGGACTCTTTCTATATCTTTTTGTCCATGATTGACCTAAATTTGGTCCCATTATCATTCACATATTTTGTGTCTGGGCATAGATAAAATGCTATGTCTTCAATTATTAAAGAAGCTTAGACTTTCTGAAGTTGGACTTTGGTCATTACAGCAGTATAGGTTTCGGCCCTTTAAAATAAGTTCATCCCCAATTTATTTAGATAATAATTATTGTTTTTGAAAAAAGAAGAAGACACATTGTTAGTTGGCTTTCTGTAGCTTCGTATTTTCATACAAATTACGCCATTGGCCTTCAATTTTGATATCTTTCTTATAATTTCCCATGACTCTGGTATTTCCACACAAATTACATGTTATCTAATGAGTTTTATGTTGAGATTGGCTTTTCAGCTGCAACTAGAAAAATATTGCAGAAAAATTTTTGTGTACAAAGTAGCCAAAAAAGATGAGTTTATCGCCTTTAACACAGAAGAGACAATCGTCCACAATCATAATAGCTCAAAAAAGCCTATACACAACTTTTTAGCATATGACAGTCATTGAGAGAAGTGACATTCAATATGTCTCCCTCACGACTTTAAAGACACGACTTTAAAGACACGGGCAAAATAATCTAATCTAGAGGAGAGATAATAAGTAGCTTTTCAACAGGACCTATTTGATATTAATGCAAGATTGTATCAATCTTATGATACTATTACATGTGACATTGTCAAGGGCTAATTCAAGCTGTAATTGCCATAATTACTTCCTATTAAAATTATAATATATGTTCATTATTGTCCATTATTATATAACAGATTCTATTATCGTCCATTATTATTGTAACATATGTCATTACTACTATGATTAATCCATTATTATTGTAACATATGTCATTACTACTATGATTAATACTTCGACATAAAGGATCGCTCTTTTGCAGACACTTCAACGGGTCAAATCTGATTTTAACTAAAAGGATTCAACCGACATTTTGCAATTCAATTTGTTTCTTTATTGTTTGACAAGAATCAAATTCCATTTGCCCATAGTCAAAAAGAGAAAAAGAAATAAAGATGAGGTTGCTCTCCAACAGGTAATTAACATGTCCTGTTTGTTGTGGGAATGAAAATTTGGGTTTTTGAAATGGATTGGGAGTTATGGTCCATTATATTTTTATTTTTTGTTTTTGCTTCTATTTCAACTTTCAATTGAATGATTATCGGTGAACTAAAAATGGAAACAGAGCCAATAGAAAAAGCCTCAAGCTTGGAGATCACATCTACTCTTGGAGGACTGCGTATATCTATGCTCATCATGGTGATGTCGACCTCTGTCATTTTTGTACAGAAAAGAAGATGAAATTTTAGTTTTTAGTCTCCCCTCTGGTTGTTTTATGTCCTCCTCTGTTCTGCACAAAACTCTTCAACACAAGGAATTGGTATATATAGGTGACTTGCATGCAGGAATACATTATGCAAAGCAAACAGAAGTAATTAAGTTCAAGAAAAACACAAGTGGGTACCAATTGAATTATTCTTTTTGGTACATCGCGATAAAGAAAGCTAACTCCTATGGTATCTTCCAAAAGTAAGGGTTGACTCTAAGAAAATACAATTCCTAAATCAACATCATGTTCCATCTTAGATGATTTGTACAAAAATTAGCTTCTCTATAATAATGTTTCAAAGAACAAAAGCTTTAATATTTTTAATGAAATTAATCAATTGAATATTTGATTTATAGGTGTCTAAGGATTTTTATTATGCATTCAAGTATAAACTTTTTTTTATTCTTTTGTCTTTAATTACTTTTCATCAGCATGCTCTTTGTTTTTGATGTGCATCTTTCTTGGTTTATGGTTTTATTTTGTAGATAGATGCCAAACAAAATCGGAAGTGAAATAAAGAAGGATAACATGATAATAGCTGAGAGGTCACAAATTATAAATTTAACTCTCTCTAATTTTTCTGAAGGGTGTAAGTGGGATAATGAAAATTTCAAATTACTAAGTGTTGCGATACAATTTTATTTTTTTCCCTCCCCAAATTTAGTTTTTCAATTGTGCATTTTATTAGGGACTGAAATATGTTTAGAAATATGGATTTTATTTTGCTTTCGTTTTTTTAGTGATATTGATAAATGGTTAGATCAGTTTTGTGAGTTTTTATTCTAGCATCTTAAGATTTTGAAATCTCACACATCGTTTCCTTAAACACTATTGTGCTTTGACTTTTGATTTAAGTGGGCAAACATATGAATTAAAAGAAATTTAGATAAAAGTTGTGATACTAGTTGCAGGAGGTGTGAAATTTAAAAAAACTCAAATATTGATGTGTTTGGTTGCCAACAGTACAAATTAAGTGAAGCTCAATTTATTTTCTTTAATGATTGTATGCTATATGCTCTTGGGTTTTACATTTAGTAATTTTTTGTTGTTGTCATTTTTAATCATTACTATCTACTTTTTAATTGATTTGCTTTACTGTTACAGGTGGATAAAATCTTTATAAGATGAAGTTGGTGAAAAATGAAGAATAGCAATTTCAGATAACACACTCAAAAACAGAACATGATAAAAGAACAAACAGGCGAAAGACGAGACATTACTGAGGAAAATTATGAAGGGTAGTCAAATATAAGTTAATTCACCTCTAAAAAAAGTCATATTTTTTGTTGTTAGAGGGAAACTCCAACTAAATAATGGTAATCTTACAATTTCATCACTTTGATGTATGAATATTCATAAATCTTATGAAGAATTAAACACTCAGTTGAGCAAAAAACTAATTCTTATTAATGCCTATCCCCAACTGTATTTCGTGTTGTGTTGTCTTAATGTTTCAACAGTAGAATGTGATTATGAAGTAGTTTTATGCATTTGATTTTTATTTTCACATAATATTCAACATGATTGTCTTTCATTACAATGAACTTTGTTATTCAAGGGAAGTCCAAATAAACCAAGTAGAGGGGATGTTCAATGTGTCATCAATGTTACTGATTATCAATGGTGGTGTCTCGTTCTGTTTGAATTGTTATGAATGCTTTAAGAATTGATAAGAAATCTGTTTTCTTCTTCTTCTTTTTTTTCTTTACAATATTCATAGTTATGATAAGTTGGTCTAATTGTTTATCTTTATGGGTCATCAAACTTAATGTTGCCTGTAGTTATCATCCATATATTAAATCTTGAACTTATCTTTAGTTCCATTTCTTTGGTTTTGACATAAACGGCTAATGTGTTGTTAAAACAGGTACACTGAAAACAAGAACTTGTAGTTAAGAACCCATGCCCATTTTGTTGTTGCAATTGCAACTGTAAATCTTTCTTGCATAAGGTTACAGTGTAGATGTTTTTCATTTCTATAGTCCTCCGCTATTGTAATCCCAAATGAAAAGTTTCTCAATTATGTACATTTTGCTTACTTTTTTCTTAACTTATTATTGTGAGGTTGAATTAAATAGTCATCAGCTTCCTTTTAATGTTTTGATAATTTTGGTTCTTTATTTGTTGTTGCGGGAAGGGGTTGGTGGGGTGTATTTTGGAGTAAATTGATGGACTAATAATTATAAGAAAATTTTGTCTTAAAATTGTATCGGGTTCCTGTAGATGACATCCTGCATGGAAATAATGTTTTTCTTGACTTTATATGAGAATGAGTTTTGTGTAATTTTCACATGCAATGTTGTTTATTGAGAAGTTCTAAATTCCTAAAAAGTAGAGAATATGCTTTACCAAATGCAACAAACATCACGCGTGTGTGAATTTGTTTTTTTATTTTAAGGAACATATATACAAAGTTATAAGGACATATTCTCTATTGGCATGTGAAGTTATTTTCGAGACATACTTCTCTATCAAATGTGACAATCAAGATCTCTTATACAAAGAAACGATTGTAAAAAATCAAAATCATATTTGAATGTTTTCTTTGTAAGAAATCCCAACATAATATTATCATACCATATGCATCTATTGTGAATAGATTAAGATAATTATTGTAAATAGATGAATATTTTTTCTTTTTTCTTGAAACCTTTGTTTCAAATTAATCTTTTGTCTTATTTTCATTTTGCTGTTAATAATCAAAAGCTCATATGCTTTTTCAATTTTAGGGGACAGGTGTAGAATTCTTTTATTATGCTAGCATCCTCGCACGCACGAGCATACTCATATATATCACACACCACATAGAGGCATGACTGACCAGAGGAATAGGTAACCAAACCTCCTTAACCTTAACTTCAAAATAATGAAACAAACATGACTCTTGACTAAACTTAAGAATAAAAGTAAAATATATAAAACAGAAGTTAACTATAAAAGTTTGTTTAGTGAAACATATAACAATTTACTAAAAATTTCAGCAGAGGTTCTCCGTAAAGTAGAACATGTCCATATAATATAAACAACATATACTCCTGCTTTTATACAATAACAAGAACAACAAAGATAACAAGTAGTTCCGCTTCGTTTCTCATCACAATAATAAATAACTAGACTACTACATAACATAAGACCAGACTCCTCATAACTCTAGTGTGACTGCAAACTTTTATCATTGACTTCAAGTATGAGATTCTGAATATACCTTACCTCCAAATACTTGACAAGTCCAGTATTGGTAATTGTCATCCCTTGAGATCTTGTTACTAAAAAAATATCAACAAAAGAAGTGTGAGTTCTACAGACTCAGTGAGTGAAAAAATCGTACCTAAAAGGTACTAGCATCACTCAACACAAGTATATAATATATAGTCAATTAATATTAACATATCATAAATTTTAAAATAACTAAGGTTACACGTACACAATTTCAGAAAACATAAAACTTGGCAAGTACAGTTCCAGTAATACTCTACACAATTTAATCAAAACAATCAAACAATCAAGCAATCAAATCACACAAATCATACAAAAGGCCAATTGAGTAACTCAACCCCGCACAACAGATATCTTCCCATCGGGCATTTTTTTTGCTGACACACCAAATATATTTTTCGTACACAATTTATCGCACTGAGGTTGAAAACTCAATCCTTTTTAAAACACTTATCAGAATCATAATATCTCAAATCAAAATATCAAATCAGAATATCCTAGGTACACCTGAATTTCAGTCTCTGAACTAAAAAAACATTTCCCAGAAAATTTCACTTTTTTGGCCCTTATCAAACACAAACAATATCAAAAAATAAACATAATTCGAATACTCATATTCACATAAATCACTTCACTTAATTATCTGGAAACTAAAGTAGCACGTAATTCACTCACCATATACCGATATTACTAGTCATCTTATCTTGCGTTCACGTACATCGTTAACTTAACTACATTTTACAGAACTACAATTAAATTTTCCAAATATGACTTAGCTTGTCCATTTTATAGGTTATAACTTTTTAATTATGAAAATCTATAGGTACTAAATTTCAAGTATTTATTTAAAGTTTACCATTTTTTGGTATTTTCACACTATCTTGGAAATATGTTTGATTTACACTTATATACTTAACTAAATTCAACAAAACCAAGTTTAAAAATTATCTCTATGACATTAACTATCTTTCTTATTTAGAAACTTTTCCTAAAATCAGCCTTGAAGTCACTCAATTCCTCACATGATCACAAACAGAGCATTCGCACAATTCCTGGTTGTCAACATCAGATTCCAAGGCTTATAAAATATTCATACTTAGGAATTAAATTACTACGCTTTCTAGTGTAGTTTATCAAGATGTTAGGAATATTTCATTTTCAGCATTCTACTCCTAATTTATCGGTTAAGACCCCTTAACATCAATTTTATCAAAATAGGTACAATCAAGACCTGAAAATCACAATCATAACTTCCAACACCTCCAAAATATACAAAACATGAAATTAAGACCTTAACCACTCCATAATTGTACCTTAATATGTCAGGAACAATTCTTGTTCAGAGGTCCTAAGCTAATTCCAACCACAACCCCCAGCTAAGTTTTCAAGACTGACTTAAGCTCACTTAATATCCTGCATGGACCTAGCCGTAGTCTAACAACTCTAACGATAAATATACTTGGAACCATGTTACAAAATTTTCCAGATTTCATCTCAAGACCTTACTCTATATTTTCTCTTTAAAACTCTTAATTTAATACAGTCCCAAAAATACTTAAAATTTTGAATTTTTCTAACTTATCAAATCTGCTATGCGCCCCTTCAAAAATCATTTAACTCTCACTTCCAACACTTCACCCCGCAATTAAACACCCTTTGCTCATGCTCACTACCCAATTTCATCACGTCCTCAACTCACCACATCAACCAACCACTCTTTGCTCTTGTTCATGAACTTTTTGTTCAATTTCAATTACCCTTAACCTCAAAGATTAAAGTATACCAAGTTTTACTCATAAAATTATAACTAGTTTCTTGTGAATATTTTATCAAACCTTGGGTGCATAAATTACTTCCATTGATGTGTATGCGTGTGTGTGTGTGTGTGTATATATATATATATATATATATATACCTATCCCAATCATTCAACATAAATCCTCAAATTTCAATCATATTCATATTCCAATTTGCGTTTAAATTAAACTAACTACCTTATATCCATCAAGCTTGAATTTAATTATACTCATAACTTAGTTGAACTCCACAATTTATCTTTCCAATTATCAATTAACTTCCCATATGTTCACTGTCCCTAATTTAAAGAAAATCACTACCTTAATTAAATAGAAAACATAGAACTATCAATAAGAGAGAGTGGCAGCTGCAACTCTTTTATTACCATGAAGGGATATGATGCTGCCAAAGGAAAACAAATTGCAACTCCCCTCAAGATGAGTTTCACGTTACAGCCAAGTTAGAGGGCTGCCACTGTCTTCACGGCTGAAGCAATTCCCAATCCTTCAACCTCTACCAAACAAGAAGCAAGGAGAAGCTGAAAAGCAAAAGCAGCCCGTGGATGGCAGCTGCTATCCTTCTTATCCGTCTTTCAACTGCTGGTTTTGGTTAATGGAATCAGCCTATTGATTTGATCAAAGAAGCTTAGCCATACCTCTTGAAGGTTGCGTTGATTGAGAAGGAATAAGGGTGCATGGCAGCTGCTGAAATTGAGACAAACGGCAGCTCCAATACATTCCTAACAAAGCTCTTTCTATAGCGTCAAAGATGGTAGCTTGAGAGGGATGAAGTCTTGGCTTCAAGAGCCATAAAGTACAAGGGTCTTTGATGTAGGGAAATAGGGGAAAACAAAGTTAATGACCAAAAATGGGATGAGAGTTGGCCAACAAGGAGCAAGAAAGTTCCAGAAGAGAAGAAAAAAACCAAAGGATGAAGTCAGGTTCGTGAAAAGGAAGAAAAAAGAAGGAAAAAGAAAACATAGAAGAAGTCAAAGTCAAAAGTGTAAACTTGCATATTTTTCTTGTTTTGGTTATATACATAGGCAAATGTCTAATTGTATTGTTTACTTATTTAATTTTCTTGTGGTAGAGATTAAATCTTGATATATATATATATATATAAATATAATATATATATATATAATCCACACCTATACATTAATTATTCATTTACTTGGTCACAATGTTATTTATTTTACGATAACAAATACACAATATTTTTAAAACATACACTAAAGTTACACTAAGATATCGAATTATAACATGTTTAATTATACTATTATTTAATTAATTTGTTTATTTTATAATGTAAATTTATACATAGTGCCTAAAACTTGATTTTATGTTATCGGATTATAAAGGTTATAACAATATGCTTTTATTATTATTATTATTATTATTATTGAGACTAATGTGAGCATGCTTTTTTTAATTTATTATCATTTAGGATAAGTTTTGTAAAGTTTTTTTATTATACTAGCATCCTCGCACACGATATTGCGTGTGTTCATATGTTTTTTTCTTTTTTAAGGGAAAGATGTAAAATTCTTTCTGGTGCATACTACTGTAACCAGCATATCAAGTTTTCCTCAGAATGTACTCCTCTATTAGGGTATAAGTTTTTCACTCTCATGCATGTCCTTTATTTGCGTGTAAAATTTTATAGACGACATTATAGTTATATAAACAATTAAGAGTTTGTCAGCTCTAGAGTTTAATACGCTAATAGAGGAAGCACGTGAGAGTGCAAAACTTGGGAAACATATTAGATAAATTAAAACTTAGGGCTTAGAGTACAATTTTTAGTAAAGATAGCCATCGATGTGACTTATAAATGATAAAAAAATGGGTAGATTTAAAAATAAATTAAAAAATTGTTGAAACTTACATCCCATTCATCGATTCTATACTAAAAGGCATAACACCTCTATAGTGTCTTTTGACTTTTTAATATAGTTTTTAATTCAAATAACATACTAAAAGGATAGTGCTCTCCTAAATTTTTACTTTTTTTAAATTAAAATTTTATCATTTATTAGAAACTACTCAATTTCTCTTATAATTAAGGAAAAAATTAGAAGAAACAAAAAACTCACGTATTGTTAACTTTAGTTAATCAATTATTTAAAAAAATATAAAAATCAGCCTCTTCTAAAATTTATCTTCTTTTCTCCATTTTATACAATAATTATAATATTTTTCATATTATTTCTTGAATATGTGCGTATGCTCGTGTGATGGGACTAGTATGATATAAGTAAATTGTTACCTACCTTTTTTTTTTTTGTTTTTTTTTTTTTTTTGCTGTTGCTAAAATGGTAACTTGTTACTTGATCAATTTGAATAATTAAATACCTTCCATTCGAATAATTGAAACTCATTGCAATAAAATTTAATTGCATCATGCATCAAAAATGAAAGTATACAGAACATGAAAGTAATAAACCGGCATGAAGATTAAAAATAATCAATGAATGAGTTTTGGATGACTTCTTGGAAATTGTTTGATTGAGAAGTAATTGATTAGAAGTGATTCTGAGTGGGTAGTTTTCTAATTAGTTAGTTTTAAATATTCAATTCAAAAAAATTTAATTTAGTATGTGGGAAGTAGACGTTGGGAAGGTTTTACTTTTTTATTTATGTAAAAATATTACATGATAGAATGAATCACGTATGTAGATTTTTTGTGTGAAATTTTTGTAATTGATTTTAAATTGACAGAAAAAATATAAATAATATGTTTGTGATAATAAGAGACCACAAGAGTATTCCATTTTTAAAATAGTATAGATATTCATAACAATGGCTGTGGTGTTGCCATTCAAATAAAAGAAAACACCACACTTATTATTTCCTTGATATCGAAGACATATTTGATTTTGTTAGATTTTCTCCAATTATTTAAATACCCCAACTTCACTTTAATAAAAAAAAATATGGATCTCAAACATTTGAACTCAACCCATAGATAAATATTTTTAGCCTATATAATATACAGTAACCCTTGAAGGACACAACCCAAAAATATTTGTTCAAATTAACTACATAAATAAATGTATTTTAAGGTGGTTATCTAATGCTCGAGAAGTTGTTTGATAATAGATGAGAGCTTGGTCCACTAAATAGATTGGGTATTACATATACTGAAGATGAAAATAACCCAAAAATATTTGTTCAAATTAACTACATAAATAAATGTATTTTAAGGTGGTTATCTAATGCTCGAGAAGTTGTTTGATAATAGATGAGAGCTTGGTCCACTAAATAGATTGGGTATTACATATACTGAAGATGAAAATGACATGATGCTCGTGGGTGATATCCATGGCCGTGAGTAGCTTTACACTTCCATTTCTCTTCTCATTCTTTCCAAGAGACACTTCAATGTTTATCATATCATTGGAACGTAGTGACGAAGTGAAGAAGATGAATGCAAAATGTAAGTTCCCTGCATCTTTGTTGAAGACATTGTCGTAAGCCTGGATTCGCAGCAGCCTGTTGAAACTTGAACATTTAGTTTTCTTCTTTAGTTCTATGATGCCTTTTCTCGGGGTAGGAATTGGTGACGAGTGTATTTTGGTGGTTTGTGTTGGGCTCAGATTTTAAGCTTATACAAAGAGTAGAATGCTGACAATTAGTTTTGATGGAAGATGCACCATTAATGTTATAAAAATAAAAGAATTTTATCTAGTTAAGTATGGTTTTTTTATTACATTGTTTGTGGGCATTGTCATTATAAAAATCTCTGCATCCTTGCTTTTATTTGCTTTCTATTTTGACGTGTAGTTTTCTCAACAGAGAGTAACAATCCCTTATTCCTCAGAAGGAGAGGCTGCAATGAGGTCCTGATGATGTTCTTGCTTTGGACCTCTGGTTTTGTTGGTCCTACTCCTTTCAAACTCACCTGAGAAAAAAAAAAAAAATCAACAAAACAAAAAACTATGATTGTAGAAAGCCAAATTTGAAAGCAATTCTAATTGGGGAATGCATATGCTAACTTTCGCAAAAAGAAAAGGTGTAACCTGCAAAATCCTAAAATATGATTGTAGATGAAAGGCTACAAATTTGCGAATTTTGAAAGCCAAATTGCTGTTTGCCCAATTGTTGCTACCTACTTCTCTCATATTATTTTTTTATACAATGAAAAAATTATTGGTCCTTTTGAACTCACCTGAAGAAAAAAAATTAACAGAACAAAAACCTGTGATTCATGAAAGCCAAATTTAAAAGCAATTGCAATATTGGAGAGTAATACAAACGCTAACATTCACCAAAGAGAGAAAGTGTTGCCTGCAAAATCATAGGATATGATGGTATATGCAGCAAATTTGTGATTTTTGATAGCCAAATTGTTATAGAATAGAACTCTGCTACTTACCCATGGTTGCAACTCTGAATGATAATCAATGGGCTTGAAAAAATTGATTTTTATGAGAAAACTATGCCTCCATAAAACCAGGGATGTGGGAGAGTGAATTTTTTTTTATTGAGATAACATAAGAGAAGGAGATCAGGAACGTGTTTTTCATAAAAAATTATTTTAAACTTAGTTTTTTATTTTATTTTAAAGTTAATTTAAATCAGTAAAACAATTTCTTTCTAATTAATATATAATTTATATCAATAAAAAAAGTTGGGTCAATTGTACTTTACCCCCATTAATTACCACTCGTTTTGCAATAACCCTCATAAATTATTAAATTAGACACATAACCCACTTATTTGAGTAATAATTAGCAAATAACATTCACTCATCTAAATTAGTCATTAAATTATCTTATAAAAGTACTAAATTACCCTCATTATAAATTTTTTTATGTCTTCTCCTCCTTACATATTTTTCCTTTTATTTTCTATGAAACTAAACTCATTCAATATTAGCATACATAAATAATATAATTTTTATTTTCTTGTCAAAATATTTAAATTATCAATTTACTAATATTATTTTTCTCGTTTATAGAAATTATACAAGTTGTTTCAATTTGCGTTTTATTGATGATATTTTCATCAAAATTTTTATTTTCTTATTAATGTATTACAACTGTTAAATAATATACTAAAATTGGATAAATTTGAAGATTTAATTTCTAGAAAAAGAAATAAGAGATAGAAAGTGAAAGACATTAAAAAAAATATTATAATAAGGATAGTTTAGTATTTTAAAAGTTGATTTGTTAAATTTAATGACTAATTTGGATAAGTGAGATTATTTGCTAATTATGTCTCAAATAAAGAGATCATGTATCTAATTTAATAGTTAATGATAGTTACTGCAAAACGAGTGGTAGTTCGTGAGGGTTAAGTATAATTGACTTTAAAAAATTAGTAATAATTGCAAAAAATGAGGAAACTGAGTTTAAAGTACAATTTTAATTTGTTTTAAAAAAACTATTGTGCAATTAATGAAGAGATAATGATTTGTAAAGTGGGGTGTGAGAGAAAGTGAATAGTTATTAGCAAAATAAAGTTTGAAATATTTTTTTTTTTAATTATCTATGAGGAGATAAATGAATTAAAAGGTGAGAAGGGTGTGGGTAATTATTAGGAAGATATATATTTTTTTATTTAGTTGAAATGAATAAATAATTTAACTGGGTATCTATACCACCACTAAATTTTTGTTTTAAATAGTATTCATACTATTAAATATTAATAGTTGAATTTTTTATAATAAAAAAAGGTAGCCCAACCCAGGCACATATCCTCAAAACCGAAAAAAGACCAACTTGAAAAACCACACCAAGAAAGAAACTGTAATAAAAATAATTTTCTTTCTTTTTTCGCTAGTTGGGTACGTGGGAATGGCCATTCCATTCAATGTATGATTTAATGGAATGAACATTCTTTCGTTTGGTACGTTTTTAGCCTCATAATACTTATTCCATTCTGACCATTTTATTTCATAGAAGTAGAAATTCTCAAACACACCTAAGGGGTAGTGTTGCTCATTCCTACTTCTTTAGTTCAGTTCATTTAAATAACAAAAAAACCATTCTACGACAATATAAAAAGTTGAATATTAATAAAATAATAATATTATTCATAAATAAACAAAAATACTTATTATTTAATTTAGTCAAATAACAAAAATACCCTTCATATCACATTAAATAGTATAAAATCATATAAAACAAAATGATTATTCCTCATTGGCGCAACCTACATTCATTTCATTTCTATTCCCTTTTCTATTCTAATTTCATAAAAATTATTTCTACATATCAAACTAGCCCTTCAAGTAAAGTAAGAAAAGTCCAATGGAATGGCGAAGAAAGGAAATAAACAAAAGAAAATTTCAGAGGATGGATGGGTTGGGGAATGGGTTTTGGAAAAAGTTGCCGTAGGAGATTAGTATCAAACTCATTGTCTACTTGGAAACCATGAAGAAAAAATCACATGGCACTTATATAATAGTTTATATTACTCTTTCAGAAAAAGAAAAAAGAAAAATAGTATATAGTATATAGTACAACCTGTTACACATGACTATCTACTCAGTGCAGAGAAACCTCCTTTCCTTTTTCACTTTTAAAGCTCACATTTTCAGTCCACCTACCACTTTCATTGTATGCACAAAAAGTAAAATTCATTCTTGGCCACCAAGTAATGGCTGCACCAATAAAAGTCAATGAAACAATAATAAATCCTTGCAATAAAACTATCCCTCTTGTTTTCTCTGCTCCTCTTATGGCTACTAACATCCTCACCATGTCTGATAGCGATTACAATTTTAAGCAAGAATGCAAGAAAATTCATGATTCTTTCGAAAATTTCAATTAATGGATTCCATCTCTGGCTAGCAGGACCCAGCTTGAAAGACAGAAAATCAGGGAGACTTACAGGGTAGTATATGGGGAAGACTTGATTAGTCTTCTTCATAAATATGAATCTGGGTTTTCACCCATGAAATACTTTGCTTTGCCAATGTGGATGCTTGACCCATATGAAAGGGATGCAACTGTGGCTAAGGAAGCACTCGAACAAAATGAAACTAATTTCGAGGCTCTTGTCGAAATTTTCATTGGTAGAAAATCAAGTCATATCCTCCTAATCAAACAGGCTTATCAAAAAAGATTCAGAAGGCAATTAGACCAAGATATTATCAATTTGGAGCCTCTACACCCCTACCAAAAGGTGAGCTTTTTTGGATGATATATATATTTATTATGTGGAAGTTGTTTAGTATTGCTTTATGATGCTAAAGATGATATATGTTTGGTCAAGCAGATTCTTTTGGCATTGTCTACATCACATAAGGCTCATCATGCAGATATTAGCCAACATATAGCCAAATGTGATGCTAGGAGGCTTTATGAAACAGGGGAAGGAAGCAGAGGAGCCATAGAAGAAGTTGTGGTGTTAGAAATTCTGAGTAAAAGGAGCATTCCCCAAATGAAGCTGACACTCTCAAGCTACAAGCACATATATGGATATGACTATAGAAAGGTACCACCTTTTCTATTCTTTCTTAAATTTTCATTATCTAATGGAATGAAACACAACTTATACTTCTTTTCCACACACTGCAATCTGCATATTGCAGTCAATCAAGAGAGGAAACTATGGGGAATTTGAAAAGGCTCTGAAGATGGTGGTAAAGTGCATTTGTGATCCACCACACTATTATGCAAAGGTAATTTTTTTTTTCTTTTTCCATTCTCATCCCCTCCTTCCCCAAAGTTGGGATTCAAACTTCAGTTTAATTAATCACAAAAGGCTTCTATGGAAACTGGAAAAGAGAGTTACAACTGGGTTTAAAATTCGCAGGCACTGCATACAAGCATCAAAGGGGTAAAAAGCCACAAAGCAACCTTGGTACAAGTGCTTGTAAGCAGGATTAAGATAGACATGGATGAGATTCAAAGGGTCTTCAAGAAGAAGTATGGGAAGGATTTTAGAGATGTCATCAATGAAAGCATTCCATGCGGGGACAACAGAGATTTTCTTGTTTCCTTAACCACAAGAACTTCTTCTACTACCTAAACAATTTCATCTGGTCAAGATTTCCACAGCAGCAAAATTAAGAGTAGTTTCTCTGGTTCTTTGTTTAGTTAAGGAACAGATTTGGTTTAACTATCACCAACAGCATGGTGCAATCTAATTGTGAGAATATAAAAATATCTATTTATTTTCTTCTCTCTCTGGTTTCTGAAAGTTATCTCTTTTCTTATGAATTGAAAAGTAACGGAAACTTTTGATTCTTAAAAAGGAGCAATTTTACCCTTTTTATGTTCTAAGGCAGTTTTAAGCCTTACCAAAGCTTTTATTATCTCCCTTTGGCTGAAGTAACAAAGTGATTGATGGGTTAATAGATAAACTCTCTAAAAATAAAGTTTCTAACTACTCACTGATTTTTAAGCCAATACTTATAAATGCTGGTTACTGGAGAAGTTAATTAGTTAATGAAATTTCCTCCCAGAGTTTTATACTCATTACATGTAATTTTTTTTTAAAAGTCTGATTTAGTCTTTCAATTTGTCAGAGGGAAATTCTATTTTCATAAGATCTGGATCCTCTCCTTTTCTTCAAGAAAAGGAAAGTCCTTTTCGAAAAGTGACAAGACATACTCTATCTCTCTTAGAGGCAAAAATATTTTTTTACATGATACCCTTTTTGGAGCGAGTGTAAAAGTACAATTTTATTCTTGAAAATATGTCTGTTACTCTCTCAAAAAAATCCTTTCTTTTCTTGAAGAAAAAGAGAGGGTCCAAATCTTTTTTCATAGGAGAGAAAGGTTGCACCCACACAGTCGTACTGGGACCATATGCAAGTCCCACCTGCAAGAGCAAGGACTGCGTGGAAGCAAACATCTCTTCGATAGAAATAAGGTCTCCCTTTGTCAAATACATAGCAAATTAATAAGATTAGATATAATATAATACCATTCGACAAACAGTATGCTTGTATAAGTTGTATTTTAGAAATAGATATGATAGGTGGCTTGCTTCTTGGCACTTCCCTTTAGGCTAATGCTTGATCCCCTACATGCCTAGTTATCAAGTTTGGAACAAAATGGGTGTTGCCATTCTAGACCTTTTCTCATGATGGCAGAAAGAAGATTATCAAAACCTGAAGAAAGATTATTTAAGACCAAAAGAAACCTTCAACACAAGTAACTGAAAACACTTAATATAGTATAGTAGGATTCTTACAGAAGACTCGAGACTTAACCAAGAAAAAGGAATAATTCTTTTTCAAGAGAAACCCAAATGAAATCCCCTTTTTCTTGAAGTCTCTTCTTCCATCTATAAAAGAAACCTATAGAGGAAAGCTTGATTCAGTACAAAATATTTATAAAATAAGCCTCCAACAACCTAGCTAAAAGGCTGTAATCAAGAAAAATCATAGTAAGCCTCCCCATGGAAGCCAAGGTTAGCTCTGCAACTAAAGACAAGGGGTCTTTTGAGGATTTTGAACCATTGTGCAAGTGGATTAAAGAAGAAGGACATGACACCCTTGAAGTTCACCTTCCTGGTATAACAATATAACCATCTTTCTCATTTTTATCTCTATTTTGGAACACTTTAACATCCTTAATCTACAACCTATTTGTTGTTGTAGGTTTCAAAAGGGAGCAAATAAGAGTTAAAATCAATCATCTTGGCTTCATTACAATCAGTGGAGAGCATCCCTTGCCCTTAGATGGAACTAAATGGAGACGTTTTAACAAACAAGTTAAAATCCGGAAAAATTGTAATGCAAATGCTATTCATGCTAGGTTTTCAGATCGTATTCTTTATGTTGTAATGCCAAAGAAAAATCCTCTGATTTATCAACAAGATCAAGAAATTGAAGTATCAAAACCAGAACCAGAACCAGAATTCAATCCGAAGAAAGTGGCAGCATATAACAAGGTTGAGCTTAATAGTAAAGGAATAATGCCAGAAACAAGAAGCAGAAAAGCTGTGAAGGTAATGGTGGCATTCGCTATGGTAATGGCTCTTGGAGGTTATGTAATATATAAATTTGGAAAGATTACCGACCATTCTTAGAACTAGCTTGCTTCTTGTGCTTTATTGTTTACATTTCCTCCAATTTGCTTTGTAAATGTTATTTTCAAAGATAATAGTGGATGTCTCTTGTGATTTCTAAAACAGAAGGGCGAACTGGGATTGAAAACCAAAAAGAAACATCATTTGTTGTTTCTGCACACATTGAATTATACTCATTACAAGAAAGAAAAGAAAGGCATACCAATCATCAAAGATTAAATTACATTCACAAACCTAAATATCAAGTTTAGCACATCCAACTATCCAACACCAAATACACGTTACAAGTTGTATATAATAAATCATAAAGAACTGAATGCTAAACTTGCTCATAGCTTGATGGATATTGGCCAATATGCATAAATGGGGAGTCTGCCAATGTAACTTCTTATTGCAACATCATTGCCCTTTGAAGCAAAGACTGCGAGCTGCTGTGCTTATGTCCATGTTTGAGAAGGAAAGAGCAATGAAGAAAGTTAAGATGAAGGAATTGTAAGAGGTCATGGCTAAATAAATTGTAAGACTGAAGAGAGTATGCAAAAGATAGGAGTCTTCTTTGGGTATCTAAAATTGATTGGGAAAATTGCATCATAAAGGGAAAAACTGTGGGGACACCTCATCTTATGCCAAAGTTATTAACTAAAATTTTACTAAAGCATCTCTCTCAAGATAGTTGTCCACTCTATAGCTGAAGTACTGCTTTTTTTCTGCGGCTTGCATCTTCTCTGGGTCCACACTTTTGTTCAAACATCTTCAAATGCAAGCATATATCAGAAACTGGAGCCCAACAGGTGTGACCACTGTTATTTTTCATATTTCATTTAATTTTCTGAGTTACATCAAGCAAAAGTTGTCTCTATCTGTGATGGTTGCTTACCTAAAAAGAAAAGAAAGATATCTTAATAGATGTTAAGATTTTCTTTTGGTGCATAGGAAACAACATTAGTTAAGACTTTGATTTAAGGGTATGTTTGGTACAGGGTTTAAAGATGTGAGGGTTAAGCAATACATAGAGATATAAATGTAAGTTAATTTTTAATTTCTTAAATATTAATCATGGAAGATATATTAAGGAGAGAAATCATGGAAGATATATTAAGGAGAGAAATCTTAAGCTTAATTGTGTTTGGTTATGATTATAAATGTAAGTTAATTTTTAATTTCTTAAATATTAATCAATTAAGGTACAACATTAATGATTAATAAAATATTATTATTATTTTTTAGGTATGATTATTTTATTTTATTTAATCTTGATATAATGATAAAAAAAAATTCATAAACATGTGACAAATTATCTTGTTTTTATATTAAAACTCAATAATATTCAAAAAAAATATCTTATTTTATAGGGACTAAAATTATATTTAATCTAATTATATATATATATATATATATAACGATGAAGTTACAAAGTATTACAAGTGAAAAATTATAAATATTTAATAAAACTAAATTTGACGTCCATATATAAAATATTTTAGATATAATGGATAGGACAGAGGTTTTCTAAACCTTTGGTATAGGGTCAGATCTTATTGGACACAATTTATTTGCATATATATTTATATTTATATTAATTATTCCATTTATTATATATTAATATATAATATAATAAATATATAATATAATAATTTGATAATAATAATTTCATTTGTTTTTAATATAGTTACTTTATTTTTTACTTTTAGAGAGGTTAAAAATGGTCTCTTGATTCTTTAATCACTTTTAATTTACCATTTTCTTCATTTTCTTTCCATTTTAAAAACATATAAGCATTATGTTACAAGAAAAAAAATAGATACAGATTCTTCGATAATATTATTTCCTAAAAACTAAATGGAACCTAATTTTAAAATCAATTAAATAATAGTATATAAGTAAATTAATGAGCATATAATTTAATTTTTTTTAAATACTTGCTAACGAAAGGTGGTTGAACCTAG
The DNA here is from genome assembly GCA_029379385.1 of Quillaja saponaria. Classification (NCBI taxonomy): domain Eukaryota; kingdom Viridiplantae; phylum Streptophyta; class Magnoliopsida; order Fabales; family Quillajaceae; genus Quillaja; species Quillaja saponaria. The sequence continues at coordinate 24,271,244 of CM055607.1, forward strand.
CGGAAGAGACTAGTATTCGCTCTCATAAACTAGTTCATCTATTACATCTTTAAAAGTGCAAGTTTTGGTTTTGTGAGGGAGTCCCTCACTGTACATTCTACAGTGGGGTTTCCCTCACTGTAGCCACTATTCCTTTGGAGAAATTATTCATGTACGTTGCTTACCTCATTTTTTTTGCTTTGGAGCAGCTAATTTTGGGGAGCAGTGGTCAATGGATGTGCACAAAATTAGGATAGCCAGATTTTGAGGGATTTTGGTGCAGGATACAGGGGTTAATGGCATTGGTATGGCCAAGCCCCAAATTAAGGAAGGCATAACGCAGTTGCCAATTTTTTTGCTTTCCTCATATGCGACTTCCTTTCTTCTCACTTTTCCCGTAATTCTTGATTTACATAATTGCCAATTTTTTTGCTTTCCTCATATGCGATTTCCTTTCTTCTCACTTTCCTTTTTTTGTTTTCCTCTCTTCCAGTAATTCCTGATTTAGGGAGGATACTGACCCTGATTTAAGGTGGATTTTGGGGAGGTTTGCAGTTGGTGAGGGAGAGGAAACATAACTCTCCAACAGTTGGTGGCATTGATTGAGCAAGTGAGGCGTCGTTGAAATTCCTTTCCTTTTTGTTTATGTCAGATTTGTTTTATTCTCCTCCCAATGCACCAATTTCCTAATCCATCTCTATCTTTCTACCCTTGACAGAAGCTCCTTTACAAAAATGGAGAAAGTTACAACCAGAATTCTTTGGTGAGCATCGGTTCATATTCACATTCGAGATCTTCAGATTTTCGATCCTTTGCTGTGTGGAGGTTGGGTCTTTCAAGATTTTAGATTCTTCAGTATGTTGATTTTCTTTATTTGATTTCTTTATTGTTTACTAGGTTCCTCTTTTAAAGCTAAAACGAAGAGGCCAAGGAATGAAACAAGGTCTTTGTTTCCTTCAAAATGATGGGTGTTAATGTTGAACTTAGGGTACATAGTGGAACCAAAGAGGTTTAGACTAGAATGAAGTCAGCTCTTTAAGATACAAACTTCACCAGACGACGGTATGTTCTCTTCCTTTTGTTCCTTCCATCCTTTCTTTCAAGTCCCAATTGTTCCTCTTTATTAATTTCTAATAAATTTTCGAGGAGCTCTATATTTATGATTCTTCAATTTTAAACCAAGCCTTCATTTTCTTCTTATCCATTTAGTTGGAAAGGGTTTGAAGATTGAGAAATAAAAACACTGAGCTTTGCGTGAAGTTTCCGATAAGATATAAATTCCAAAATTTCTAGATTTGTGGTATTTATAGTGATGCCTTCATTTGTGGTATTTCTCTTTTCCCCTCTCAGATTTATGCTTCAAAAACTCTATACAGACAGCTTAAGGCTTATCCATCTCTTTGAAAAATTTTATCACTTCAACTATAATTTTACTTTAGGATTTTGATTTTGAATTTTTTTTTTTTTTTTTTTTTTGCAATGCCAAATATTTATTGGGATTTTGCTCATTTTGATCAAATTTCAATTATGAAGAAACTGGGAAGAAGATGAAGCAGAACAGGTTTGTTATGATTCTAACTTCATAGCATTACAATTTGATCCTTATTTACGTTAGAGAATTTAGAACCTCTGTCTCTGAATAACTTTTTTTTTTTTTTTTTTTTTCCTTTTTAACTCTGATTTCACTTTCCTATTCTGAATTTCTAATTGGGGTTTTGCTGATTTTGATCATTTGACCCACGAGACCTTCAAAAATTAGGAAGAAGTTAGGAGGCAATTCATGTTTGTTCCAATTCTAACTTTTAATTGCTATGATTTGATCCAAAATCAACTTTGTTCTAATTGTAATTCTTATTTCATCTACTATTGTTTTTTCCATATCTTTTTTTTTTTTTTTTGCCAATCATGCATAATCTCAATGAAAAATATCAGTTTACATGATTGCATTTGAAGATCATTATGTCAAAATTGGCAAAAGAAAAAAGAAAAAAGAAAAAAGAAAAATTGTCAATACAAGAATTTTCTTATTTTTTTACATATTAAATTATGAAGTTCACTTTGGCCAAATAAAAGTCATAATTATTTGTAGCTTTGTTATACAATCCATCTTGATCCACACGCCAATAGCACGGCCCATCACCACACTTTGTTCTATGAACATTAAACAAGTCAAAATGGCATTTCAGATTACCCTAACTCATATTACAATTGAAAAGGGTAATCCTCACAATGTTGGTGTTGAATTCCCAATAGAAACAACCTCCAAATGGAATCACATAAGTTCCCAAATCATCATCTTTGAATTGGCAATGGGGTTAGGTTTGTATTGTCTCCTAAGTTTTTGATGATAATCATACAAAACTTGGCCAAAGCTGGGAAGCTTCAAAAGCTGACCCCAAAACAATTAGAAGAGCCAAATAGTTAGTTTGGTTTATTTCTACTATAAATACTCAGCTACTAAATTATGCAAGGGTTCCTGAAGTACAGTTCTTTCATAAGTTGTATGCTTCCTTTTTAACCTTTTAGTTTTATTAACAAATATTGTGTATCTAGATTCCAGTTACTTTGAACAAGTAATTGTTTATATTCATGTTTCTATGGAATGCATATCACGTCTACTGTATGCTATGTTATTAGCTATAATCATGAGATCTCTGTCCTATTTAATATTTCTTAAACTTATTCTTTAAATAAATATGCTTAGTAATATGGATTATTAAACTAATATATGAACTTCAATATTACAACCTTGCATAAGGTAGAAGCATATGCACAGTTGATAAACCAGGATGATTTTAAAACTTATGTAAGTAAAGCTTTTGTTTCATTTTTTTGTTGAATTGAATTCTTATGTAGTTATTCAAGTAATCAGGCAGTGAAATTTTTTCTTACTATTATTAACCACTATCATCTTCAGTTAATGACTAACTTTTGTTGTACTGTGTACTTTAGGGATTATGATCAATTAGCTAGATTGCAGATAATTTATGAGGGATGTTTACTTTTGCTTTATATTACTCTTTTCGATCAAATGTATTCCCTATTATTCCATATTTTTCTGTTTTGATCAGTGATATTGTTAGTTTAGGTTCCTAGGATTTGATTTGAATTACTTAATTATTTTCAAATTGTAGCAAGTGACATTTTAGTTATAAAAGGAGTTGAATCTATCATGGTCCATGAATCCAACAACCTTTCCTACTGAGAGATTCACCATGTCAGAGTTCGACATCTATTTTTTGCTATCTATATTTCAGGTACATGATGATATTCAAATTCGCAGTGCAGGAGCTAATGTAAATGCTTATATGTGATTTAGAAGTTCTCATGTATGCTCTTGGGTTGCTATGCTGGAATTTAGTGGATCCCCTCCAAGTGAACATTGCATGATTTCTAATCTGCAATTTGTAACTGTTTGTCGTGTCAACTATGCATATATTTTAAGATTTAAGAGAAAAAAAATAGATAAGAAGAAATTTTTTCAGTGCTATTTTTGGAATTAACATACTTCAAATTGAACATATTTTGTACAAAAAAAAAGAAAGAAAGGAAGTTTTACCTTTTTTTGATTATGACATGTGTACTCCTATCATGAATGAAAACTCCTTACACTTAGATCATATGGAATTTTGTTTTCAAATAATTAAAGTATATGTAGATAAGATTTTTACTTAATAAAAGAGCAGTAGCTTATGTATATTTCTCAAATTTTGATTCCTCCAAATGTAGTTCTCCTTCATATCCATATTATTTCTTCGACAGATTGAATTAAAACTCTTTCACAGTCAAGGAGTCATGGTATGTATCATATCCTTTACTTTTTTTTTTTGTTTTTTTTTTTTTTTGGAGTTTAGGTTTGTTGACTTTGTTTATGATATTCAATTGGTTATGATTATTATTTTGATATAGTAATTATATTTGCTTTTGGTGATCTAAATCCAAATAATATAAGTCATTGAGAATTTTTCAACCGAAGCCTTCTGTTAAGTTTTATCATCAATACATGTTAACATTTAATTTAAAACATTATTCTTGAATGATTTTACAATATATTGCAAAATTCATTTTTAAGATAATCATGACTTCTATCACTTCTCTTCTAAGTATTCATATTCAATCTATGGAAACTTTGAATATACAAAGAGGTCTTCTCTAATTTAGATGTCTACTTAGTGCTTACCACTAGTTCTTTGTGCTGGAATGAATTATAATTTCTATGCTTCTCGAAAACATAATTCTAGGAGTAGTACATTGTTAAGTTGCAGTCAATTAATTTTAGCATGTATTTTCTGCAAGATGTGTAACCAACATATAATTGTCCTTCGATTTTCTTGAGTTGGTTGTCAATGTTATTCTTTACTTTTGAAGCTTAGAGTTTTTGTTTGGATACATTAAAGCTTACAAAAGTATATTCTGAAATGTATCTACCAGGATGTTATTTAATGCACAGTCTAATAGATAATGCTGTAAACATCTGTTGGCTCGATGAAGAAAACAAAATCTCTAAAGACGAATAGTATTATATTGTATTCTCAACAAGTCCTGCAAAGGATGGATATAGGGTATATGATAAGGTGAATATGAGGGAAATTATATTGAATCATGAGTACTTTTCCATGCATGAGATATGCATTTTCAGCTAAAAGGCTTAATATTTGTTTCTTTTCAATTTCTCTTTTTGGGAAAATAGTGTAGCAAAGATTTTAATTTGTCTTGGATTGTTGAAATTATAGTTCCAAGTTCCAACAATTCTAGATGTTTGAATTAAGTCTTAGATAGTTGTTTCACAGGTTACACACATGAACTCCATCGCCTTTACAAAAGAAAAAAAGACTATGAGGACTATGAGGACTATGAGTAATATCGAAGACAATCAAGCATACTTTCATCTAGAATTTAATTTGGAAGGGAGCCTTTCCATTATGCTAGACAATCTATAGTTGATTTTGAATTATAGATTTGGTATCAATTTCATAGAAAATTGTTTAATCTTCAACTTCTAACCGATGGATACATTGATTTTAAAGTAGAAAGGAAGGAAGTGGTGGTTTTGTTTGGTTCTAATATTTATTTTTTTCCAGTGTTATGTACAACAAAGGATCTTATTAGCTTGAAAAGATCAGGTGTAACTTTGAAGTGAAATAGAACGACGATTGCTTATTTGTAGTGTTTTTATTAAATGTTGCTCTGTCTATTCAATAATATTATGCTTGAATTTATTTATAAGCATGTATTTATGTTTTGCAGGGTAGATGATTTAGAACAAGGAAAGTTTGTATTAGTTGGTGGCTTTGCTTTGAAGAGTAGCCAGCATTTCCTTTGTCTTTTTTAATGATGTGAATTGTAAATAGAGGCCAAGGAGGTTTACAATAGTGTAAGAAGATGCATGATATTTTAGTTTGTTTTAAAGGTGCTAACATACTTTGTGTAATGCATTCCAAACCATTGTATGAATGATGTCAAAAATCTACCTGTGGTTCAATCATATGGGTTAATGTTGTTTTTTATTACAATAATTTTGTGATGTATTATTTTTTTTATGAAAATATTCAATAACAATTATTAAGATGCGATGCTTCTTTGCATAACCTTTGCAACCCGTGCCATTTGGCACGGGTATCTCCCTAGTAGATATAAAAGTGTCAGTAACTTTTGTATAAACACACTTAAGATAGAGTAAATTTACCCCTTAAACTTTTATCATTCTTAACCTCATACCAAATACACTATAAAATATAACCCTAAGTATAAAGTATAACGGACCATATGAATGGCTATAGATCAAGGTAAAAGTAACTTTTAGATGTGTGCTATTTTTTATTTTTTTTATTAATGAGAAATTATGTTATTAAGGAGAGAACATGCAAAAAATGATAATAATATTATATGCAAATTTTTTATTAAATAAATATATTACAAGCAAATAGTTTTTTTATTTTTATTTTATTTTATAAGGAGACAAATATAACCACATAGCAAAATTAAGTAGAGGAACTTATTTAAACGGTTATAATTGAAGCTCGTATTTTTAAATCTTAAATTACTTCAAAATTAATTAGAGGAATGCACAATTCTCTTTGTAGATGGAGCTTTTCTAATAAGGAATATACTCCACTTGAGACTTTAAGATTACTTGTGAATTGTGATATATAAACCGTTATGGGCAAAAGATAAAATATTATTAGTTAAGAAGAAAAATATAAGATTAAATTACATTATTAATTGATCTCTATAATTTGTAATAAAATTTACTTTATTTTTAAACTCATAATTTTAAAATCAAGCTGGTTCATGTTGTCATATTCTATCTAAATTGAATTAATGAAAAATAACGTGGACTAACATAATTTTATATTATCAAATAAAATATGACATATTAATATATTTGTATAAAACATATATAAAATAAATAATTGAAACTATGATATTAATATATATGTCTCAAATGTGGTCATGTCATCTTTTGAGACATATATTATAATGGCTCAATTTTGAAACTATAAGTTCTTAATTTTAAAATTGTTAACTATAAAATTAAAATGAATTTTAATACAAATTATAAAGATTAAAAAAATATATAATTTAGCAAAAAAAAGAAGAAAAAAAAAGAGAGACCCTCATTGCCCCGTCAAATTCCATTTTAGGGTAATATCTTATTAATTAGCACGATTTTTATTTTTATTTAAAAAGAAACATCTATGTTTACTCTATTTAACTTATTTTATTCAATATTTATTATTTCACTTTCATATATCTATGTTTTTCAAGAATTTCAAGAACTAAATTTTAAGTTCCCTTCCCCACTATGGTTTTCACTAAATATTCTTTGAATTTACTATTACTTTTTTGGTGAATTTGATTTTACTATTAGGATATACAATAACACGAAAAACTTAAAATTAATATTAAAAAAAATTGATATACAATATTAGTTACTCAAAGAACAAAGACACCCAAATGTATTATTTTAACAGTTATTTTTAATTTAACAATATAATTTACCAAAATATGTAGAGAGAAAAAATTGTGTGGAGTAAAAAGAAAATAATTACAAAAAATAAATATAAAAAAGTTGAAGAGTTTAAGAAATGTAAACCAGTAAAACAATTTCTAAGAGATAATGTAAAAACATATGTATAAATAAAAATATTGAAAAGTTATAGTAAAAAATATGAAAAATTTAACAAAAATTAGTCATAAAAAATAAAATAATAAATATTGAATAAAATAAATTTAGTAATACAAATATATATGTTTTAGAAAACAGAAACAAATGACAATTAATTGAACGTAACTTGACAAAAAAAAGATTTGGACGTGACAATAAGAAATTAATTAGAACACTTTCCCAACTGGAAGAGGCTTGCGGTGTAAAATGTAAAACGTGAAAAGGCACAGTAATTTCAGTTTCTGCTAGACCAAGAGACAAGACGGTATTCCTTAGTCTGAAAAGTATGCCACCACAGCTGTACCAAAAAAAAAAAAAAAAAAAAAAAGAAGTATGCCACCTCAGAAACCACCGGTACCTCGGCCTAGCCTAGCTCCTAGAAGGCAGAGCCACCGCAAAGCGTACGGTTCCGACTCCCATTGCTCTCAAACATCTCTCTAAATCCGATGTTTTGAGTACCATACCCGACCCGGAAACCATTTTCTGTCGGACTGAAATTTCTGTGCCTCAGGCATCTGAAATCTATCTCTCTGGACCTGAACTCGATGGGAGAAGTGGTTTGCATGAAGCCTCAGCTCAGAAGCTCCTACCGGGACTGCTAGAAGTTACTTCTACTGTTGGAGCTACTGACTCTGTAATTGTTGACGGGATGACCCAGAAGAGCGACGAGGGAAGCGTGGAGGTTTTCCAAGGAGCGAAAAGTTTTTCTTCTGAAACAGGAACTCTGAAGGATAATTGCTCTTCAAAAGGAGAGAAATTTTTTTCTTCTGTAACTGAGAAACCTGTTTTTGTTACCAAAATCTCACTGGAGAGGACTAGTGTGGCAGGGGGTCACGAGGGATTAAAAGAAGTGATGGATAGTTGTAGTAGAAGTCCATCAAAAAGAGAGGGTGATGTGGATGTTGGGGGTTTGAGTAGGACCATGGAAGTTTTGGAGCAGCAGAAGCAGAAAAGCACTGCCATTTTCATTAGCGGGCTGGATAGGAATGCCACGGAAGAAGAAATCAGGAAAGCTTTCCAGGAAGTGGGTGAATATCATGTAATACTGAAGCTTGAGAGGGACAATCATATTGGGAACAGCAAAGGTTATGCATTTTTGCGCTTTACATCTGCAGATGATACCCAAAGGGAGGAGAATACCATTAACCATCAAGCACCTTGGGAAACAATCTGTCAATTTGACTTTTATTAGTTCTTAATTGCGAACTGTGTACTAGTGATTACTTTTGTTTTTGATTGGGTAATAATGTTTACCTGAGAGCTGCTTTTGAACGTCATTATTCCCATCTGATTTTTGAATCTTATAATAATATTTTTCTTTTCATCGCTTCTAATTCTGTTACAAATTCATGTATATGATGAGAATCTTCTGCCAAACAAGTGGTCTGCTAGTTTTTATTTTTTATTTTATTTTATTTCTTGGATCTGATTTTCTCTCATATGAAAAAATATCCAGAGAGTTGGTCTTGCTTTATGCTTTTTAAAGTTTTCTTTGATAGTTATGTCTAAGAAAAATCATTGCAAGCTTGAATGTAAATTCACTTTTACTGCAGTTAGAGACTTTCGTATTTTTTAATTTGTGTGGTCTTTGGAGTTTATGATGTCGGATATGATCTTATATTCTTACTTCATTCTATCCAAAAGTAAAAGTGTTTTCTTTTTAATACTTTTATCTTCCTCAGCTTGTTACTCATCTTCATGTGATAGGATGAGCAATTTTTTGTGCTGACATAAAAAATTTCTTAGAAGCTTGTCTGACATGCTCAACTTTAGTTATATCATTAGCAAGCAGTTGATTATCTTTAATTATATTGCTTCTTTATAACTAGGCTTCATCTCTTTGATTTTTCTGTAAAGATATGCGGAAGGCATTGTGTCATGAAAGCTGTCAAGGGAAATACAACCTTATTTTTGGGTAATATTGATAACAAGTGGAATGATGAAGATGTAAGATATTTGCATGTTTTCTGATTTCTTCCATAACTTCTTCATGGTTTCAATGGTGTAAATGAAATAGTATTATGTCTGTGCAGATCATCAAATTGGTGCAAGGGATTGGCATCAAGAATATCAATAAAATCTCTGTAATGACTGATCCTGGTTACTTAGGGCAAAATTGTGGTTTTGCATTTTTAGAATTTGCAACTCGCAAAGATGCCCAAAATGCATATAAGATATTTCAAGACAAAGATGTCTTCAAGAAGCTCCAAACAGTAGAGGTCTTTTGTGCTGAACTGTGTGATCAGTCAAAGGTTCATTTTCCATCTCAAACTTTAAAACTATATTGCTACTTTCAGTGACTATCTATGTAAATAGTCTTAATAAATGTTATTGTATAGGTAAATGTCAAGGCATCCCTTTCAGAACCCATAACAGAGAGCCTCCATAATGAGAAAGTCATGAATCCTATAAGTTCAAAAGTTTCCAAAGAAAAGAAGGTACTGCAATGTGAGTTTTCATTTATTGAGTTTTCACGTATTTTACATATGTTGGTGATAATTGGAGAGAGGAGATCAGATAATCATATTTTGATCTTTTATGTTGAAACAATGAGCAGATAATTAAAGTTTCAAGTATGGTGTGTCTAAATATGTATCTCCGTTGCTATAAATATTCTCCTTTCTGTTTTTCTTATTCTTTCTCTTAAGGATTTTGTTCTCTTTTACTGTTTCATCGAGTGAATAGTCAAGTATTGCATATAAATTTTTTCCAAGTTAAGACTGTTAGACAAGCCATAACGTATTTTGTAATAAGTTGCTGGAATTCCTTTTCTTTCTGTCTTACATTCCTTCTTTGTTCTCAGTCCATGAATATCTATAAATGTGTAAATAAACTGTTGATCTCTTTGGTATGTTTTGAACAAATTTGTTGCTGAGGGAGTTGAAAACATGTAAAGTTCTCTACCATGGTGCAATTATCATGCAAAACGAATTTTGTAACTGTAGGTAGAGTCAACTGATCCAGTATTATGATACATATGAAATAAAACATAGATCGAGTTGATGCTCTGATAAAGTGTCTAAAGAAGCATCAATGCTACCTTGTTTCCTTGTCTGTTGTAACATCGTTTTGAAAGACATACTATTGTCTAAAGATTTAATAGGAAATTTGTTTCCATGAACTTTAATTGGGTTACAAACATGATTTGTCCTTGAGTTCGTGCTTCCGCTCACTTGAAATACTTGAAAGGAGGATCGGAATCCCAAGTCTCTCTGATGCTTAAGACAGAGCTAATTAGTGAAAGATATAGTACAACTAGAGAGAGTAATAAATGAAAGATTAATTGTGTTTAGTAGTGGGAGTTGCTCCCTTGCATTTAAAGTGTGGTGAGAGAGTCCCTTGGTCCTGCAGGGGTTACATGTATGAGAAGCCTGACGTTGGCCCCTTGAACAGTCAATGTCTTAATTGTATCCACGTGGTTGCCAATGCTAGACTTAGTAAATCCAATTTTACTACCAGTCATCAAAACACGAGTCTGATATCTTAAGCATTTCTTGGGTTTGTCCTGCTCCTTTCATGATTTATCACTGACTTGTTACCGACACTCATGGAGGAATAAGGATGTTGTTTGTGAGCTATGCTGTCTTTTCGGTGATTTGGTTGGAAAGTTATGCCAGAATTTTCCAATTCTATGTGATAAGAACTATTTTTATTGCTTCTCTTTCTCTGTTTAAGGATGATTTCAAGTAGTTTCTTTACTTGACATGCAACTTGATTGGTGTCCCTCTTGTATTAAGTACACCTTTTCTTTTCTTTTTTTTTTTGTTTAGGAGGATTTCTTGTCCTCCTAAGTGTAATTCTATCAAGAAAAATAAAAATAAAAATGTCTGAGTAGCCAAGTGGATTAGGCTCATTATCAGTGTCTACTTATGGAATTTGGAGGGGACCTTTAGTCTGTATTTAATCGGGATTGAATTGTAAAAAATATTTATATTATAAATAATGAAGGTATATTAGTTTTAAATATGTATTAAACATTTTATCGTATATTTTTGCTATAGTATTATGTCAATTAGTAAGTTTTTATTTAAGGAACACATTACTTTCAGGATTTTCCCTAGTATAGTTAGTAAAAATTTATTATTTGAACCTAAAGGCTCAAGGTTCAAGCCACAATGATAACAAATTAATTATTTTAACATTGTAAGTGCCGCATCACATTTTTAAATTGGGTCAACCCATTATATTCGTGAATGGGTTAATTGGATCCCTCAAATCCGTTCGGTTTTTGAACAGCTTTGACTAACAGCTGTTATGGAGCTTTACCAAGTCCCGTGCCTGGGCCGAGTCTTGTGTTCTTGGCTAGACTGGTTGGGCTAGGCCGTGTCTGAAAACACTAAATATAACTTCTTATTATTATTATTTTTTATCCACAAGAGGCCTATTCGGTATACAAGATACACAATGGGAGATAACTCTCATTTCCAATAAACCTTTCATAATGATGTATACAGGATTCTATCACAGTTCCTTGGACGATGTCAAGTGAATTTAACAATATAACCAATTGGCACATTTATCATTACAATTTCTTTGGAAGTGTGAATGGAAGAGAAAGAAATGAAATATACTATTCGTTAAGGAAAAAGAATAATGAAATTTATGATATATATATCATTCTTTCGAGTTTTAAACAAAAGAAATATAAAAATTGCATCTAGCACTTTTCTATTATATTCTTATATATCATTTTTATTTTCTATCTTTCTCTCTGTTACGGAACAAATGGAAGGTTCATAATATTTTTTTTTTTTTTTATTTTTATTTTTATAAAAAGCAGTTCACCCCTTCCATTTCCACCCATTTTTTGACATGTTAGGTTGTTATGGAGGCCTTATGAGCGGAACTAGCTGGTGGGCATTAAATGTTTAACGTGTGTGTGCACTGGTCCATAATGATGAGCTTGCCATGTGGCATGAGATGACATGACATGTTCCTTGAGGTTACTCCTTCCTTTGCCCATATAATTGGAAGGCTGATTTGTTTATTTTTACTTTTTAGAATTGTAGTGGAGGTCTGCCAATTAATAGCTCGGTACTTTGAGCTTGATGTTCAGTACAATCGCAAGTGTGCTTAGGAGTTAAGTCTTTCTAGATTTCTAACCAGACAATGTCTCATTCTCGAACCTTAGAGGAATGAACTCTCAACTTAGCTTCTACTTCATTTTTTGTAGAATGTCTAGTGGTGAGTTTAGTCAAGTAAGGATAAGTCTGGAGAGCGTTCGACCCTATGGAAGTGGACATCAGAGAGAATTGTTGGCTGTTGTTGATGTGTAATCTCGCATCGGTAGGGTTTGGGGGCTTAAAACTGTATATAAGTCTATGGGTCTTTCCTCTTGATACCAATTGATTGGTATTAAGAGTAGGACTTCAACATGGTATTAAAACTGGGCCCCAATTGCTAGGCTTCGTAGGGCTTCACACCTAGCCCCATCACGCCAACACTTGATGATTGATTGATTGCCTTCACCTCACAACTCCGGGTCTCCATTGAACACCTAATGATTGATCAACTGCCTTCACCTCGCAACTCGGTTCTCCATGTTCCATGTGAGGAGGGTGTCGATGTGTAATCCAACATCAGTAAGGTTCGGGGACTTCACACTATATATAAGTCTATAGGCCTTTCCTCTTGATACCAATTGTAAGGCTCCAACATGTGTTAGGTGAATAAGGAAATTGTGAATAAACAAAACTTGGAAATATATGAGCTGCTGCTCTTCTATTGAATTTCTCTCAAACTTTGCAAACACATATTATTTAGATTCATACAAAATGATACTCCACACCAGTCATCTATAGTAACCAACAGCTTTTAGTAGCCGTCCTAGACTTCCTGAAAGTTGGTTGTCAAAATCAATTTGAAGTCTTCTTATCTTGAAGCTTCTTCCTTAACTTTCCTTACTCCAGCTGTAAATGAGTAATCATACGCTATCCATGCTCTGTTATGTAACAGATTTTTGTTCAAAGTTTTCTGCAATAACTTAACCATTAAGGATATTGATTGTTGATTATAATATCTACATTCTTCTTTCTTGCTAAAGTGAAGTTCCAGCTGCTGTTCTAATATTTAAAATTACCTTTTTTTGGACATGAAGTAGTCTTCTTTTAATTCAATGTCCGAGACCTTGGAGGTCAATACTGAATAACATCAAGTAACCCAAGTCCAAGCTCGAGATACCGACAATGCTGAAATGGTCGAGGAGAATGTTTTGAGGAAGACATACCGGGGATCCACGATATTTATGGGAGTCCTGGGAACAGGGAATATGAGGAAGAGGAGAGTTCCTGTGGATACCTCATTAATTCTCAGATGATTACTAGCAGCCGACATCAATGAGGCTGAGTTTCAGGTCCTGGACGATGTTTCGGTAGTGGAGGAGATGATGTCATGTAGGATGCTTCTTATTAGAAATGATATGCTCAATATGCTTGGGATGTGGATTCTACCCTGGGTGCCCAAGGAGTATCGATCCTGCCATTCCCATCCCGATTCCTGACGACACCTGCCTTTAGGAATACTAGTTGAAGGGTTGGGTTAGGTACCCTTTACAGCTATTTGTGGTGAAGATGTGCAATGCCTATGGTATTTTCCTCACCCAAATTTGATTGACCAGGTTGAAGTTCATACTCGGGTGTATCAAATTCAGTGCTGAGCATATGGTTCCTCTAGTCCTTGTCGGTGTTCAGGCTTTTAATTCTTTTCAAGTCTCATTCTTGGGTTAGCTGGGTCTACATCTCTACCGAGAATGAGCTATTCAAAGGGCATCCCGAGAACAACTAAGTGTAGAAGCTGAATTATTTCTTTATTTGTATCTTCTGCTCCCATTGCTCTCCTTCATGGATGGGAAAGCTCAACGAGGCCATGAATACTGTCTCCGTTAAGGTGGAACCACACCAAGTGGTACTACAGGATAATCTTTCTAAGGAACACCCTGACAATAAACTACTCTATCTAAACTATTACCTGGAGCCTCAATTTATAGCAACCTAAATTTCTCGAGTGGATTTGGTGAAGTATTTTTTCTATTATTTTTCTTTTTTATTGCAAGTTATCTGTTCTACTAACCAATCACTTTTGTCATTTTTGTAGACATGGCTCCCAGAAAGGTGTTAAGTGGGGACGATCTCAAGGCCACTTCGCAAAGGAATGCTGAGAAGCTTGCTGCTCAGAAAAATATGGAGGAGGCAAACAGAGCTGCTGCAAATGAGACCCAGGACAAGATGGCTCTGCTAAAGATAGAGGCAGGGGCGTCGTCCCAACTGGCTCCCAAACAGAAGAGGCAGAGGGTTGAGCCCTTCATGATTGAGGAGAGGAATCAGGTGACTGACCTCACTGTTGGTGACAGGCCCCGTCTGTTGCCTTTGCCTCGGATTCCCTCCGACCAGTGGCTGGGGTGCCAAGCTGACACCCACTTTGAAGACATACCTGCTATTGGCTATATGATTGCCCGGGGGTCAACTTTACCTTTAGATCAACAGGACATGATGGAGAGTCCTGATAACGCTGCTTTCTTCACTGGGCTGACTAATGTAGTCAAGGTCACCAAACTGTCGTATTTTGTCTTTCAGAGGTAGTAATACAAATGAGGTATTAACGTGGTATTTTTCTTGTGCAGGGGACTCAGTGGATCTCCAATATATATGACTGGTTCCAAGAGAACATCCGGCTGAAGGAAGCGGCTGAGGGGGCCAAAATCAAGTCTAAGGAGGCAGCCTTGGAAGCAGAACAGCGCCTGGGCAACATGGAAAGACTGGTTCTTGAGAAAGAAAAAAAGCTTGATGTGTTCGAGAAGAAGCTCCATACAGCCTACCAGAATCTTAGTATGGCCAAGGAGAGGGTTGCTTTGTTGGAGAGTGAGGTTGAGCAGCTCCGTGCCCAGCTAACTGCTTCTCATGCTGAACAGGAAGAGAAGATCCGAGCGGCCTTTCCCTAGAGTCTTAAAAACTCCAAAAAATCCAGTGGGTACTTTGACCTTTTTATGGAAAATGCTCTGGAGAACTATAGAGCTGGTTGGTTGGCATTCTGTAAGGAAGCCCAGACAAAGTTCCCTGATCTGGATATCTCAAAATTCAAATATGAGGGTGAGAACATGGTTGGAGCAGTCATTTCTGGGCTAAGGAGGGAACTCTTGAGGATGACTGAGCTGAGCCTACTGAGAGCATTGAAGGTCTTGTTTTTTCCCTTTTTCTTAATTCTTTCATTTCATTTGTATGGACTGGTTAATCTATGGAATTACTTTTTCAGGAAATCATTCTTTAATTTTCCTGCACATGTTGCATGCTTGACTATATTCATTTCTTTACTGTCTGCGGTCGGGGCCTTTTCTTAAGGTCGACCAGTCTTGTAGCTTTCATTTTTTGGTTGTAACCTTGTGGGGTCAGAAACAAGATGATATGGATATGGTTTGAGCATTAATAGGCTGACCACTTATTGTATGCATGCTTTGGGCCAACCATTTAAATGCCAAGGATGGTATTAATTAATAATGTTGGCCATTTTATTGTAGAATCTAATTGATAGTGGATGGGATTTTATTTTTGGTTGCAGAGGAAAGGATATCGATACCATGGATCTGGCGATCAGCATCAGTGATGTCAGTAGAATTCTTGACTAAAAGATGTGATTATATAATCTATTGGCCTGTTGAATGTCTAAAATGTGATGCTTTCTATGCAGTCGTATTGATCATAATTATTTTCTATTCTTTGTTCTTCATGTGACATGGTGGAAAAGAAAATGATTTTCACAGAAACGCCAATTATCTCTAGAGTTGTTTGCCATGATTATTCTATTCCACATGTATTATTTCCAGCACTAAAAAGCTGCTGGAAAGGAATTCAGTGAACATCAATTTGTTCCCCTCTCTCTCTCTCTCTCTTTGTATGTGGAGCTGGAGAGCTTTCCTTCTCAGACCATACACCATTTATACAAATATGAAGGAAACATCATAACTAATTATCGATAACTTGGACTTCCGAGTCTTTTAGTTTGACCCTTGTTATGAGTTTCCAGTAATTTCTTGGATTTTTGGACAGAAGGGTTTTAAGTCCTAAAATTTTTGTACAAAATGGTAAATATTTTATTTTAATAGCTAAAATGGGGTGAACTCTGAAATCGAATTTTCAAAAATCGTTTTTTGGATTCGACTCACTATGTCATGTCACTCCACAGACCCATAGCACATAGGCCTAGGCAGATTATATTAATTGACCACTGAAACAGAGTAGATTTCATTCAAATTTTGTCCCCCCACGGGCCTCGCCGCAACGGGCCTACGTGGGGACAAACAAGTCTTAAAGCCGGCTTTACAAAAGTCGGTTTCAGAGCTTGCATTTTAAAAACATGCTCTATCCCTACCCTGCAGCCCTAGCCCCTTACAGCCCTAACCCCTTTCACGTTTTTGTGTTTGTTTTTAATTTTTGTTTCTTTTTCATGAGTTGAAAATATTTTTAATTTCAAATATATGATAATTTTTTTTTTTTTTCATGGGTTGAAATTTTTTTTATTTTCAAATATATGATAATTTATAAGTGGGTTTTTTTGAAATATATGATAATTTATAAATTTAAATTTTTAAAATTTTTATTGTATGATATTTTTAAAGTTTAAAATATATAGTAATTTTTTAATTTTTAGTATATGATATTTTATAAATTTAAAGTATATGATAATTTTAAAATTTTAGAATTTATGATTTTTGATAATTTTTAATTTTATAGTGTATCATAAATATTTTTATTATAGTTTATGATATTTTAAAATTTTAAAATTCATGATATCTTTTAAATATAAAGTATATGTTAATTTATATATATTTATAGTTTATGATATAAAGTATGATAGTTTTTAAACTTATAATGTATGATATTTTAAAATTTATATTTATAATATATGATATTGATTTTTATTATTGTGTATGATATTGTAAATTTTTAAATTTTACTATATTTTTTTAATTTAAAGTGTATACTTTTTAAACTTATTTGAAATGATTTAGTAAAAAGAAAAAATATTAAATTATTTTAAAAATTAATGGAGCACACTTATATTAATCAAATACATATTATGAATACTATAATTTATTTAGAAAAACTTGTCACACATTGGCAATAATGAAATAAATATGTGTGTCATTGTTTAATAACATGCTGGCAAAGACGATGGAAGAAAATTATGAACGAAATCATCATCACCATCACTGTCAGAGTAGTCAGACAGGTTATCATTACTCTCATATTGCGCATCAATTTCAACTTCCATCATCGTCGGAGTTCTTAACTCGTCTTGGTGAGCAGTCGTCTCATGCCAGGTATGGTACTTATCTAGTCTTCGATTCATCTGGTTAATTTCAGACTTTAGTCTTTCAATCACCTGAGCTATTTCACCTTGTGTTGAACGAGGTAAAGTTACAGATATCGCTTTTAGGACTGACAACTTGTGTAATCTATAATATGATTCCATCTCACGCCTTATCTCCCACCATCTAATGTATTCAGGTTCCCTTGCCCAAACTACCTAATTTTCTTGTGAGACATTAATAATTGGTCCGACCATAATATGATTGGCAATATATCGACTATCGGTCGAATATATAGGGATGCATTGAAACTCTCTTTTCGATCCATACCATGTAACCTTATTCGGATAAGTATACTTGTCTACACGATGAAGACGTTGTCTCAGTATTGATGGCTCAGGTCTGGTTCTAGTTGATGATCTGTGACCACCACAACGTCCATGACAGCCATAATGTGAGTAGAGTTGTCTTGGCATATTTTCTTGTTATCAAGTGAGAGTTTCTAATAAGAAATGGTTGTTTGATGTTTTCAACTCTGATGGCCAATCATGTTTATATAAGCAAATATTTCTTTTTATCGTTAAAATAATGTCACTTGAATATATACTGAAATAGTCAAAGATTTAATGCGTGAGTGTAAAGTAATGTCAGCATGTCTGTTCACACGTAAAGTAATGTCGGCATGTCCATTTATTGTTTAAATGCTTTATAAGTGAAAATACGTGAACGAGTAGTCACTTCATAAAAAGATTGCGTACCTCATTCTATTTATTACATGTTTCATTATAAAATAATGCTAGCATGTCTGTTTATCAAAACAATAGTTGAAGATTTATGTAATAATTTTAGTATTTAAGATAATTATTATTATTAGACAATTGAAAAATTCCACCTTGAAGTGGTGGGGGTTTGGCTGACCCCTGCCTGTTTATTAAAAAGTAAATTCCAATTTACAAGTATAACTAAATTAAACATAAACCAGGAAGACTCTCCCCATTATAAGTAACCAAAAAAAAAAAAAAAATTAAAAAACTTAAATAAGGATTTCCGGCAAGACTGGTCTATAAAAAATGATCTCCTGTACCACATGGGTGTGGTCTTCTCCTCCTTGCCGGGTTTCGCCTAGGTGGTACATCAACTGTGTCACAAAGATCTTCTAATTGAGGTATGTCATCAGCACCGCTAAATCCTTCATCCGCTTGCACACCTGAACCCATACCCGGGTCATATGATGTCGGTGTACTATCATTCTGAAAGTATGACACCTGTGGTATGGGAGAGTTAAAAACTTTGCTTGATTGCTGTGCAAAGTCCGGCATAAGTTACTGATACATAGCTGAAGTACTGGCCATATATGGAGGTGGAGACATATGATGTGGTGACGGAATATACACATCTGATGGTCAGACATCAACATCAACACGGCCATAAGATACCGACGGTCTTGGGACATCAGTCCTACTGCGTCTGCAACATTGTAATGACAATGATGATGATGATGTCGAATGAGTAGAATAGGAAGGAGCTGGAGTAGTATGGATAAGACCAACTCGTGTAAGATATCTCCTACTGATACGTCTATACTAGTCATTGTACTCAGGTGTATGAGCAGCATGACCATATGCAACTCCGTGTACAACCTCCCCTGTCTGGACCAGATGGTATCTCATGCCCCAAATGGCTAAGTGGTTAGCATATAGCTAACGGTAGTCTGTGACGCCCCGTCCCCGAAGATCACATTTGTGCAAGGTTTGATCGGCCTCAATGTCAGTAAGGTTTTCTGGTATAGGTTGCTGATATCCAAACTGATGCATTACCTTATCCACTTTCTGATACTCAACAATATGAAAACATATTAAGAGTACTTTAGCACCTCAAATATGCTGGTCTCGATAACAATAATTTGGTATCAGGTGTCTCAGCTCATTATCAATGTATGGTAATGATACAAACTGCAACCCAAAAACAGTGTAAATGTTTTAATAAATAAAACATTGCAATATGAATATGTTAAATGGTACATAGATATAAGATAAACTTCTAATTACCTACTCTGTTGACATCTTGTTCAGCATCTCCCTATACCAAGACACCACATTATAGCCGATTTGAGTTACTTTAAACTTTACTCTCCACCTGCAAGTAATTAAAAATGTTAATTACAAGTCATTTACGTACCACACATTATAAGCAAATGCATAAAACCAATGATTTTACATACCTCGTGCCTAAAAGACAAAAATTATCTCACTGAATTTCTGTCTCCCTCCTCGGTGCAAGAAAGGGTAGTCTCTCCCATGCCTATACCTAGAGTAATATCAAAGGTCCAGCAATTTCAAAAGCATTAAGGTGAGTGGCATGACACATCTTCCAGTACAACCATGCCAGGGAGGCACTGCCCCAACTGTACTGTCTTGCGACATTTAGGTTTTCCAGCAAAGATAAGAAACAAATACGCACATGAGTACTTGTCTTACTGATGAATAACAATTCACCCATCAGCTGTAATATATAAGCTCGTGCATATCTCTGCGCTGTAATGTCATCACCGTTGGCTGAGAAATTCTGAAATGTCATTCCTAACCAGCTCATATTCAATGTCTTATCCTTAATAATTGTAACAAGGGGCACAACTCTAAATAATCTCTCGCACTCAGTTGCGACGTCGGCACCAACTAGGCTAGAGACAAGCTCACCGTCAACAGGTAAACCTAACAGAATACTAACATCTTGTAGTGTGATGGCGAGGCAGATGAAATGTGTGAGTCTCCGGCCTCCATCGCTCGACTAAAGCTGTCACAAGGTGCCAATCAAGCGAAATAAACCCCACCCTGATCACACCACCAAAACCTGCCATAGTCATGTACTCCAATATACGAGAATTAATATTATTAATAATCCCCCGGTTGAACACCTCCTCCCTCCGACGGCAACTTAGGATATAGGCCTTGCTATAAAATTTTAAAAACATATTAGTAAGAACATTTCGGCTAATAAAATGAAATTGACAAATTAAAGTTAAATCGATTTGTTTTTTACATACCTCGTGATCCGTGAAAATGCTAACGGATCGATGGCTATCATGTAGTCTAAAGATTGAAAGATCTACTGGGGTTACGGGATCCATGAATCTGTATAACAAAAGACAAATCAAATACAATGTTAATATGCATACACGACAATAATGTTACGATTTAATGTTATGGGAAAAGACTTAAATAAAATGACAAATATTTAAAAAATTCTTAATAATATTACAATAATACACGACAATAATGTTTATTAATTTCAAAATAATTTTACATGACATGTGGGGGACATAATGCCTAATATCTGCATAATAAAAAACTAGAAAGAAATACATAAATAGGAAAACTCTTACATTTACATTAAAGTAAAGAATGCGATCATGAAAGTTATGTTTTAAGATTGTGTAATGTTAGGACAATTTTTACGATTGTGTCTCTCCTGCCTATATAAACCACACCTATGTTGCTTCGTGGACTCTGTAATGTCCATCTCATTATGAATGCGATGTGTTTTCGGCTTACCCTTCTTTCGCAATTTGGACATGTCGGGAAGCACATGGGGGAACTAGAATTCCGGCCAATAGTCATCGTGCATCACTGGGTTGAATTGTGGAGTGTATACAAGCTCCTGATTTCTCAGTTTATACCACTCTCCAATAAAGTCGTTATAGTTCATATGCATGCTTGCACAAGTTGTTATAACATGCGAGCACGTGATAATGTATTGCTGGGGTTTGTTGCATGTGCAAGTTCTTTCATTTAAACGTACAGTGTGCTGATTGCCATCCTTTTAGGCTTGCTATCCACGAAATTGTGTCTTTATTTTAATTATCCCTCAACCGGTATGAAATTTTCTCAACTCGTGTCCACCTGCTCTCTCTTTGCCCAATTTTAGATTTTGTCTATAGTGTCGGTTGTGTATTGATTGCCAGCATTTAGCTGAGCATTAATGTACACTCGATGTTCCACGAAATATTTAACACACCAATAAAATGTCAACCGCACCAGTGCAGTGATTGGGACTTGTCGCGCTCCTTTCAAGACATTATTCATGCACTCCCCCAAGTTCGTGGTCATGAAGTCAAAGCGATGAACTCTGTCATGTGCCAATGCCTACTGCAAATGGGTGGATTGTTATTCACCAGTAAGACGAGTACCCACGTGCACATTTGTTTCTTATCTCTGCTAGAAAATTTTGATGTCGCAGGATAGTACAGCTAGGGCAGTGCCTCCCTGGCATGGTTGTACAGGGAGATGTTTCATGGCACTCACCTTGATACTTCTGAAATTGCTGGACCTTTGATATTACTCCAGGTATGGGCATGGGAGAGACTACCCTTTCTCGCACCGAGGAGAGAGATATAAATTCCGTGGGATAATCTTTGTCCTTTAGGCTCGAGGTATGTAAAATTATTGGTTTTATGCATTTGCTTATAATGTGTGGTACGTAAATGACTTGTAATTAACATTTTTAATTACTTGCAAGTGGAGAGTAAAGTTCAAAGTAACTCAAATCGACCATAATGTGGTGTCTTAGTATAGAGAGATACAAGACAGGATGTCAACAGAGCAGGTAATTAGAAGTTTATCTTATATCTATGTACCATTTAACATATTCATGTTGCAATGTTTTATTTATTAAAATATTGACATTGTTTTTGGGTTGCAGTTCATATCACTACCATACATTAATGATGAGCTGAGGCACCTGATACTAAACTATTGTTATCGAGACCAACATATTTGGGGTGCTAAAGTACCCTTAATATGTTTTCATATTGTTGAGTATCAAAAAGTGAATAGGGTAATGCATTAGTTTGGATAGCAGCAACCTATACTAGAAAACCTTGTTGACATTGAAGCCGGTCAAACCTTGCACAAATGTGATCTTCGGGGACGGGGCGTCACAGGCGACCGTTGGCTAGATGCTAACCACTTAGCCATTTGGGGCATGAGATACCATATGGTCCAGATAGGGGAGGTTGCATACGGAGTTGCACATGGTTATGCTGCTCATACAGCCGAGTACAATGAGTGGTATAGACGTATGAGTAGGAGATATCTTACACGAAGTTGGTCTTATCCATGCTGCTCCGGCTCTTTCCTATTCTACTTATTCGACATCATCATCATTATTGTCATCACAACTTCGCAAACGCAGTAGGACTAATATCCCTGGACCGTCGGTATCTTATAGACATATTGATGCTAATGTCCGACCATTAGATGTGTATATTCCGTCACCACCACATATGTCTCCACCTCCATATATGGCAAGTACTTCAGCTATATATCAGCAACTTATGCCGGACTTTGAACAGCAATCAAGCGAGGTTTTTAACTTTCCCATATCGTAGGTGCCATACTTTCAGTATGATAGTACACCGGCATCATCTGACCCTGATATGAGTTCAGGTGTTCAAGCAGGAGGAAGGATTTAGCGGTGCTAATGACATACCTCAGACAGAAGATCTTGGTGACACAGTTGATGTACCACCTAGGTGAAACCCGGCAAGGAGGAGAAGACCACGCCTATGTGGTACATGGGGTCATTTTTTGTATACCAGTATTGCCCGAAATCCTTATTTAAGTTTTTTATTTTTTATTTTTTATTTTTTTTTTTTTGTGTTTGTTACTTGTAATGGGGAAAGTCTTCCTGGTTTATGTTTTAATTTAGTTATACTTGTAAATTGGAATTTACTTTTTAATAAATAGGTAGGGGTCTGCCAAACCCCTTACCTCTTCAAAGTGGAAATTTTCAATTGTCTAATAATAATTATTATCTTAAATACTGAAATTATTACATAAATCTTCAAGTATTGTTTTAATAAATAGACATGCTAGCATCACTTTATAATGAAGCATGTAATAATTAAAATGAGGTACGCAATCTTTTCATGAAATGACTACTCGTTCACGTATTTTCACTTATAAAGCATTTAAACAAGACAGGCTGACATTATTTTACGTGTGAATAGGCATGCTGACATTACTTTATACTCACTGCATTAAATTTTTGACTACTTCAGTATATATTCAAGTGACATTATTTTGACGATAACAAGAAATATTTGCTTATATAAACATGATTGGCCATCAAAGTTTAAAACATCAAACAACCGTTTCTTATTAGAACTCACACTTGATAACAAGAAAATATGCCAAGACAACCCTGCTCACATTGTGGTTGTCATGGACGTCGTGGTGGTCACAGATCATCAACTAGAACTAGACCTGAGCCATCAATACCGAGACAACAGTCTTCATCATGTATACAAGTATACTGATCCAAATAAGGTTACATGGTATGGATCAAAAAGAGGGTTTCAATGCATCCCTATATATTCTACCAATAGTCGAAATATTGCCAATCATATAATGGTCGGACTAATTACTAATGTCTCACAAGAAAATTGGGTAGTTTGGGCAAGGGAACATGAGTACATTAGATAGTGGGAGATAAGGTGCGAGATGGAATCATATTGTAGATTACACAAGCTGTCAGTCCCAAAAGCGATATTTGTAACTTTACCTCGTTCAACACAAGGTGAAATAGCTCAGGTGATTGAAAGACTAAAGTCCGAAATTAACCAGATGAATCGAAGACTAGATAAGTACCATGCTTGGCATGAGGCGACTGCTCACCAATACAAGTTAAGAACTCCGACGATGATTGAAGTTGAAATTGATACGCAATATGAGAGTGATGATAACCTTTCTGACTACTCTGACAGTGATGGTGATGATGATTTCGTTCATAATTTTCTTCAATCGTCTTTGCCAGCATGTTGTTAAATAATGACACACATATTTATTTCATTATCGCCAATGTGTGGCAAGTTTTTCTAAATAAATTATAGTATTTATAATATGTATTTGGTTAATATAAGTGTGCTCCATTAATTTTTAAAATAATTTAATGTTTTTTCTTTTTACTAAATCATTTCAAATAAGTTTAAAAATTATACACTTTAAATTAAAAAAATATAGTAAAATTTAAAATTTTGCAATATCATACACAATAATAAAAATCAATATCATACATTATAAATATAAATTTTAAAATATCATACATTATAAGTTTAAAAACTATCATACTTTATATCATAAACTATAAATATATAAATTAACATATACTTTATATTTAAAAGATATCATGAATTTTAAAATTTTAAAATATCATAAACTATAATAAAAACATTTATGATACACTATAAAATTAAAAAATTATCAAAAATCTTAAATTCTAAAAATACCAAATTTTAAATTTAAAAACTATCATACACTATAAATTTAAAATTTATCATATATTTTAATTCCATATAATTATTATACACTTTAAAATTTATTATACATTTTAAAATTTAAATATATCATAAACTATAAATATATAAATTAACATATAATTTATATTTAATTGTTATCATGAATTTTAAAATATCATAAACTATAATAAAAACATTTATGATACACTATAAAATTAAAAAATTATCAAAAATCTTAAATTCTAAAAATACCAAATTTAAAAATTTAAAAACTATAATACACTATAAATTTAAAATTTATCATATATTTTTAATTCTATATAATTATTACACACTTTAAAATTTATCATACATTTTAAAATTTAAATACATTTAAAAATTTATAATTATAATACACTTTAAAATACATAATAAACTATAAATATATAAATTAACATATACTTTATATTTAAAAGATATCATGAATATTAAGATTTTAAAATATCATAAACTATAATAAAAACATTTATGATACACTATAAAATTAAAAAATTATCAAAAATCTTAAACTCTAAAATTTTTAAATTATAATATACTTTAAATTTATAAAATATCATATACTAAAAATTAAAAAATTACTATATATTTTAAACTTAAAAAATATCATACAATAAAAATTTAAAAAATTTCAAAAAATTTAAATTTATAAATTATCATATATTTCACAAAAACCAACTTATAAACTATCATATATTTGAAATTAAAAAACATTTCAACCCATGAAAAAAAAAAAAATTATCATATATTTGAAATTAAAAATATTTTCAACTCATGAAAAAAAAATAAAAATAAAAACAAACACAAAAACATAAAAGGGGTTAGGGCTGCAGGGTAGGGATAAAGCACGTTTTTAAAATGCCAGCTCTGAAACCGATTTTTGTAAAGCTAGTTTCAGGACTTGTTTGTCCCCCGCGGGCCCGTGCGGCGAGGTCCGTGGGAGACAAAATTTGAATGAAACCGACTTTTGTAAAGCCGGTTTCAGTAGTCAATATGGTTCGCCTGGGCCCATGAGGAGTGTGCAGTGGGTTCGTGGGGTGACATAGCATGGTGAGTCGGTCCCAGAAAACGATTTTTGAAAATGCGGTTTTAGAGTTCATCCCATTTTGACTATTAAAATAAAAAATTTACTATTTTATATAAAAATTTTGGGACTTGGACCATTCTGTACAAAAATACAATCTTATACAGGTAACAGTACTATTACTTTATGCATATTAAGGAATCACATGATCCTAGTTGGCAGCTTGATAGTTAGTCACATCATCAGAAGCTATCAAGTGCATGTAAATAGTTGTCTTTTTGCTCTGTTAACCAATAGATCACAAGTCCCAACCTGAATTTTTCTATTATAGTTTATGTTTCTTAGTTCTTCAATTTCTTTTCTATTTTCTGAAATTTGAAAATTTGCTCCTGCCATCAGTATGCCAGTTTATAACATCATCTGGCACAGTTCTTATGCACAATTTGATGGTTATCTGATGTAGATTTTGCTAAATAGTAAATACTGCTTTCTCTTTTCAGTTAAGAAGGTAACTGCAGATGCACAATGGATTGTAGCCTTTTCTTATCCAATCTCCAATATTTACTACATCCTGATTTAATTCAACATTTAGTCAATTAGAAGTTGCGCGCTGGGTTAATTTTACCATGTTGACTCAACTGAGAAATAAAGGAAGAAAAATATTCAAGCAAATAAGTTTTTAAATAATTATTTACAGGCATGCATTGTAACTTGGATGGCTTTAAGTATGACCTTCATAATTTGATATTTATATAAAAAGTCCCTTGCTTATGTAAAAAAAGATAAAATGGCATACATCTTGTACATATCAGATCATATCGTGCTTCTTAGCTATGTAGAATGTCATGCAGATTATGACATTGTAGCTCTAACCAAAATTCGTTTGTCATACATACAACAATAGCCAGATAATGCATGGTATGTAAACCACAAGAGTAACATACATTTAGCAGAGTATGCACCAAGGACTAAACCACCAGAGCAACATTCATTTAGTTGTGGTTGAAAGGTTCGGGGTATGTAATTAATGTTGATGAGAGCTCTTTATGGTTTAGATGATACATCTCCATACAACACCTTCAATACACATATTTCATATATAGAAAATTAGGTATATAGCTTCCAATGCACTAAATATTTAAAACAATCAACGTCAAGACTCGCTTGCGATAATTAATCGTTAATGATCGTCCACATACTGATCTCCCTTTTCAATCTCACATTCCTCAACAATGATTGCATAGCATAGAACCCTTAAGATAGAAAATTGGATCTTCTGGGAAAACAAACAAGCTACAGCTATTCTAGAGGGAAATTGGAAATGAGGAAAGTTCTATTTGATGGAATGCCAATCCATGGTACCATCCTCCACAAAGGTCCACATATATAGGCAATGCCAATTGAGCAGTATGGTCACCAATGGATTTCTTGAGGGAGACGTGAAAATTGAAACACAAGATATGTATTTGGAGTGGGGTAGGAAGGTTGAGCTTGTAGGCTACTGGACCAACGTGTTCAGGAATTAAAAAAGTGAACCGAAGTACTTAAATAAGTCAACTTTAATTTGTGCTTGGTGACCACACAATGCTGCCTATCTGGTTGAAGCTTCAAATTAATCACTTTGTTCCTCGCTTGAAATTCTATGTCAACTAGCTAGGTGTTTAATAGCCAAACCAGAATCCTGTTTTGAACCTTTAGGAGATGAAATTTAAGAACCTCTAATGCATCTTCCCTAGCTGAAACGCTTCTGTCTACTGTGTCTACTTTAGATCTGACAAGGCAACTGCATTGGTGGAGCTTGGCCATAGTCCATAGACCACATGATAGGGTGTAGTTTGAATTGCAGAATGGAAGTTTGTATTGGACCAATACTCTGCCAAATGTAACAATTTTAGCCAATCCCTAAGTTGTTAACCAGCCACCTCAAATAAGTCTCCAAGCACCTGTTGAATACTTCACTTTTCGATCTGCTTGATATGATCAATTTGACCCCTGCAACTTCATCAATTCTGATAAAAACTCACTGATAAAAACCTTTATCCATATCTGAGGCGATGGAGTTTGGAGGGCCATGAAGCTTGCATATATACCTGCCTATCCATGAAGATTTGTACCCAAAAAAATGGCACATTAACCGAACATATGTCAATAACCATCAATTAAGATAATATATTTTCCCCCATACCAAGGCAACCCCTTTAATGAAATCTATTGATATGTCTGACCAAACTTCCTCAGGAATAAGGAGGGGTTGCAGACCAGCAGGAGCCAGTGTCATATTTACGATTTTGGCATATATGGCACAGTTTGTAACATATTCTCTAACATCCTTTTTAAGCCCTCTCCAATATAGGTTAATTAGCATATATCCTTTTAAGTAATGTTCATAGAATGTGACTCAAAATCTAAATTTGTTTACGCTTTATATGATGTTTATTAAAATAATATTAAAGAGATATTGCAATGCTTCTCAATTGAGAAAAAGGGTTTGAATGTTTGTCAAATGAAATTTAAATACATTTAAGATTTTTTGTCTATCTAATTATGAAGTGGTTCAGCAGAATTAGAAGGAGGACAAAGAATCAGATAGCCATTGATTTCAGCAAGCTTCACTTGGCTTATTGGTAAAGGGTGTCAAGAAATTAAAGACAAATAGAAATTTGAAGGAAATTAGAAAGTTGAATTCTATGATTTTCTCAAAATGAGTATTTCAAAAACTAATTATGATAGAATTAATGGAAGAAAGGCTCTATCTTAATTATTCAACCCAAAAGCAAGTATAGCAAATAGACGAACTTGTTTAATCTATGGCTCTGCACGTAAGTTGGTATACATCAGAATTGTACTTTGCTGCTACGTACCTTCACTTCCAATACGCACAAGCCCTTCAATTCATACAGATCTAGGCAGGCCAAGGAACATTTCTACAGAAACACAAGGGACAAAAGCCGCTTCAGGTATAACAAAGACTGTTATATATAAAAACTAGAAAGAAAAAATAAAAAGTCCTACGTACATAAGAATCTATCTCATATTCTTCCAAAATTAATAGTAATTAGCCGACCATAGCCGGTTCCTACACTTTTCGAGACTTCTATAAACTCAACCATGAAGACTATATATAGGCATAGATAATTGTCCTGAATGAAATATAGGAATTGGGTTCCCAAACTAGAATACTATCAGAGCAACAAGCATCATTAATTCATCTTCAAAATGGCTTCTTTAATTAATCTTGTCATCCTCGCCATTTTCGCAGTTTTGCTTCCTTCAATTGCTATGGCAACTGAACACATTGTGGGTGATGACAAAGGCTGGACCATTGACTTTGATTATGAAAATTGGGCCAAGGATAAAGTATTCGTTGTTGGTGATACACTAGGTATGTATATACATATATTGTATAAGTAATTCTAGCTAGATGTTAATCTAATATTATATATTTTATTTTCTTATTTCTTAAACATATATATTTTTGTTTTACAGTGTTTAAATATAAAGCTCCTAATCACAATGTCTTCAAAGTGGACGGTACCGGCTTCCAAAACTGCACTGTCCCGCCAATAAATGAAGCACTTACCACCGGGAACGACGTGATCCCCCTGGCTACCTCAGGCAACAAGTGGTACATATGTGGTGTTGGTACACACTGCAGCGAGCATGGCCAGAAGCTTACCATTAATGTAACAGAATCATCTACAGCTGCACCTTCTGCTCGTGCTATGATATCTTCTGGCTACCTAGTGTTCATGGCAGCGATGGTTGGTGTTGCAGCAATCATTGTTTGATACTCACATCCATGTTTCGACCTTCGGGGGTTAAAGTAGCTAGCAAATAAGAATTTGTGACTGCATTATGTTTTTATTTGTCCTTGATTTCGCAAAATAAATTGTTGTTTGAAGTTTGAACTACGATTTAATATTTTAAGTTAGGTAATTGTGATTTACTGGCCTAGCTTCCTGGATCTTAGTGGTAAGTGCTGTAATGATACTTCTCAATGTGATAGGTCAAGAACCAGAGAATTTTTCTTTAAGAATTTACCTTTGCGGAAATCACTAGACCTATATGTTCAATTATTGGGAGAATTGAATTATGAGATGAAAGCACACTTTACCTAGCTAATTAAGAATACTTAGGGAGTGTTTGTTTTGGTTGATAAAAAGAAAATTCATGTATATGTGATCGGGAATAAAAGCATTTCACTGTTTTTTTCAAAATGAGGAATTTTTTCCAGCTAACTTTTTAAAATTTTTTCGTTATTTTCTTTCTCTAAACTTGAGAAACATATTTCCGTGTTGAAAGGTGTTTTTATTGTTTACTCAGGCAGGAGGTAAAAAAAAAAGGCAAATGACTCTTCATTATTTCTTCACAACGGATAGTCCCCTTTCTTTCTCATTTCGCATCACACCAAAACTATTCACCTTCAATCTCCTCCACTCCAACTATACGATGGATGTCATTAGAGACAAATCAGCATTGTTTTGAAATTTCTTATTTTCTTACACCTCCCAAACAAAACAGTTGTATCTGATTCCTACTTTTTTTCTTTTTTGGAAAAAGACAGGATAAGTTCCACTTGTTTCTTGATATTCTAAATAAGTCATATAATATATTTTCTTTTAGCACAACTCTTACTACAAAAACAATGTAACATTAGAGACCGCTTATCTGAGACTGCAAGAAAAACGGTCTCTGATAATATGAATATGCTGTCTCTGATAGTTCTTGTTAATATAAAACTTTCTGTTGCTGATAATAATATAACCGTCGCTGTTAATCAGAAAATTAAGCACCAAATAGTGCCTAAGTATCGGAGACCGTTTTTTCAACATGACAGCAGTTACGGTCTCTGATAAGTTTTATTACTTTTAATTTTAATTTAAACTTTTATCGGAGAGGCAAAATCCTCATATCAAGAAGACCCTGACTCACCCCCTCTTTCCCTTGCTGCTACGCAGTTTCTTTCTCACCGTGCCTTTACAAAGCTCTAGCGGCTTTGCTCTTTCCATTTTCTTCTCTTTCTCTGATATTTAAATCCTTGTCACCCACTTTTAGTTCTCATCCTTCTTCGAGATGGACTCCCACGGTCGCACCTCAAAACATTTTTCTGCAGCTCCCACCTTCTTCTCGCTTGACCATCGAGATCCTTGGATTTCGGTTTGCCTGAGTTGTATAGTAGGTTTTCGAGCTCGTTGATGACTGGAAGATAGTAAGGATTTCATTTTCCTTTCTTTTTATCAATACCAATAGTTGGAGTTTTTAGTGAATTTGGGAATTTTTTATTCTAATATCAAAAGTTCTTGAATCAGTTGCAAAACTACAATACTTTGTTGTTAATTTGTGTGTTTTATGCAACTCCTGTCTATACAATCTTGTAGAATCATGCTTCAGTTACATGGTTATATATTGTGATTTAAGGAGAAGCCGCAAAAGCGTGAGAGGTTCTGAAGCTTTTTCCTTTTTTTTTTTTTTTTTTTTGAGAGAAAAAAAAATGCAATGTTTATGGCCATCAAAATTCCACACAAGCTCACTTTCTCTGCAACTGCATTTAAAGTGACACCCACATACAAAATATTCAAACCCAGAAGACACAGAGACAGATACTCATACGGTGTTGGAAAGAAAACCATATAATCAAAGTTAACCTTTTCCTTCAACAAATCAAAGCTCTCGGCAGACCCAAATGGTGTTTAAGTTCTAAAATTTGAAGGAACATGGTTTTTAGGATCTGAAACTAGGTCAGCTAGCTGGATTGGCTTGGGATCTCAAGTGGGTTTTGTTTTAATTTAACTTTTTATTGCTCTAAAGAGGAAGAATTACTGGTAGAATGCCTTGGAATAACATAGGAATTGGACCAACTTCGAGAAGTGCAATGTCCCAAAAACTTACTTTTTTGTTTTGCATTGGCTGCTTCTGCGCTGGGATGCTTTTTTCTGGCAGGTTATTTTGGCTCTTACTTAATTTCATGTTTCGTTAAACTCCCAATTCAATGTATCAGATTTTGTATTAGTCCTTAGCTTGTGACTGCTCCCTGGTTTCTTTGAAGTTATGCAGAAATGGATGTTTTGGTGGGCTTGTCTACTTTCTGCATCTTAACTCTCAATACGATAATTCTTGTTTACTTCTTGTGCATTCCTATGCATTGGTTTCTGTGTTTAATGTAGTTATGCAAGTATGCAACTTTTTTCCATGAAGCTTTTCATTTTTCTTACTATACGAACATTGGAATTTGATGAGATTTTAAGATTGAATTAAATCTAATGAAACTAAGTATCCCTTTTTCGTTTTCCCAAAAAAAAAAAGAAAAAAGAAAAAAAAAAAGTATCCCTTTTAGTTTCATTTAGCTGCTTAGGTACCGACTTCAATTATAGTTGCTGTTTAGAATTCACTATTTCTATTAAACGGAGGCGTGGTCGATGGAACTATGCAATATTTGGATGTCTTTGGTTCTGGTTGATGTTAGGAATTATGAACCTTGTAGAGGTATTTCAATGGAAACCTTAATTTTTCATTCTATGCTTAGTTTCTAGACCGATGAGGAATATGATGCCATAGTCCATTAGCTGAACCAGAGTCTGAGCCAAAGGACTATAGTATGCAAGTTGGAGATAACATGATCTTCGAAGAGGTGGTATCCTTTTCAAAAACTATGTCATATCGTGTTTTAAATATAGTGTTTTATTCTTGCAACACAGAAGTACTACTTGTATATTTGTCAGCAACTCAACATTTTATATAGACAAGTGGTTGGTTCCTCTTCAATGACTTTGCTTCTTTTTTTTTTTTTTTTTCTATTTCTGTTGTTCCTTCTTTATCTTTCATTTCCTTTAAAAGATAAGTACCAAGTAAACAAGTATCACTGAAAATCAACTATCAAAGACCGCATTCAGAAATTTCTTGTAGTATAAAGCCATTACAAATAAACAAGAAAATAAGAAGAATGGTAGCCTCGATATCTCTTAACTTACTGGTGTGTCTTTTAACCCTCGGCCTTCACCTCTTTTTATAAGCCTCTTTCTCGTGGTTCAACATAACTAGGGGACCTAAGTAAATACCGCATGGCGCCGCTTGGTGTTGCGGCGCTAGTCTTACTGACTTGTTCATATAAAAGTTCTTATCCTCGCAGTGCAGCTTCCGCTTACTTGGAGTTGTGGCACCAAAACCTCTATTTGCTAACAAAATCATCTTTAGTGATGGCGTAGCGGCGCAGTCTTCTATGACTTGATAGAATGAAGTGCCGCGATGTCAACTAGTAATTGCATTGTGGCGCTAAGCTCTTTCTCATTACTAAAATTCTTGGGAATTAGGCATCACGGTCTCAGGTGATGGACCGTTGCGGCATAATGCTCTTTGACTTCTTGTTTAATTCCTGCTTCTGGGGTGACTTCCACATCGTCTACGTCGTGGCACAAACTTCAAACTCTCTTTCTTTGGTTTGGATTAGGAGAATGCTTAAAATACTTTAAAACAAATTAAATACCATTATAACAAAAACTACTCATAATTTAATTAAAAAACTACTAACTCCTAAACAAACAAGATTAGACTCAAAACATCAAATGTAATTGAAATCTAACTCAAAATTCAAGGATTTAGCACAAATTACGACTCATAGTAAAATAACTCTATTTTACAGAGTTATCAACTATGAGTTTACAACTTTAATAGCCTAAATCGGCATCCTGTTTTGAGCCTGTTGAAGATGAAAGTTAAGAACCTTTATTGCATTTTCCTCAGCTGAAAGGCTTCTCTCTACTGTGTCTACTTTGGAATCCTCTGACAAGTAAGGCAAGTGCATTGGTTGAACTTGGCCATAGACCACATGATAGGGAGTAGTTTGAATTGCAGAATGGAAGTTTGTATTGGACCAATACTCTGCCAAATGTAACCATTTTAGCCAATCTCAAAGGTGATAACCAGACATACATGTACCTCAAATAAGTCTCCAAGCACCTATTGAATACTGCAATTTTTTTCCATCCGCTTCATGGGATCAATTTGATCCCTGCAAAAACCTTATGATCCATATCTGAGGTGATGCAGTTTGGAGGGGCATGAAGCTTGCATGCCCTATCTATGAAGATTTGTGCCACATGTAAAGCAGAGAAAGGGTGTGCTAGTTCCAAGAAAAATGGGCACATTTACTGAACATATGTCAATAACCATCAATTAAGATATAAATATATTTTCCCACATACGAAGGCAACCCCCTTAATGAAATCTAATGATATGTCTGACCAAACTTCCTCAATAATAAGGACGGGTTGCAGAACAGCAGGAGCTTGTGTCATATTTAGGTTGTTGGCATATATGGCACAGGTCGTAACATATTCTCTAACATCCTTTTTAAGCCCTATCCAATTTAGGTTAATTAGCAGATATCCTTTAAGTAATGTTCATAGAATGTGACTCAAAATCTAAATTTGGTTATATTTTATATAATGTTTATTACAATAATATTGAAGAGATATTGCAATGCTTCTCAATTGAGAGAAAGGGTTGGAATGTTTGTCTAAATGAAATGCAAATATATTTAAGATTTTGTGTCTATCCAAATATGAAGTTGGTTCTGCAGAATGAGAAAGAGGGCACAGAATCAAATGACCATTAACTTCAGCAAGTTTCACGTGGCTTACTGGGAAAGGGTGTCAAGAAATTTGAAGGAAATTAGAAAATGGACTTTTATGATTTTCTCAAAATGAGTTTTTCACAAACTAATGGAAGAAGGCTATCTTAATTATTCGATCCATAAGCAAACAGACGAATTGTTTAATCTATGGCTCGGCACCTAAGATGGTATACATCAGAATTGTACTTTGCTGTTAGGTAGCTTTCACTTGCAGTACGCCACGGCCTTGTATTAGTCAGTCTACAAAGAGCAAGGCAGGCCAAGGAACATTTCTACAGAAACATATAGGACACGGCGGCTTCAACTATAACGAAGACGGACATAAATAGAAGAAACTAGAAAGAACCAAATTAGTAGTTAAAAAAAATAAATTATGAGGATATTACAACCAAAAACTTCAACCTTCCATGAAACTCATCAAGGTTT
Source organism: Quillaja saponaria (assembly GCA_029379385.1). Taxonomy (NCBI): domain Eukaryota; kingdom Viridiplantae; phylum Streptophyta; class Magnoliopsida; order Fabales; family Quillajaceae; genus Quillaja; species Quillaja saponaria. The sequence continues at coordinate 24,306,100 of CM055607.1, forward strand.
TAATTAATAGTAATTAGCCGACCATAGCCGGTTCCTACACTTTTTGAGGCTTCCATAAACTCAGCCATGAACACTATATATATAGACCTAGATGATTGTTCTGAATGAATTATACGAATTGGTTGATCTGAGCTACAATCAAACTAGAATAATATCAGAGCAACAAGCATCATTAATTCATCTTAAAAATGGCTTCTTTAATTAATCTTGTCATCCTCGCCATTTTCGCAGTTGTGCTTCCTTCAATTGCTATGGCAACTGAACACGTTGTGGGTGATGACAAAGGCTGGACCATTGATTTTGATTATGAAAATTGGGCCAAGGATAAAGTATTCGTTGTTGGTGATACACTAGGTATGTATATACATATATTGTATAAGTAATTCTAGCTAGATGTTAATCTAATATTATATATTTTATTTTCTTATTTCTTAAACATATATATTTTTGTTTTACAGTGTTTAAATATAAAGCTCCTAATCATAATGTCTTCAAAGTGGACGGTACCGGCTTCCAAAACTGCACTGTCCCGCCAATAAATGAAGCACTTACCACCGGGAACGACGTGATCCCCCTGGCTACCTCAGGCAAAAAGTGGTACATATGTGGTGTTGGTACACACTGCAGCGAGCATGGCCAGAAGCTTACCATTAATGTAACAGAATCATCTACAGCTGCACCTTCTGCTCGTGCTATGATATCTTCTGGCTACCTAGTGTTCATGGCAGCGATGGTTGGTGTTGCAGCAATCATTGTTTGATACTCACATCCATGTTTCGACCTTCGGGGGTTAAAGTAGCTAGCAAATAAGAATTTGTGACTGCATTATGTTTTTTATTTGTCCTTGATTTCGTAACATAAATTGTTGCTTGAAGTTTGAACTACTATTTAATATTTTTAAGTGAGGTAATTGTAATTTACTGGCCTAGCTTTGGATCTTTGTGGTAAGTGCTGTAATGATACTTTTCAATGTGATACACTAGACCTATGTTCCATCATTTGGAGATTGAACTATGAGATGAAAGCACACTTTACCTAGCTAATTAAGAATACTTAGGGAGTGTTTGTTTTGGGTGATAGAAAAAAAGTCATGTAAATGCCATCCGAAATACAAGCTTTTCATGTATGTTTCAATGAGGAGTTTTTTCCGACACGTTTTTTAATATTTTCATCACTTTCTTCTTATAAACATGGAAAACATATTTCCAAGCTGAGAGATGTTTATATTGTTTACTCATCCTTTCTTCACAACCGATAGTTCCCCTTCTTTCTCACTTCGCATCATACCAAAAATGCTCACCCTCAATCTCCTCCACTCCAACTTCAGCATTATTTTGATATTTCCTATTTTCTTACACCTCCCAAACACAACAGTTGTATCTCATTCCTACTTTCTTTCTTCTTTTGAAAAAAAAAAAAAAAAAAAAAAATTGATTCCAAAGAAATTCATGAATAGATTATATGTTGGGCTAGATTCGAATTCTCTGTTAGTTGTATTTGTATTTGTATTTGAATTCAATGATCAAATTTAAATTCAAATTCAAAAATCTCTTCAAATTTAAAATGATATTTGAATTTGAATTTGAATTTGAGGAATATTCAAATATTTGATTCAAATTTGAATATTTGAATTTTCATTGTATAAAAAATATTCATCTAAAAATTATATGTTTAAACTTAAAAAATAAAACTAGGTAATTTAAAATTCGGGTGTGAATATTCAAATTACATAATCATTATCAAAGATGATAAGTACCACGGTTATCGTATAACTAAAATATAACTACAATAGACAAAAAGAAAAAAAAAAAAACAAGTAGTCCAAGACACAAATCAACATCATAATTCTAATCCTAATTCTACCCCTAATCCTAACTCTAACCCTAATCATACCCCTAACTCTAATCCTAATTTTAATTCTAATTTTAATCATAATTTTATTAAAATACATTTTAAAAGAGCTGTTGTTAACAAAAATTAATAAAATTGTACTTGGTAGAATTCCTAAAAAAAATACTAGAAGATCCAAATCCAAAGTAAAAATTGTAAAGGTAATATATATATTTTTTAAATAAAACAAATACAAATAATTATATAAAATTTATAATTATATGTAATTATTTTTTAATAAATATCAATTAGTTAATCAAATACTTTATCTAATAATTAATCGAATACTTAATCAAATAATTTAATAGAATATCAAATCGAATCTTACTTCATTTGAATTTGAATTTGAATTTGATTTGAATTTAAATTCAAGTTTTATAAAGTATTTTTATTTGATTTGAATTCATATTCAAATCGACTTCAAATTCGAATAATTAAATCAAATTCGAATTCAAATATTGAATTGTGTGATTTGAATTCCAAAATTACATGGCGACCATTGATTTCTAGCCCTCGGTAGGTCAATATCTAAACTAATATTTTGATGGGCCTTTTTGACATAATCACGCGTATGGGTGAATTGGAATTGTTGATTTGTTGGTGAATTATAAATGGATGAAATCTGAAAAAAAAATAAAAAAAAAATGCATGTGCAATATATGCCTATTTTGGATTTCTGATTTTTGGTGAATTCTGACTCTATGGATAGTGACTCATTAATTTGAGAAATTGAATTGGAATAGATGATGTTGATAATATAATTTATTTCATGAAGTGTATGGTGATATCAATATTCTCTCATTTTCTCATGAAATGAAAAAGTTGTTTGTAAGCTTTATTATCAAAATCACTACTTTTGTAATAATATTACTATATTTTTAGGCTTATTATGAGTAAATTTCATTACTTTACTCTATGGATATATGTGCATAAATTTTTATGGGTGTCTTGAAAAGAAATTATTATGACTCCTATGAAAATTGAGATGTTTTCTTATGTAATAAATGGCTTTTTGATGAAAGAAACTGTTAGTATAGTTTTGACTCAGGCATTGAGTTCATCAAGCCCAAGACTTTTCCTGGGGGGAAATATTTCTGTAATAATTGAAAAATCGAACTGAAATCAAATTTTTTTTGGTTGGTTCGATTATTTTTTATAAAATTTATTTTCAGTTTTTAATTAACCAAAACCAAAATTATCAGTTTCGGTTTTTATTATTTTTCGGTTTTAACTGAAATTGAAACCGAATAGAAATTATATTTATATTTTAAAAAATAAATTAATATTAATTTAAGCTTTAAAAAATGAATTAACATTCATTTAAACCTTATTTTTGTGGCCCACACTAATATATTTATTTTTTTGAAGGAAAAAAAATAAAACATTTAAGCATTATTTTGTAGGCCAAATAATAAAAAGATAATAATTTAACAAAAAATATATATAAGTATGTTTATTTTAGGCCCAATATTTTAAGCTAAATTAACCGAATTAACTGAAACCAAACCGATTCAATTAAAATCGGTTCAAGTTTCCTATTATTATTAAAAACTGAATTAACCGAAATCGAATATTAATCGAATTTTCAATTCGGTTACTAATACCCATAAAAACTAAATCGAATCGAACCGAACCGAACCGAAATCACCCCTACCTATATATATATATATTTCATTCCTAAACTGAAGGAGCTCTTTTCTAAAAATCGAGCTCTATACCTCAGAGGTCGTCCACCTCCTCAAGAAGTGCCTAATAGGTCGTCCTCCGACTCGAGACATACACCCCACCCATTAATATATTAACACTGGTGCCATCGTGGGAATTATGCTTGAGTCTCCCGACCTCTAGTGGCAACTTGACCTTGAGTTTCCTAACCTTCATGTTCTATCTCGGCTAGAGCACGGCTCACACATAAATGTCCCAAGCTCCTGCGACAAAGGTTCGATCTCCGAAACATCAATCATCCCTATTCAAAATAATCATCTAACCTTTCCTAGAGATAGTACCCTTCAAAACCATTGTCATGCTCACCTTGCTCCAGATAGCTCACCTCATGTACGGCATCATTTCATTCTTACGTTTTTCAAGGGGCCACCTTCAAGACTTGGATGCTGCAGCCATAATGGAAACATTATGGTCCATGAATATCATTTGAAAGTCAAACTAACAAGGACCAGTAACAGAATGTGAGGAAGCATATGCATTTACTTCCAACATGTCATTTGAAAATCAAGAACATCAAGCAAGAGCTCTTAACATTGATAGTGGGAACATTCTTGATGAAATTATTACAAGGCGCCATGGTGAGTTTCGCCGCACTCAGAACCCAAAATTACAAGTTCAACACCAACTACTTATAGTTCACGGGACTCACAAAAGACATGCAACTGTTCAACTAAGAAAGAAAGGGGCTTACGATAAAATGGAAAAGGGATCGACTTAAAGCACACTCCTAGCCCAACCTGTGCAAGAGATAGCTCCACCTGCTCGGATGCCCCAACTAAGACCTCTACCCACAATCACCAAAAACCTAGAGCTTCATCCTTTATTTTCGTTGGGTTTCGGCTTCAAATCACCCAGCTTGACCTCCCACAATGTCGGCAAGGAAATGTAGAGCACGTGAATAGCCAGACCGCCGCCTCTTGATGGTGCACACTGCCTCACAGCCACAAGCGGCGAGGCCCTACATATACCGCGGTCTCTCGAATCTGAGTTTAGGATAAGGCTCGGTTCCTTGGGTTTCTAACTTGGTCAACCTCTTGATTAGATACAACTGTTTTGCATATTTCAATCAGATGATAGATTTAGAAACGGAGGATGGGATTCGTATGATTGGACAAATCAAGAGGGTAAAGGAAGTTATAGAGAAAAGAGGAGCTAACCTGAAACTATCATTGATGGAAGAAGAATGAGTTGGATTCCTTGGGCTGCTCAATGCCAAGCCAGGCTCGGCCTTACCAGATCAGGCCTTGGGCCTAAATAGCGGATCACCCACCCACTTGTGGCACGAGCCACTTGCTCGACCCAGTTCAAGAAACCCAACAGGTTTCTTCAATTTGTTGTTTTACATTTACATATTCACCTTATAACTTTTCATATTTTCACAAATGGCTCAAATATCTTACATACTTTCATGTTTGGCCTAATTTTTCTAAAAATTGCACAAATGGTCTTTCCTTAATCATATTCATTTATTATGATCTCAAGGTATTTAGCCAGATTGCTTATTCGTTATATTAGTTAAATATAATTAATTATTTTGAATGATCACCGCCTTGCCATTGGCTTTACAAATCTTGGGCTCATCTACCACCTACAATTCAAAGACCTTAAACGGCAGGCTCGCAACCCGGCCAAACTAGGCTAGGAGGACTTGTTTGTAAACTGACTCCTACAACTCAAAGCAATTAAAAAGCGGGTTCGCAACCCTAGCTAAACAAGGCTAGGAGGACTCGTTTGTAAACGACTCCTACAACTCAAAGCCCTTAAATGGCAGGCTCGCAACCCAGCCAAACAAGGCTAGGAGTAGGAGGACTCGTTTGTAAACAACCCCTTACAACTTAAAGCCCTTAAACAACAAGGCTTGCAAACCAACCATACAAGGCTAGGAGGACTCGTTTGTAAATGACTCATACAACTCAAAGCCCTTAAACTGTGGGCTTGCAACCTGTCAAACAAGGCTATGAGGACTAGTTTGTAAACGACCCCTATGAGATTCAAAGCCCTTTAATGACGGGTACACTTCCCGACAAGACAAGGCTAAGGGGACTAGTTTATTAACGGCCCTTACCAGAGGTCAAACAAAGTGGTTGGACATAGACACCTCCAAGGTCACTGTCACACCCATCACAAAGGCATGATTGGCAGGAGGGTATGATAACCAAATCTCCGTAACTTTGAATTCAAAATAAAGTAACAATCATGACTCTTGACTAAAAATAAAATATAAAATAAAGTAATTTTTATAGAATAAAAGTTCACTGTAAAAGTTTATTTTTTTGAAAAAAATAGCAACTTACTGAAAATTTATATAACATGCCTCAAAATACAATATATGTGTTCCTAATTTCACACAACGACAGCAAGGATAAATATCTAGACTATTATATTATACAAAATTTAACATTCCACCACTCTAGTGTGACTGCAACTTTCATCCTTAACTTCTAGTCTGAGATCCTGGAAAATACTTTGCTGTACTTTGTCGGCAGGTCAACGAACTCAGTGACGACATATATTGGATTCCTGAAAAAAATATTATTCATGAGAGGGATGAGTCCTACGGACTCCGTGAGTGAAAAATCATACCCAAATGGTACTAGCATTATCCAACACAAAAGTATAACATATATAACCTTCATAATTTCACTATTTACATGAAACACAAGATCACAAATTAATCAGAGCAATAATATCAAATAAAGCAACCAAAGGCCCAACGAGTGACCCAGCCCCGCACAACATTACCACCTCATACAGAGCATTTACGCGCCCGCATAACAAATTGACTCCGTACACAATCTATCCCACCGAGGCTGAGCACTCAATTTAAAAAAACACATTTATTAGAATCATAATTTTCTTATGATTTTAAATCAGAACATCCTAGGTGCACCTGAACTTTTAATTTCGGAGATAAAAATTATTTTTCATAAAAATCTCACTTTGTTGGCCTTTATCAACCACAACCAATGTCAAACCAAGCAACTAATATCAAACAAACATAATTCAAAAAAATTACTGAAATACTCTACTTGCTTACTTTTCATATATCATGTATATTCAAATAAACAAATAATTACACATACTAATCTAGTCCCTAAAGGCAGCAATTAACCACTCATCCTTAACCGATTCCATCAGTCACTCACATTTGCATCCACGCATCTTATCAGATCCACATTATTCATAAACGTGATTGTTATAATCTTTTAATTTCTAAGCTGCTATCTTAACTTGTGTAGATTTCTTTATAAAAGTTTTCTATAAAGCTATTATATGTCAAGTAGTATGAATTATACTTTACGTAATAAGGTTAATGATGAAGAAACATTTTAAATGTCTTGACTAATGCATAGGGTAGAAGAAACCATTAGAAAAGATAGAAAGCACTTAGTAAATTGGAGATGTTGAAATTGTCCAAACTTGGAGTTTGGATCAGTGTCCACTTTAATGGTCATATATTTATCTAGGAAATTTCAAATCTAGTTTCATAAAATTTATAAAATACTAGACACATGTAGCTTTATAATGGTATATCATTTGTAATGTTTGTGTTTTTATATCAATACAGTTTATTCTTTGAAGTTGCATCAAATTTTACAAAACGCAGGATTTTGACAGCTTTGACCTTGCCTTAGTTAATTGAACATAACTTCCTCTAGGAAAAACGAAATCTGATTCCATTTATTGGGTTTGTTAATAGACAAGTATATCTATCTTCATTATTTAGAAGCTTTTCCTAAACTCAGTATTAAACCCATTCAATTTCTTACATGAACTGAAAACAGGGCACTACGAATCCTGCCTAAACTAGCCGGAGTCTAACAGCTATAACTCACAACATATTTGGAATCAAACGACAAAATTTTACAGACACCATAAAAAGACCCTAAGGTACATTTTTTCTTTGGAACTCTTAATTTAATTTAGTCCCGAAAGCTCCTGAAATACTTGATTTCTCAGACCTACGAAATCTGACCCTGCTTTTCTTCTTGGCAATTTCACAAACATCTTGTAAGCATATTTTATTTTAACTCATGTGCATGTATACCTATATATACACTTACCAAGAAACTTACCTATGTCCATCAATTTACATCTTATTCATATTCCACTTCTAATAGTTACTCTAATTCATAAGCTACCTCATCTCTCTCTATACATAGAGCATCTCACATAAACATTAATCCCTCTTAACATTTTATCAAATGTCTTAAACCATATTTCATTTCTTTAAATATATTTGCATGTATGTTCATACATTTATCTAAACTTTACACCATTCCTTAATTTATTTTATTTATACTACATTTATTAAACTTTAACTTAACACAGTCAATTTCAATATCTTCTAGTTAACTATTTAAGTAAACTTAACATTGATTAGATCTTAATTATTAACTTTAACTTAACTTAATTATTTAAAGCTACCTAAAACACTTGAATATTTTATTTCCTACTATGAACACAACAAATTCCCAATCATTTAATTCATTCTTACTACGTTTTTTTAATTTATTTTTTTATTTTTTTATTTTTTTATTTTTTTATTTTTTTATTTTTTTATCCTTGTTTCTCTTAATTTTCATTTATAGCCAACTAGTAATTTACATCTAATTCTTAACTAAATCTTCATTTATCTAGAATTTTATATAAATATACCCTTCAACAAATACAATTTCTAAAACAACTATTTAGTAGCCTAACTGAATTACTTTGCCCTTTCAAGTTAAACTTAAAGAACTTACCAATAGCTTACCCAAACTAAAGTTTAACATCATCAATTTAACAAAAATCAAAACTCTAAGATACTAAGGTTTCCTGTACCTATTTCTATATTGCCTTAGCACTTCAAAACCAATATGAACTATCAAGATATCAAGCCTACACTTGAATCAACCTCCACGGCACCCAAGGAAAAAGGAACAAATTAAAGCAAAGAGGAAAGACAGGAGAAAGATTATACCTCCACTTGACTATAGCAAGCAAGATTTCCATTTTCCACCACCTAAGTTAGTAACTAGAGCTGAATTGGCATTAAGAAAAAGGAAGTCGAACAAAAGAATAGTTGGCAAGAATGGCAAGGAATGTAAAGACGGTGGAGCACTCTCTTGGCCAGATTTTCGGTCAAGGAAAGGGAAGGGAGAGAAAATACAAAAGCTTTAAGTCAAGGTCAAAAAGTAAACCTAGTGGTGTAGATTTTTATTTTTTTATATGCATATATATATATATATATATATATTATTTTATAATTATTTATTTGATATTATTTACTTAATTCGTACATTTTTTCACTAAAAATTTACGCTAGCTAAAGTCAAGCTTTAAATCAACCAAGATTTAGTTTAGTTGCATTTATATAATTTATTTACACTCAAGAGTTACACCAAGTTGTTCCAATTCCTATTTTAATATTGAGTTATAATATGTCAATTACACTTTTACTTATCTAATTTGTTTACGTATTTATTATTTATAACAAAAATTTACATATTGTGTCTAAAAATTTGATTTTACAATATCAGGTTATGAAGGTTGTAACATTCACTACCCCGACCTCCAAGGTCATATGGTCACACCTTCGACTTCCAAGGTTGTGAGCCAAGACTAAGCTCATTTGACAACAATATAAAAACGTGTAATGGCCTATGAGGCACTCAAGCATACGAGTACAAACTTGTTATTTTCATTTACCAAAAAATTATGATATGTTCTCAGTCTTCTTATAGATTTGAGCAACATAGGACGCTCACTTGCGGCTAGAACGTTTTGAGTTTGTTAATGCAACATGCATGCCTAATTAGAAAAATTAATCATCATTGATTAACTATTAGGTATTAATTGGCTTGGTACAATTATATATGCACATGAAGGCTATCAAAACCTATGGTGTTAATGTGTTGTTAACACAAAAAAATATGCAATGTGTGAGCCAAATTTGTTTGAGCTGGTCAGCTCAGTATCAATCGGATAGTGAACTAGGTCGACTAACTAAGTTTGGGCTTAACTCAAATTATGTCAATTAGGTTAAGACCTATTTATTAGGCCACTAGGTTAATAAAATCAAGTCCTATCTAATGTTGTTATTTAGAAATAAGAAATGATAATGGTTTGATTTTAAATCCTATTGAAATAGGGATTTTCAATTAAGATTTGAAATGGAAAGATAAAGTTGTTGGGAATGATTCAGAGGTGGAGATAAAGATAAGACCTATTCAAACTAGTTTAAATTTGGTCTTTCAACAAGCCTGGACACTTATTGGGCTTATGGACTTATTGAAACAAAATTGGGTGAGTTAGCTGATTAAACTTATTGGATCTGCTGAGTTGGACCAAGTCAAAAGTAGTTTGGTGCAATTAGACCACTTTCAATGTCAATTCCTATTTTTAAAGGATTATGGTGATATAGGGCATCAAAAAACGTTACTTGGATTAGTTGAGACAGAAATCGGTCGCTAAAATTCCTAGCAAGTTAGCTTACAGGGGATATAACTTACTCTGGTTGTTAGCTATGCTCCTACATTAGTGGACTTGGTTAGAAAGTTAGAACATGACAGATAAGCTTAGTAAGTTAATGGCTAGTTTTTCTTGTATAAATAAAACTATAGTCATCAACTGTAAACACAATACTCCAACGTAAAACACAAACTTATCAATTCAATTCTTATTTTACATTTAGTCTTTAATGCCTTATTTATAGCATTTCTTACGTGCTTTATTTATTGCATTTATTTATCTCTTTCCTTTACAAAATCATGCCCAGTAGTTACATTTCAATCAAATCAAATCATTATAAGCTTTCTTTAGTATCCTAGGAACTCATTGTCTAAGAATCAGAATCCATTTCTTAGCCAAGTAGCTTGAACGTGAAGATTAAGAGTTGTAAATTTAGACGATTCACCTCGGCTGATCTCCATTGAAATATTTTATAAACATATTTTCTGGTATGCCCGATGGGACCAAAACAACCAATCTCTAGAGAGATTCATTATTGGTCATAATTTTTACTGGCACATATAACCACGTTCTGGGAAGAATTTATCTAATATGGACACAATCACAACTAGGAGCTAGGAAGAATAGTGGCCAGAGACAAGATGATCCTTAGCTTTCACAACCTAAGGAAATTCCTACTTCAACAGTACCATTTCCTTAGCTAAAGACTGTTGTATTAACTAAAGAAGGAGTACATCTCCTCAGTTGCGGATTGTTGCACTAACTAGTGGAAGGAGATGGAACTTCTAGCCTAGCCTACAACGATGACCACTTCTTTTATTCATCAGCAAATTGATTTGGAGCTTAATGATTTGATGTACCAGATGTCAAAACAGTTAACTGAGATCGTAAAACTGATGGTCCATAATGAGGTGCACAATATCCAAGAACAAGTTCAAAGGACTTTCCAATAGTTGAAAGAGTATTTTGCAACCTCTGTCAATAGTGGGCAACCAGTTTTGTAACCACAAATGGTCCCTTTCTTGGTTACACCTTGGGGGCAAGTGATTACTGAACCTATTGGTCAAGTAGCACAACCTGACTCCACAATACAGGCAAATCCAGATGGCCAGAACACCGTCAACTATGTTAGGTACTCTTAGATTACCATCCACACCAATTGTTTCTAACCCAATAGTTTTTAGTGTTATGCCACAAACAAGTTTGGCTGTAACTCAGTTGCCATATCCAGTTATTGGATTTGGGGAGACTCAGTATAAAACACCAGGAGGTTAAAAAAGTAGAGCAGCCATGGAGTCAACCTTTACCTATTACTTCTAAGGAGACAATATACACTGAATGACCGAATTACATGCAAAATCAAGAGTTGCTTAAACAGATGCCATAGCTAGGATCGGCCACCGCTCAGATACAATATCCAAATGCTGGATTTAGAAATCAGTATAGAACACCTGGAGATTATCGAGTATAGCAGCCATGCGGTCAACCTCCACATATTACTCTTAATCAACTAGTGTATGCTGAACAGCAGAATCACGTAAAAAATCAAGGGCCACCCAGACAGGCAAGACTAGTACTATACAAATACTAAACATGTATCCACCAGCGATGGCTGAAGTGAGGCCTATTGTGTCACCCTTAATTGATCCCAATATAATTACTAAAGCAATGAGAAGACACTTCGGTGTAGAGTTGAGGCTTCTCAACAAGCCAGTTTATAAGAAACCATATCCTGAATGGGTAGACAAAGTCATGCCCTTGCCAAGGGGTTTTAGAACTCCAGATTTTACAATCTTCTCAGGTGAGGATAGAAAGTCAACCATGGAGCATATCAGGCAGATTCACTGCCCAATGCGACGAGGCAAACCATAATGAGTATTTTAAACTTTAGTTGTTTTCTTTATCTTTAAGTGGTACTGCTTTTACTTGGTATTCTTCTTTGTCTCATAATTATGTGCAAAATTAGTTAGATATGGAAAGGCTCTTCCATGATCGTTTTTATTGGCCACAACTAGAGGTAATAGTAGCTGACCTGATAAACCTGAAGCAGTAGGTGGATGAACCAGTAGTTGAGTGTATGAAGAGATTAGGAAGCTAAAAAGTAGATGCAATGTGCAATTACTAGAGGCAGAATATGCCATTATGGCAGTAAGAAATATGCATCCGTAGTTGAAAGAGAAATTGGTTGCGTAAGAGTGTACTGATTTAACTAAGCTGGCATCTAAAGCCATTAGAGTCGAGTAGTTCATTTTAAAAAAAGAACAGAGGAGAGCCAATAGAAGTGGAAGAGGTATATACTTGGTGTTAGAAGTGGATTCAGCTGACCTTGATCTGGGTAAGATAGCCAATAGTGAAGAAGAGCCATCAGGTGATGTGTTAGTGGTTGAGATCTTAAGAGGAAAACCATATTCTTGTTCAGCTCTTAGACCAAATAAAGGAAAGGAGATCCCTAAGGTGAAAAATAAAGAAAAGTATTTTGACAACTCCAAAGCTGATCAGATCTTCAACTACATGTTGAAGGACAAGTAAATCTAGTTGACTGATAGATGTAAGATCTCACAGGCTACTGAGATAAATGACAAACGACATTATAAGTGGCATAATTACAGACATGCTACTATTGACTATTTGATTTTTATGAATGCTATCCAAAAAAAGTCTTGAAAGATAGAAGGTTCCAATTAGCTGATAAGGGAACACATGAGATGTAAGTCGATTCTGATCCAATTTTGGTGGTATCTATCAACATGGTTGATGTATCAGGTCCCCTACCTCAATCTAAATCATAGTCAAAAGATTTAGAGTGGAAACGACTTATACAGAGGCAGTGGAGAGTCAAAGGAGAGTCAAAAACTGAGACATTGGCTACTGCTAGGGGGGTAACTAGTTTTACATCTAAAGCGGCTGAAGTCTGTAGTAAAAAGTCAAACGTCTTTGAAAGACTTTGCTTTCCTAGCAAACCCAGAAGGAGACAGAAGTAGTGTCTTTGACATATTGAAATTCCCAAAGATCGATGATAAGTCGATTCCAGAAGGGAAATGAAAAGTAGTCGAGTTCAATATTGAAAATGGAATATCTATACTAAGAATATCTACTCGAAATGGTGAGAAGATAAAACCTTAAAGGATGATCAAATTAATGGAATCTATAGAAAAAGGATAATGGTTCTTAAATAAGTAAGTTAAAAAGGAGCTATCTCAGCAAACCTCAACAGAAGACCTTACTCGCACTCAAAAGTGAAAAAGACAAAGGCAAAGATCTAACTAGAAACTAAAACAGATACTGAGAATGCTGGGAGAAGCTAAAATAGTGGTAAGGAGAGAAGTCCAGTTTCCCAAGAGAGCTAATGCAACCATATCTGATATTGATGATACAGTGGAAACAGCTGAGCCAGATTATAGAGAAATAGAAAATTTGGTTGTAGCACTTGAAGCAGGTAATTTAATTGAAACAGCTGGCCCAGACTCTGCAAAAGGTGATGATTGTAAGGTAACAGTCGTAATCAATGATTTAGATGAAGAAGGTGCTAAAGAGCCCTTAACAAATATTGATATTATCAGCATCCTGCCAAGAGAATTATAAGTTAAGAATGAAGCATTGGTGGGGTTAGAAGGAAATGTTTTCATGCAAGAAGTCGAATAGGCTATATTATTAGAAAAGAAATAGACTAGGCCAGCTATGATACAATTTGAGAAACCTTTAAAGGCTATAACTAACCATCTTAAGCTTTTGTACTTAAAAGCTCATATCAATGACAGGTCAGTTAGCCGAGTCTTCATAGATGGTGGAGCAGTTTTAAACTTTAATGCCTATTTTTACAATATTGAAATTGGGTAAATCGAGAGCCGATCTTATATCCACCAATATGAAAATGACTAACTTTACGGGAGAAACAACCACTATAGTATGAGTGTTGGTAATCGAGATCGCTGTGGGAAGCAAAACCATAAGTTTAGCATTTTTTATGGTAGATGCCAAGCCCACTTATTCGGTTTTGTTAGGTAGAGATTGGAGTCATTCCAATCAATGTGTCTCTTTCATGTTGCACCAAATGCTAATGTTTTGGGAATGTGATAAGATAGAAGTGGAATCAACTAATTAGAATCCTTTCACAATTGATATTAAGATAGCAGATATTATTTTCTACTCATCAAGAGTGGAGACAATGAAACTGTCAAATAATTATGAAGAAAGATCTCTGGAATCTTGCATTTTTCACTACTTAGAGTTTCTAGATAAAGATCTTGTCTGTAGCTGAGGCCAAATCACTGCTTCTCTTACAAGGTTTTAATGGACCAGAACCTTAAAGTACTCAAGAACATCCTGTAATGGCTTACTATGCTCTTAGCCAAAATCAGGAATAAGGATCAAACCCTTAGCACGATTGGGGGGCATGAAGAAGAGTAGAATCAACTAACAGACCAACAGCAAAAAGAAGAAGAGTTGGAGGCTCCGTTCATAAAAAAGAAGCCTAGTTTTGAAGCTCAAGATCTTTTGATTAATGTCAACTTGGGTACTGAAGAAGAGCCAAGAACAACAAGAGTTAGTGGCTTATTAGTTGAATCTGATAAATATTAGTTGATCGAGCTCATCAAGCAGTACAAAGATTGTTTTGCTTGGGAATACCAAGAAATGCCAGAGTTATCTACGCAATTGGTTGAGTATCGGTTACTGATAAAGGAATACTTCAAGTCTCATAAATAGCTAACTAGAAGGTTCAACCTATAGTTGATGCCAAGAATCAAAGAGAAAATTGGAAGGCTTTTAAAAGCTGGATTCATAAGTACAGCCAGATATGTGAAATGACTATCTAACATAGTTTCTATTATATAGAAAAGTGGCCAAGTCAGAATCTGTATAGATTTTAAAAACTTAAATTTGGCTACCCCTAAAGATGAGTATGTTATGCCAGTAGCCAATATGTTAGTGGATGCAGCTTCCAAGCATGGAATCCATACTTTTATTGATGGATATTCAAGATACAACCAGATATTTGTAGCCAAAGAAAACATTCATAAGACTGCATTTCGTTGTCCTAGGTGAGTTAGAAATTTTTAATGGCTTGTCATGCCATTTGGCTTAAAAAAAGCTAGGCGATGAATATTATTTTTCATGACTTAATTCATCATACCATGTAGATTTATATAGATAAAGTGGTGGTAAAGTCAAAAGGGGTTAATCATCATCTAGCCGATTTGGAGCAAGCCTTTAAAAGAATGAGATTCTACAATTTAAAGATAAACCCAGCCAAATACGCTTTTGGAGGCTTGGATGATAATTTTCTTAGCTTTCTAGTACATCAACAGGGAATCGAGATGGACAAGAACAAAGCTAAGGTAGTTTTGGAATCAATACCACCACAAAACAGGAAAGAATAACAAAGCTTAATTAGCAAAATCAACTTTATGAGAAGGTTCAATGCTAATTTGGTTGGCAAAATGAAAGTTTTTTCACTTTTTTTGAAGTTAAAAGGAGCCAAGGAGTTTATCTGGGGACAAGAACAACAATTGACATTTAAGCAGATTAAGCAGAGCTTATCCAATCCATTAGTCTTGGTGCCTCAAATACCAGGTAGACCTTTGAAGCTCTATATCTCAGCTGTTAAGGAATCCATTGGCTGCTTACTTGCACAGGATGTCGAAGATGGAACCAAAAGAGTTATTTACTATTTGAGTAGGCTTTTAAATGATGCTGAATGTAGATACACTCCAATTGAAAAGTTATGTCTTTCCTTATACCATGCTTGCATCAAATTGGAGTATTATTACTTGCCTAAAGAGGTGTTGGTCATGTGCAGGATTGACATAGTGAAGTATTTTCTCAGTAGGCCCATTTTGCAAGGAAGATTAATGAAATGGACCATTAAGTTAAATGTTTTTGCCTTGAAATACGTCTTGTTGAAAGCTGTCAAGGGACATGCTTTAGCTGATTTTTTAGCTTAACATCTATGTGTTGAGGTACAGGATCCATTAACTGATGCATACAGTTTTATTTATTTGAAGCCTTGGATCTTGTCATTTGATGGGTCTAGAACTCAGAAAGGAGTAGGTGCTGGAGTTGTTATCATTAGTCTTACTGGCAAAGTTGGCAAATTATGTTCCAGCTAGGACTTGACTATTCTAATTATCAAGCTTAGTATGAAGCTTTGGTAATTGGGTTGTGGTTGTTGATTTCTATTAAGGCTCAATTTTTTCAAATCATGGGAGATTCTCAAATAGTGATTAGATAGCTAACTAGGGAATAAAAATGCAATAATCCAAACTTGTTAAGTTATTATGAAATGACTAACGTTTTACTTCAGTAGTTTACCGATATAGTAATAATACATATACCGAGAAAGAAAAATAAAGATGCCAATAATTTAGCCCAATATGTTCTGAGTTCAAGACTGATCTTGAAGATGTTGTCTTTCATCTTCCAAACATCACAGTAATTGATCAGCAAACAACAACAATAATTGGAGAGCTGAGCTAATCAATTATCTAAAAGATCCATCCAGCCATGTGGACTTTAAGCTCAAACAGAAAGCTTTAAGATATGTCCTGGTGGATGATGAATTGTTCAAAAGAGGGCATGAAAGTTTGCTATTAAAATGCTTTGAAAAATGTAAAGCTTTAAAATTCATAGAAGATGTCCATGAGAGAGTTTGTGGAACATATAGATCTGGGCCTAAAATGCGATGGTTGATTAATAGACATGATTATTATTGGCCAACCATTACATCTGATTGCTACAAGTATGCTAAAGGGTACTAAGCATGCTAATTCAAAGAGTGTCAGCTGAGAACTTCATCATATCATCAAGCTGTGGCCTTTCAGAGGTAGGGCTATGGATTTGATTGGTGAAATCTATCCCCCTTCATCTAAGAAGCATTCTTTTATCATTGTAGTAACAGATTATTTCACCAAGTGGGTGGAAGCTTAGCCGATGATGGATGTAACACAAGATGATGTGATCAGTTTCATTAAATATCACATTATTCATCTATTTGGTATTCCTTAAACAATAATAGCTGATCATGGTATAATTTTTACTGGGGATAAGGTGGTAGTCTTTGCACAAGATTAGTATTAAAATAATTCATTGAACACCATACTATGCTCAAGCTAATGGAGAAGCAGATGCTATTAATCGAATCTTAATCAATATGATTAAGAGATCTTTAGAAGACAAGCCTAAGAAATGGCATGAAGTATTATTAGAAGTTCTTTGGGTATATAGAAATGCTAAGTGCACGGCAACTGGTCTTACTCCATATCAGCTAATGTATGGTCAAGATACTGCTTTACGTTTAGAGATTACAGTTAAGTCTTTAAGGGTAGCAAAGCAAAATAACTTGGAGCCTGAGAAGTATTTGCAAGCCTTATTTATGGAGTTAGATCAGTTGATGAAGATCGGCTAATTGCACTTGATAATATTTGACTCAACAAAACTAAGGTGACCAAGAACTACAATAAGTTTGTCAAGGGAAAGAGATTTGTAAAAGGTGACCTTGTTTGGGAAATCATTTTACCAATTGGAACTAAAGACCCTAAATTCGGTACCAAATTGGAAATTACCCTTTATTGTTAGCTAAGTTATTCCAAGTGATGCTTATTGGCTAGTTAACATGCAAGGAGAAGAATTAAGTAGGAGCATTAATGGAAAATATTTTAGTACCTTTACATCTAGGAAGGAATTCTTTAAAAGGTCCTACAAGTAGTTACAAGCCAGCTACTTAGCTTCAAGAGGAAAAAAGCTGCCTAATACAGTTGAGTAAAACAGGTTTTTCATTTTGGTGGTGGAGGGATCATTGTCAAAGGGACAACATCTTCAACAATCGAAGAATTAGCAGTATTAGGTGAAGCAGTATTAGCTTGGCTTTGAAGTACAATAGTAAGCTCAGAACTAGCAACAATTTTTTCTTTCTTCTCCTCAACTAACATTTTTTTCAGTTGAGCCAATGACTTCTCGACTTCAGCTAAACTAGCTTCTCCAGCACTTAGATCGCTTTCTAAAAGAGTCTTCTTTTGCACCAAATAAGCAATCTCAGAATCCAGGGAAGTTCTTTTGTTTTACAAGTAGACTCTAACATTTGTGATGAATTTAAGCTTAGCCAAGATTGATTTTAACTGAGGCTGGAGGGAAGCTATTATAGTTTGAATCCTAGCCATTTCTTTGTTCAGCTCCTCCAACTTCCTGGTAATCCTAGCCTCAGGGTCGGCTAGTTGTGTTAGCTGAGAAATGTTGGTCTCTTTATGTTCTTTATTGACTTCGTAAAGAAAATCGACATTGTTGAAAAGAAAAGCCATTTGGTTGAAGAATGCCTTCATAGCAGGAGATATTAGAGAAGTATCAGTCAACATAGCCATCTTAGACATCAATAATTTAAAGGTCTCGGCTATTTTAGGATCAAAAGGGAAGCCTTTCAAAAACTGATTTTCAACAAACTCCAGATGCATGGAGATAGGAGAAGTGTCCCTTATGGTGGGGCTAGAAAAATAGGTTGTAGACTTGAAGTACTATTCCAGGACTTTATAAAAAATTACAGGGAATGCAACCGAGGAAGAAGCAGTAGGAGGTGTTACTTTTGGGGTACCAAAAACCTTGGCAGGCTCTGGTGCTTGAGTCTTAAGTTTCTTTTTTTTGCAAAAACAAAGAAGAAGAATTAGTTGACCGAATATATTAAGCAATTAAAATGAGATTGTTCGAAGTACCTTAGCCAAAGGTTCTGCCTCGAATAACGATCTTTTTGATTTTGCTGCGAGAGCAAGAACTGGTGGGCATGAGAAAATTGTCGAGTAGGCTTTTTGACATTCCCAACTTTAATACCTCCAGGAGTTTCCTTGAAGGTCTCTATATTAATAGCCTCGGATGGTTGAGTTTCAAAAAAAAATATATGAAATGTTAGAAAAAAAGAAAGAAAGGAATATTAAAGTTGATATAACTTGATTTACCTTTAGAAGAACCACAGGTTATGCTTTTCTTTGGAAGAGTCTTGGCAGCCGATATTACTGTCTTTTTCTTAGGCTCAGTCAAGTCATCTAATTGCTCATCAATTAGCCTTGTCAAGTAAAAACAGTAAAAACCAAAAAAAAAATATACTAAACAAGCGAACACCAATTCATGAATTCAACTGACTCCCTAGATGATGTCTCAAAGGGAATGTATTTAAAAAGATTCAACTTTATAGAATTATCTTAAGCATTGAGAATTGTATGGTTCTAGAGAAGACTTGTTATACTGAGTAGTGGGCTTTACCCCATGAATAAAGTCTCTGGCAGTAACCATGTTACACCAGCCGAGCACCATTTCAGAAGAATGAGGGTAATTGTCAAGGTCTAAGGTGTCAGCCTCAAGCCAAGCGGGACCATACTGCTTTTCATAATAAAGGAACAGAGAAAGGGGACTTCTAGCAGGAAAACTAAAAATCTTATTTGTAACATCAAACACAAAAAGCCTAGTCGAGAGGATTAATTGCAATAAGTGCCTATAGATAGTTGGGCTTTTAGGTGATGGAATATCAGCCGAGAGGGAGGCATGAAATTCTGGGAAATAATGGTGAATCCACAATTGCAAAAATGACTAGGGCCCATGTAGTGTTTTCAAATCTTGGTTGTTCTTTAACTGATTCATGATTAGAAAGAGGCTTTTATACAGTAAAACAAGAAACAAATAAACTAAAAC
Organism: Quillaja saponaria; assembly: GCA_029379385.1. Taxonomy (NCBI): domain Eukaryota; kingdom Viridiplantae; phylum Streptophyta; class Magnoliopsida; order Fabales; family Quillajaceae; genus Quillaja; species Quillaja saponaria. The sequence goes on from CM055607.1 coordinate 24,325,834, forward strand.
TAAAGCTTTACTAGAGATAATGGCTGCTATGAAGTATGAGAACTCATAAATAATAGAAACAGAGCTAGTACATATGAAATATTTGCAGAGCCAATACAATAAGAAATCATTATGCTTAGCATCTATAACAGAGCCTTTGTTTTTGGTATTGGTAGAAATGAAAGTTGAGTATGAAGAAGCATTTTTGTTAAAGATAATACCAAGATTATCACCTGAAAATTCTCTAAACAAAGTGGAGAGTTCTTCACTATCGACTGGCAGCCCAGTGATAGCCACAACATCAAGAAGCATGGGGCTCATCATTGTGAATGGGAAGATGAACCCATTGATGAAGGTGAACCAAAATCCAAAGAAACCAAAAAGAAGGTTGGGGTCGAGGGCGATATCCTAACATGAGAGGGAAATGATATAAAAAATTCCCTATTTCTTCCAATCTTCGCCACGGGTTGCCAAGACACGAGACAAGCAGGTCGTATATATAGGGTTTTGTGAGGCCAGACTTAGAACTCAGAAGGGCATTTGTATATTGAGTACCATTCTAAAGTAATGAGAAGTTGAAAACCATTGGGAGAAATGAAGCTTTGGAGAATCAGAGAGCCCTGGGCAGGATCAAAAGTTATTAGCCCTATGATGAAGGAATTAGGTCGAGCGGAGTAGGGGACTAGGGTTTTTGGGATCACCATTTCAAGTGGTGATGATGGTGAGGAATTGTTAGTTGACGAACTCAAATTGACTGAACCATTGAAGGGTGAGTAGGACTTGTTCTGAGAATCTGAAGCTGAAGAAGCTATAAAGGCGAATAGCTAAAAACAGAGAGTTCAAAAAAGCTTAGAGAATTCAAAAGAAGGTTGAAGATACATGATGAAAAAGGGAATTTCCAAGCCAGTCAATTATAAAAAAGCTAGGATTAATTAGGAAATTTGAATTCAAAATGGATATGTCTGCGTCAGCCCTTGGAAAACGGAGAGGTTGTTGAAAGAATTTATTGGTCGCTGAATTCATTAAGGTAGCTAAGAATTTGAATTTGAAAAGGAGATAAGGTGCATCGATTCAGGTGTTTTCATGCATTCATACCTAAAATGATGCAAGGGCAAAGTATTAACACTAAAAAATATGCAAGGTGTGAGCCAATTTGTCTGGGCTGGTCAGCTAAGCGTCAATTGGATAGTGAACTGAGTCGGCTAACTAAGGTTGGGCCTAACTCCAATTATGTCAATTAGGTTAAGATCTATTTAGTAGGCCACTTGGTTAGTAAAATCAAGTCCTGTCTAGTGTTGTTATTCAGAAATTAGAAAGGGTAATGGCTTAGATTTTAAATCTCATTAAAATAGGGGTTTTCGGTTAAATTTGAAATGAAAAGATAAAAAGCTATTAGGAATGGTTCAAAGGTGGAGATAAAGATAAGACCTATTCAAACTGGTTCAAATTTGGTCTTTTAACAAGCCTGGACAATTATTGGACTTATGGACTCATTGAAGCAAAATTGGGTCAATCAGCTAACTAGAGTTGTTGGATCTACTGAGTTGGACCAAGTCAAAAGTAGTTTGGTGCAATTAGACCACTTTCAACATCAATTCCTATTTTTAAAGGATTATGGTGATGTGAGGCATCAAAAACTGTTACTTGGATTAGCTGAGGCAGAAATTAGTTACTAAAATTCCTAGCAAGTCAACTGACAGGGGCGGTAACTCACTCTGGTTGTTAGCTATGCTCCTACATTAGTAGATAATTGGTTAGAAAGTTAAGGGAGAAAGTGGCAGATAAGCTTAGTGGGATATTGGCTAGTTTTTCTTGTATAAATAAGACTAGAGTCATCAATTGTAAACACAATACTCTAACATGAAACACAAACTTATCAATTCAATTCCTACTTTACATTCAGTCTTTAATGCCTTATTTACAACATTTCTTTACATACTTTATTTATCGCTTTCCTTTTCAAATTCATGCCTAGTAGTTACATTTCAATCGAACCAAATCATTAGGAGCTTTCTTTAGTATCCTAAGAATCCATTGTCTAAGAAATAGAATCCCTTTCTTAGCCAAATCACTTGAACGTGGGAATCAAGAGGGCTTTGGCTTTGGCTTTGACTTTGACTGAGTTGAAATCTTGAACCCCAAAGCATGCATTATAGCTTCGTAATATGAATGGGTGGCTACTTATTATTAACTCTCCAAGTCAACTTATGTATATCACTGGCTAGGACTAGGAGTTGTAGTAAAAACATCAACAAAATTAGTATTTAGTTCAGTGGCACAAGCACGAAGCCGAGGTCTCCTTGGTCTTCATCCTTATGTCACGAAATTCCACATTTGTCTAAAAGCAATTATAACCTCATTAATATACTAAACAAATAAAAATTAATAAGAGTTTCTTAATTCGACCTCGGCCTCTATGGCCTTGAGAGAGAATTAATGAAACTCAACCTTTTATCACATGATTAACACTGACAACAAAAAAACTCAGTTCGTTTCACTTTTCGAGTTTGTTTAGGGGGACCAGTGTTAGTATAGTTTTGACTCAGGCCCATTAGACCTATTGAGTCCATCAAGCTTATCAGGCCCAAGACTTTCCTAACATATATATATTTTACTCCTAAGCTGGAGGAGCTCTTTCTCAAAACTGAGACTTCTCTCTATACCTTAGAGGTCGTCCACCTCCTCGGGAAATACCTCATAGGTTGTCCTCCCACTTGAGACGTACACCCCATCCGTTAATACATTAACAAAAACCTTATCAAAAAAATTTACTTGGGTGGTGAAAATTGTAAGCTAAGTGAAGAATTTTAAGGAAGATTGTGAAGTGTTTGCTGATCTCAATATTATCTCATTTTCTCATGATAAGAGAAAAAGCTATTTGTAAGTTATATTATCAAAATCATTACTTTATATTGACTTGTAACATTAAATTTTTAGACTCATTATACATGATTATGAATAAATTACATTACTTTTTTTTTTTTTTTTGGTTGAAATGTAAAAAAATTAGCATTCTTGATATAATAGTGAGTGGATCAAATTTATATTATGAATGGAACAAATTTAGTTCATAGATTCTTATGGGAAAAATGCATGTATTCCCACCAATTATCTTTCACATATATACAAACTAGCATCCTCACACATGCTCTCATGCTTGTTCAGATATTTTTTCTTTTTCAGCAAAAATGTGTAAAAATAAAATTAGCGCATACTCCTATACTAGATTATCAATTTCTTTGCGCCAGAGCGATTGCAATGATCCTAGTATAATAAAATAAAATTATATAACATACCCTAAATAAAAAAAACTTTGAGCATGAGCAAGAACGCATGTGAGGATGTGTAATAACTCTCATAACCTGATAACGAATATTGTGTACTAGTTGTTGTAAAGTAAATAATACTATAATAAAGTAAATTCAAGTAAGTGAGTAATTAATGGATAGATATAAATATATCCGATTTAATCTCTACCACAAGCAAATAGAATAAGTAGACAATACAAATAATACATGTATATATATATATATATGTATATATATACATAAAACTAAGAATAAATTTGTACTACTTGTTAATAAGCCATAAAGTAAAAATATACATATATGAATAAATAAGCACGTATAAACAAAAAAATTGTTGGAAGAAATTTCTACCACATATTTCAAATTGACCAAGATGTATTCCTACTTTTGGTTTCTTTTCCTCCTTATTCCTTTTCTCTATTTCCTTTTATTTCTTTGACTTGACCGATTTTTTTTTCTCTGAGAACTTTCCCCTATTCTGCTTTCTTCTTCCTCATTCACGAAGCTTCCATTTCTTGATTTTTTTTTCAAGCTCCCAAGTTCTCTAGAGCTCCAAAATTGCCTATGTCGTGTGGGTGTCTTAGTTGGCGTTTCTTCCCTTTAGTTTTCAGCCATGGTCATATCACAAAGCAACAAGGCAGTCAGCCCTTGTTTGCCATGCGTTTTTCCTCAATTACAGCTTGCTCCTCCATGTATGGTTGTTATCCTTTTCTTATTTCTGGTCGTGAAATCAGTTGGGGTGGCAAGGAAAAAGATTCAGCCTTTATCCTTTGTTCAGCCTTGCATCTCTTGTATTGCGGCTGGCATTTTTTTTGTAAGGTTAATTGAGCTGGTTGGTGAACCTGTTTTGCTAGACTTGGTCGTTGATCTTGTGGCTGTTTGGTGTATCAATTTTGCTTATCTTGGATGGTGGTTCGTAACTTTGGTTGGTATGAGTTAGCCTCCTTTCTTGTCTTTGTAGACAATTCTTTCCCCCTGACTTTGCTATGTACGTTTCCCTTGTTCATCCGAGTATACAACCTTCTTGTGTAAGTTGTAAGCATGTGTTGGAGGTGGGGGAGAGTTTGGTGCAGCAACTTCAATCTTGAATTCCATGTTCTGCCTGTGAGTGTAGTTGCGATTTATGTGGGTTTTATTAGGCAGCCAAGACTTAAAGCTGCTATCCCTTATTTTGGGCAGCAATTTGATCATTTCGTTTTGCCTATTTTACCGTCTGTTATGGAGCTAAGGAGGGAAGGTTTTAATTCTTCAATGGATTCGGCAGCAAGAGGGATAGAAGGTAAAAATAAAAATTTTCCTATTTGTAATGTTTTCAATTTAGATTAGGCATTGGATTGCTTGTTAAAGACTTGCTGGAATTTCTTTAGGGTGAACTTTAGGTGTGTTGAATTGAATTCCATAACTGGATAATGAGTAATACAAGGATTAATTGAATGGTGTAGGTAAATGGGTATGACATTAGGATTGTATGAATTATGTTTAGATGAAAGTTAAAATAATTAGTTAAGGTCAAGTAGTGGTAATTCTTTAGAACCTGATTTGAAATGTGAAATAAAGAGGTAAGGATTCAATGATGTTAATATAGAAATTGTATATTTTAATCTTGAAGAATTCTAAATAAAAAGTTTTATTGGAATATAAGTAATGTTGATAGATTAATGTTGGATGTGAGTAATGATATGAACAAGGAGAGTTAATTGGTTTTGAAGGGTGCAGGGGACAGATTCCGTGGGTAACAGAAATTAGGTATTTCGAGTGTCTTCAGGGAAGAATTAAATTAAAATTTCAAAAGATAAAATGTAGCTTATAGTCTTTAAATGTTGTCTGTAAAATTTCGTAACTTGGTTCTAAGTATGTTGCGAGTTATAGCTACTAGACTCCAGCTAGGTCAGACTAGGATTTTCAGTGCCTTATTTTCAGTTCATATAATAAATTGAGGGGGTTAAAGACTAATTTGAGGAAAAGTTTCTAAAGAATAAATATATATATACTTGTCTATTAATAAACCTAACAAACAGAATCGGATTTTGTTTTTCCTAGAGAAAGTTATGTTCAATTAACTAAGATAAGGTCAAAGCCGTCAAAAATCCTACGTGTTGCACAATTTGATGCAACTTCACAAATAAACTGTATTGATATACAAATCTAAAAATTACAAATGATATACCATTAAAAATCTACATGTGTCTAGTATTTTATAAATTTTACAGAACTGAATTCGGAGGTTCCTAGAGAAAAATATGACCATTAAAGTGGACACTGGTCCAAACTAAATGCTTTCTATTCTTTTCTAATGGTTTCTCCTATCATATGCTTTGTCAAGATATTTAAAAGGCCTCGTCATTGTTGACTTTATCACCTAAAGTCTAATCCATATTAATTGACATGTAATAGTTTAAAGGAAAACTTTCATAAATAAACCATTTACGTTAAGATATAAGTTTAGTAAGTAAAAGAATATAACAGTAACGTTCATAAACTAAGTAGTATTTGGAATTATGAATTTCAGTTTCGCATTCTAATGTGAACCTGATGAGACACATGGACGCAAGTGTGAGTGACGAATGAAATTGGTAACAGGTGAGTGGTTAATTGCTGTCTTTATGGGCTAGATTAGTATGTGTGATTATATGTTTATTTGAATATGCATGATATATGAAAAATAAGCCAGTAGAGTACTTCAGTAATTTATTTGAATTATGTTTGTTTGAGATTGATGGCTTGTGTTTGACATTGGTTGTGGTTGATAAGGGCCAACTCGTGAACATTTTCTAGAAAATGATTTTTATCTCTAAAATTAAGATCCATGTGCACCTAGGATACCCTGATCATGAGAAATTCTGATTCTGATAAATATTTTTTAAAAATTGAGTGCTCAGCCCCGGATGGGATGGATTGTGTACAGAGAATTAATTTGGTGTGTCGGACGCGTAAATGCCCAGCAGGGAGTGATACTGGTGTGCGGGGCTGAGTCACTCGTTGGCCCTTTGGTTGCTTTGTTTGATATCATTGCTCTGATAAATTTGTGATCTTGCGTATCATGTAAATTGTGAATTTATGACCATTACAATGTATATGTGCAATGTGAATTAAGAAATGAATAATGTTACGCAATGTTATTACGTATGTTATATGTTTGTGTTGTGTGATGCTAATACTCTTTGGGTACGATTTTTCACTCACTGAGTCCGTAGGACTCACCCCTTTCTTGTGGTTATATTTGTTAGTAGCAGGATCTTAAAAGAAGTTAACCACTAATACGAGAAGGTATGTCTCGGAATCTCATACTTGGAGTTAAGGATAAAAGTTTGTAGTCACATTAGAACTGTGGGTGTCAAATGTGGTATGATGTAATATTCTAGTACTTTTTTGTTGATGATGTGAACGGAGCAGAGTTCCTTATGGTCTTTGTATTATGTTGAGTGATAAAAGAGTTTATAGAATTGTATTTTAAGGCATGTTCCATATTGTAAGGAACCTCTGCCGAAATTTTCAGTAAGTGTGATTTGTTGTAATCAACCAATTTTTAATGTTAACTTTTGTCTTTATAATTTCTTGGTTTTATTCATTGGTGAGTTAAGAGTCATGGTTGTTCCTTTATTTGAGTCAGGGTTACGAAGGTTTGGTTACCATTCCTCAGGCCAGTCATGCCTCCATGAGGGGTGTGACAGGATGTTAGTATAATCAAAGTATTTTACAGCTTTCTCCTTTAAAAGAAAAGGCATTTAAACTTGTGGGAGAGCCCGTGTGAGAATGATAGTATACTAAAACTTTCACTTTGACACTACTATTTTCAAATCCTTTAAATCATGTATATGAATACATTCATATATTTCTTAAGTTTTTGCACTTGTATCCATGCATAACATATGCTTATTCTTGTTTATCTTTTATCTGCATTTTATTTTACATAATAAGCTTAATGCAAGTCAAACTCATCTAAAATAAAATGAACAAAATAAAAACCATAGAAATAAAATTTTTTTTTTTTTTTCAAAGTGAGATTCGAATAATAATTTTATTAATCAAGTTTTTAGAATAGTGATGATTGTTTTCAAGAAATGTAGATCAATAAATCAAAAAATATTAGAGGTGAATAATTAATATTTCCCTTATGAATAGTACTTTAGTAAATCCTTAATGCTTCTAACTATTTTAGTGCTTAAGTGAGTTTTGGTATTGTAAAACACTTGCATCATATGCTAGCAAATGAAATACACATTCCTCAAGAAAATTATGGCAAAGTTTCCATTGTCATATTTTATGTTATAGGAGTACATCCCGAGAATCACTTGATAATCTAGTAAAGGAGTATGTGTTAAAAATATTTTTACACCTTTCCCCTGAAAAGAAAAATCATCTGAGCATGCGCTTTCACAAGTATATTAAAAGAATTTTATAGAACTTACACTATATATATATATATATATATAAAGAAAAGTATCTAAGCAGGCGCGAGAGTATGTGCGAGGATGCTAGTATAATCAAAGAACTTTACAACTTTCTCCTTCAAAAGAAAAAGCATCAAAGCACATGTGAGCGATCGAAGATGCTAGTATACTAAAACTTTCACTTTGACACAATTGTTTTGAGATACTTACAATCATTCATGTATAATGGATACATTCATATATTTTTCTATTTTTTACACTTGTATCTAGGTATAACATATTCTTGTTTATCTTTTTATTTTTCATAATGAAGCTTAATGCTCCTCAAATTCATCTAAAATAAAATGAATAAAATAAAAACAATAAAAATAAAATATAGTTTTTTTTTTTTTTTTTTTTACACTCCCCTCCCTTTAGATTTGGTCAAATAACACTAAGATGTAAAGTTTGGGGAGGATAGATAATGGTGTTACAAATAATTTGGGTAAAATATTGTAAAGTCATGTTTGTATTTCCAAAGTACCAAAAAGTGTTATTTTCACGTTTCACTTTTCAAATGAGTCATAATACTTTTTTTTTATATATACCATCTTTTATTTAAAAGTTATTTTCTTAATAACAACCACAATTATTTTTTTAATTATTTCTAATACATTATATCTAATAAAAAGAATATTTAACAAAAAAATAAATCAAATTTTTTAGTGATATTCTAAAATTAACACATGTCATAACTTTACGAGACAAATAAGTTTGTAATTTAGTATTTTTCTCTTCAAATAATAGTAATAATAAAATGTTATCATACTTCCTTTTCATATTTTTCAACCTATAAATGAAAAAATATATATTATTTTCTTAAAAGTATTTGAATTTATTTTTTTAATTCATATAGATTTAAATTTTTTAAAGTTCTTATTATGGAAAATTATAACCTTTTTGTTTAATATTCAAATTCAATGTAACTTTCTTTTTATTTTATTTATAATAAAAAAAATTGAGATTTCTATTAAGAAAATAAATTTTAAAAAATAAACAATGGTGTAAAAAAAAGAGAGTAAATTTTAGGACTCATTTGAATAGAAAATAGTAAAAGTAAGACATTTTGGTATTTTGGATATACAAACATGGCTTTTGAGTATCTTATCCAAATTATTTTATAACACCGTTAGTTTTTCCAACCGTTCATCATAGGGAGGAGTGTCGATTTCCCCTAACTTTGGATCTTAGCCCCTGTTTGGTTAAGCTTTTAAAACAATTTTTGGTTATAAGTTTTTCTACAAATCTGTTTGATAATAGAGGTTTTATTTTTTAAGTTTTACGAAAAAGTATTTTTGGGCTTTTATTGTCCTAAAAGCTAATGCTAGAAAAAAAAAATTCAAATAGAAAACAAGGGAAGCTCAAATAAATAGTAATAATTATTTTATTTAGACAAATATAACCATAATATTTATCAAACTAGTTTTTTTAGTAATTTTAATACTCAATATTCATTTTTTAAAAAGAAAATCAAATTATTATTTTTTTTATAGCGCTTTTATGTTAAATGATCCAAACACTTTCAACTTTTTATGCAGCATTTTTTAAACAACTCTAATTTAAAAGTATTTTTACACGCAGCGCTATTTACACACAGCTTAACTGAACAGAACTTTAGTGTTATTACACAAAATTTCAAAGGAGGGGGAGTGTAATTTTCTCTTTTTTTATTAATTAATTTTTCATTGTGAATAAAATAATGATGATTGCTTTCAAAAAATGTAGATCGATAACTCAAAAAATATAGGATGTGAATAATTAATTTTTTTTCTTATGAATAGTTTAGTATATATTTAATGCTTCTAACTATTTTAGTGCTGTGTGTTTTGATAACATCGTAAAGCACTTGCATCTCATGCTAACAACAATGAAATACACTTTCATCAAGAAAATTAAGGTAAAGTTTCCCCTGTCATATTTTACGTGATAGGCGAAATGGAAATGACCAAACTACAAATTTACAATGCTATCCAATGACAATTTCTTGGAAGCGTCATTTAAAATAGTCAAGTATCATAAATAAATGTTTGTACAATTTGTATGCCAAATGCATGTTATCTACCATTGTGAGATAAAGAATTTTTCTATACGGAAGACATTTTGGATCTAATTATTTAAAGGTTGGTTAGATTGTTTCAATTGGTAAAGGAAGATCACTCTTGCCAACATGTTTTGCAACTTGAAATTTTCAACCATATTGTGCTTTGCTTTGAATCTTATCTTACAATGTTAGAGCCACATCTTTAAAATCAATCAATTGGTATTAAGTGGTGTGAGCCCATATTATATATATTATATTACAGCTCCACATCTAAGCAATGTGAGAGATTACCACATTGACATAAAGGAACTGAAAACATCTATCTTTGATAAAAAAATCAGCAATAGGTCTGGATATTTTTCTACCCTTTCCTTTAACGGTAACATCAACTGTGCTATACTTGTTACTGGTTAATCAGAAATTTTTCATCTGCACTAACATGATAAACTACAAATAAATATAAGCACGATACTGATTTTAAATAGATAACTTAAAATCATCTTTGAAACCAACCATACATACAAAGAAACATAAAAATAAAACACCATTAGAATATATGGTCATTCTCCTCCATATTTCATTGGCGAAGAAAAATGAAACTGGAAATAAATTTTTTTTTTTTTTTAAAATCTTTACCCAATAGTTCCAACATGTAAACCTTTCTATATTTCTAATAATATGTTGCCCATCGTAGTGATCAACAGAAAATTCAACATAATAAAAATAAATTATAAAATTTATATAACATAATCAAAATGAGAAACATCAGTAAACTAACTATCACAAACTGAAATTATATAGTGCTTTATCATCAAACTTCATCTTCTTTCTCAATTTCATTCAAAACTTACCATTTAAAAGCAACATAAAAAGAAACAATAGGAAGGAAAAATGCATGAGTTTGAAAAAAGAAATAACTTGTTCACTATAAATTTGCATTTTATGATGGTCCACCTGTTTTAAGAGCAATTTTTATTTTTGAATTATTTGTCTTCTTGTTCACGTGATCTCTTTTTAGCTTTTACTTTCTCCTATTCCTTTCTTACTTTTTCGGGTTTCTTGCGTTTCCCCACAAGCATTGCTATGCAACTAATCAATCAGGCTCTGTCGGATTAGAAGTTCTCCCAACAATTGCATCTCCAAAATTCAAACTTATGTTCTCATCTTGGGAGTGTAGCTCACTTACCACTACACCTAACTCCTGTTGGTACTCCTTTTATACTTAATTTAACTTTGAGATGAAGGACATCTACAACATATTATTTTTCTGGCCTTTAAAAGTTGAAGCAGTAATTGTGAGAATCATGTAACTAAGGAAGCAACTAGATCATAACAATATTATCACTGATCAAGTTACAAAGCAATTGCAGTCTCGATTCCTAACAATCCAACAGAGATAATGAAAAGAATAATCTCTAATTGAGCAGATTTTTTTGGAGAGGAATTATATTGATAGGTGGATCATAACAATATTATCACTCAAGTTACGAAGCAATTGCAGTCTCAATTCCTAGTGAATCCAACAGAGATAATGAAAGAATATTCTCTAATTGAGCAATTTTTTTTTATTTTTTTTATTTTTTTGAGAGGAATTATATTGACAGGAAACAAAATAGGTCTCTACCTAAATTGTGTCATTTAGAATATCAACACTCAATACAAAGTAATTTTTTTTTAAATTGCTCTTTTTTTATAATAGGTTCAAGTTGAACAAAAAACATCACTTCACTTAAAAGAAGAAGAAATTGCATATGAAACAAATACCAACCACTATGAAGCAAGGAGTAGAAAGATAACTACTAGAACAATGTATCAAGCATTTGAAAAAATGATTTAGATTCTTTATTTTGTATGCATACTTCTTTTTAGAAAAAGAAAGGAAAAAAGGACAATTCAAATCAAATTAAATTACAAAGAGAAAATCCAAACTGTTGTAGGAAAATCTCTACTATATTCTCAAATCAGAATGGCAAAAACCCATAAACCAAAAATGCAAATAGTAAAAAAAAAAAAAAAAAAAAAAAAAAAAGGAACGAAAATAAGAAAAGGTAGCCTACTTAGCAGGCGATAGTGGCAAAAAATTTAAAGAAGCATTTACATCAATAAGGTTCACTGCACAAACACTTGAAATAAAATTTCATTAAGCAAAAAATCAGGGAAAAGATTCATAAAGTCCCAAAAATATATCAAAAAATAAATAAATAAAGTTAACTTTTTTATCCTATTAAAAAAGCAAACCTAAGAAAGAGGAAGAGGAAATGGTTGTGACATTGATTGGATGCCCTTTATTACAAGGGCTCCTTTCTCATCTTCTATTTTTTATGCAGTGAAAAAAATTTAGTAGACTTGATTATCCCCACCCGAAAATAAGAAAAAAATAAAAAATAATCAAAAATAATTATTATATAGAGGAGATTGGCTTTTAAATAATATAGCCAGAGTAAAACCAACAAATATCAAGTGTATAAAACTTAATTACTATTTCCATTCTTTTACCCAAATAAATTAATATATTGCACATCCAGTGTTTTAATCAAATTGTGTCTCTTTCTTATAACTTGGTATGTGGGAAAAGTACCAATTTTTTCTCTTTTTTTTTTTTTGGCCAGTAGTTATAAGAATCCATCATAGTGAAAAAGTGACTTGGCAACTTCCAGATCATGAATAACCAAACATATTTGAAAATATAGAATTATTCTCAAATTCAAAGAAACAGTTAGGTTAACAATTTCGCTTGCTAACCATCAATATCGTAAATGCATTTAAACCCTTTGAAAACTTACCATTTAAAAGCAACATAAAAGAAAATAGGAGGACAGAAAAGTACATATATTTTGAAAAAGAAATAACTTGTTCACTATACAATTGCATTATATGATGGTCTACCTATTCAAAAGCAAAATTTTTTAAATTATTTATCTTTTTGTTCACGTGATCTCTTACAAGCAAGAACTCCAGGTTTTACGATTTTGTTTCAATGCAATCACAAACCCTAACTTCTCTGTTTCACCGTTATTCAACACTCTGATCAGCATTAAAGAAATTATAAACAAACAAATTGATGTAGGAAAATGGGAGAAAATGGGGAATTTTGGAGAAATTGAGGGAGAAGGGAAGAGGAATAGGTAGGGAAGCAAGAAATTGAGAGAGAATGAATTGGAAAAGCTTTCAATCAAAACTCAATATTCAAATTTTCAAAGATCCCTTAACAAATGCATACTAAGCCTATATAGGCATTACATAAAACCTAGGGTAGAAATATAAATAACAGTAAAAACTAGCAACATAATAGTAAATGCTAATAAATTGAACCCCAAAATTCTAATTTTACATAATAAAACATATAATTAAATAGAATAATAAATTCCCATAAAATTATAAATTCATTCCCTAAAATCCCTTTGTTGGAAAAAACTCAACCTTGAGTTTTGTAATGATGGGAGACGAGGACCTCAGGAATAAAATATTACAACAAGGTTAGGGACAACAGCAAAAACTTTGAAATTTAGGATGATGAAATCATATATGCTCAACCTCCTAAAGATAGGTAAGCTCGACAATTTAGGCTAGAACGTCATCTACATGCTCTGGAACTCAGTTGACAAGCTCAGAAATATCAGATTGCTTAATCATGTCTGACATTATAATCTCATAATCCTAATTTGAAATGTTGACGTGATTAATCATATATGCAACTACAACCTTATAATCTATCGCAAGTGAATCAAGAACATCATCAATTTCATGATCCTGGCTCTCATCATCATCAGCTTCCTATATTTGATTGTCTCTCTCAACCATAATTATCTAAGGTTCATCAGGGTCTAGACCTTGTATTGCAAGCACCTCACCCAGTGTTGCACTAAGCTCATCAAGTTTTTTGTTAATGTTTTCCATATAAGTCTCTATAGGTTCAGATGTAGGTTGTTGGGATAACAATAAGGTTTGATGAGGCTGGGTGTACTAGAGTGTATAGGTCGACTGGTTATAACTAAGATAATGAATCAATTCAAATACAAGTTTGACCAAACAATAACCACGACCCTAGTTTTGTAAATAAGGGATAAACACAAAACCAGAAGGTGACACATAAGGGTTTCGGCAAGAGAAATACTTAGAATCCACTGAAGACATTGAGTCGATGCTTAGGATAAAACTCGAGTAACTCTATGGCAATCGAAATCCTAGGGGTGTGATTAAGAAGTATAATAGAAATGTTTCCAAGAATCTCAAGACATGAAGTGTAGTACCATCCCTATATGTAACTGCTTTAGAAAACTCAATATCGAAGTAATGTGCACGAAGTATGGTAAATGCACGAGCTCAACATAGAGTACCAAGAAATTTTTTTTTTTTTTTAGGGCCAAAATTTAATAAAGCAACCTAAAAAGCAAATGAAATACAAAAAGCATAATAAAATAAGGAAATAAATAGAAAAAGTGAGAAAGTAGTACCAATTTTAACATTTAGGTGCAGAACTTTAGAAAATGGACTTCAAAATCATAATCAAAAGGCCAAAAACCTTGGGAACTGATCTAAGGTTGTTGAAAACTAGTAAAAAATGAGTCGATCTAGACAGGTCAATGTTTCTGAATTGGTTTGGTCAACTCTGATAATGTGGTAGGCTGACATAGAACTAGTGGACCCGTTGACCCTGACGAGGTGCATATGTGGTAGAGGATATGTCTAGTGACGCACGTTGTGATGATGTGGACTCCTGACTACTGATGTGGTGACACATGGCAATGAGGATGACGTGGTAGTGACGTGTGGCATCTGAAATGGCTAGGGGCAGTCTGGCACGTGTACGCGCATGGAGTTTTAACTCCTTCATGTGCCCTACCCGTGGTGGCATGTGTGGTGCGTAATAGATCCTTTGGTGGATTTTGTTTTAGTGTTTTTAGTTGGATTTGTAGATCTAGATTTTCCCAGCACAATGGTAAAAGATTTCATATATTTGGTGATGTTTAAAAGGGTGATTTTCGGTTTTTTCAGTGGAGGTGGTGGATTTTCTTTACTACGATTTATAAATTTTTTTGGTGGTTACAAGGTAGTTTTCGATGAGTTGGATTGGGTGAGTTGTTTTGTGGTCTTAAGTGACGGAAAAGATCGAATTTAGCAGTGGTGCGTAGTGGACAGTGGTGGTTCATAGTGGTTTTTTGGGGTGGTGGGTGTTTTTCTTGTATTCTAGTAGTTGTGGTGTTCTTCAAATGTAGGAATTCATGAATTTTCACTCTAAAATCGTAATAACCCTTATAACTTGATATAAAGTCAAGTTTTAAACATAATGTGTAAATTTTCATTATAAAATATACAAATTAAATAAATGATAATACAATTGAATGCCAGCGTATTTTTAATTAATTTGGAGCTAGATTTTATTTTATGTAAATCCTAGGGATAATTGAATTTAATGTATGGACATAATAAACTAGAAAATAATTACAATATAGATATATATATATATATAAGTATTAATGAAAGCCATAAAACAAAACAAAAGATACTAGGAAATAGGAGAGTTTTCAAAATTCGTCAAAATTTATGTTCTGGAACAGACTTTACTAAATTAGCCATAATTTCCTCTAGAGACCTCTAAATGGCACACCACTTGATACAGTTGAAACTAGACTCATAGATCTTTCCAAGAGTAATTCTTTGCTATGAATTTCTGAAACTAATTCTAAATAGGACCAAAGGCTAGTCAGGATAACAATTTCTCTTTTCAAATTTAGATTCTTGAATTTCCATATATGCATCCGTACATTATCTAATATGATGTGCCCAAGTAAAATAAGATTGCTGGAAATTTTTTGAGGAAGGTTGATTAAAATTTTTGAGTGATTAAAAGAAAAGAAAAGAATATCTGAAGCCTTGAATAATAAGAAATCTTTCACCACAATCAAGAACTACAAGGTTGATCCGCCACACTCTTAGAAAGAGGATTGAAGAGTGATAAGAATCGAGTTTAATTTCACCACTTAACAAGAATATATATATATAGAGAGAGAGAGAGAGAAATTTGACTCTTTGACTTAAATTTTTTTTTTCTCTCTTCCTTATCTTATCCTTGTTTGGACCGGTTTCTTCTTTATTTTTCCTCCACCGACTCTACTTGCTTTACTTAGTTTTTCTCCTAGTTTTTGCCTCTTCACAGACATTGTGAAGATTCCAGAATTTTTTTTTCCTTTCCTCTTATTTTGGCTGAAATGAAGCTTTACTATTTCCTCCAATGATCACCCCTTTGTTTCTAGAACATCCGCACATATAAAATTTCACCAGTAGAATTATTAGCATCACGAGACATAGTATATGCAATGCAAAGGGATTGGTCAGATGATAGAATTTCTCGAGATGAGATAGTTAACAATGCTTGCTTTGGTATTCAGTTGGTGGTATTTTTTTAAGCATTTTTCTTTGTCTAATATGCAAAGGACTGGTGTGCCTTTTTCTTTTATCTATGATTTTTGTTTTACATTTTGTTTATCTCTTTTCATGGAAGCATCTCTTGTCCTCTTTACTATATTTTTCCCTTTTCTTAATTAATTTTTTTTTTCATCACAAAAAAATAATTATTATTATAATAGAGGAAGAAGAAGAACAATAAAGATGCAACAAGGTGTAATCCACAACATCCATGACAGAAATAAGGCCAAACATTACCATCCATATGTCAACAAGATTTGAACCATAAAAATTTTGATTATTTGGATTTTTGGTAAGCTAGAGACATCATTAATTGAAAGGATAGTCAAATTGAAAAGCTAATCTATTATTAATGGTTTTGGGAAGAATAAGGAAAAAACAAACTTTGTCTATTTCTTGGTTCTATAAATAGAGAGCTGATAAGGGAGAGATGGAGAGAGAAAAACATTTGATGAGTTATTTCAAAAAGAAAATTTAATTCAAGTAAATACTAAAATTCTCCTTCAAATTTTATTGGTATTTAGTAAAGAAAAGTGAACTATTTAGTCTAGTGAAAAAATAAAAAATAAAAAAATAAAAAGACATTGATAACTTTCCCTGTTAATGTATGCCAAGATTTTATATATATATAATTTAGGTAAAACAGTTACATAAAATAAGAATATTCTTTATTAAAAAAATTTATGTTATTTTCATCATCTTTTATCAAAATTAATGGCATTTTGTTGATTTGTGATATGTTCACAGTTTAAAGGACAAAACAAGTTTACAATATTTCATATGCATGTCGTGAGACTAAGAATGAATAATAGGAATCATGCCTACAAGATGTTTGTTAGAATGACTAGGAGAAATTAAATGTTAGTACATGTATAGGAATAGAGTTATACAAGCTCTATTAGTTAAATAATTAATTGAGGGATCAATTGAATGTGAATAAAAAGTCAGTGAATAAATAATAAGGAAATATTGATTAGGAAAAAGGTAAACTTGATAAATTGAAATCTTGAGAGCTAAATATTATGTAAACTTCAATAAATAGAGTATGATCAAAGGATAAAGATATTTTAGTTAAGTAGTTATTAAAGGGAAGCATGGGCAGATTTTTCATGTTAGAGATATCGGGTATTTTCGGGACTGAATTAGTCTAGGAGTTCTAAAGAAAAAGTGTAGCATATGGTCTTGATATATTATTTGAAAACTTTCTTAATCTAATTCAGAGTATATTTATTGTTAGAGTTGTTAGACTACAGCTAGGTTCGCAGGATTTTAGATAAGCTTTAATCAGTCTGGAAAACTTTGTCAGTGGTTGTAGTTTGAATTAGCTTAGTATCTCTGAATAAAAATTGTTCCTAACATATTAAAGGATAAATCTAAATTTTTACAGGTTTTAATTCCATGTTATGTGTATTTTGAAGGTGTTGGAAGCCATGGTTGTGATTTTCGAGCTCTAATTGAACCTGTTTTGGTATGACTGGTTTTAGAGGGTCTTAAATGATGAATTAGGAGTTGAGTGATGAAGAAGAATTGTTCCTAACATCTTGATAAACTAGACTAGAAAGTTTCATAATTTAATTTCCAAGTATAAGATTTTTAAGCATTAGAATCCGGTTCTGACAACCAGGAATTTGTATGTGCCTTATTTGTGTATGTGTGAGGATTTGAGTGGGTTCAAGACTAATTTTAGGAGAAGTTCCTAAATAAGAAAGAAATCTAACTTCCTAAATATAATGTTTAGACTTAGTTTTGTTGAATTTGGTTAAGTATGTAAGTTGGAATCAAATATATATCTAAGCTGGTTGTGAGAATACTTAAGAATGATTAACTTTAAATATAAGCATGAAACTAAGTCTCTATAGAATTTTGTAATTAAAAAATTATAACTTATAAAATTGAAAAACTAAGTAATACTTGGAAAATTTAATTGCAGCTCTTGAAAATGTTCTTGAGCTAACGACGCATGTGAATGCAAGATGAGGTGAGGAGTAATGTCGACATACAGTAAATGGTTAATTGCTACCCTTTAGTTGCTGGATTAGTGCGTTTGATTGTTTTGATGTATTTATGTATATATATGTTATATATAGGAAATAAGAATTATGTAGGTGCTCATTAGAGAATGAGTTCACTGAACTGACTCATTTGAGAACACCTATATGGAGTTTCTCAACATGTCAATAAGTGGTTCTTATGTTACAGTTGTGTAAATATCATTTGACTTGAGACATCATAGTTATCTTGTATGTACGTCATTATACTTTGATACTATTTCTGATTCTTATGTACATCATTATCTTGTATGCACGTAAATAGTTAAATAGCTAAAGCCATTTTTTTTTTTTATTGAATTTAAAGGGGGATTTGAAAAATAAAATAAATATTATTTCATTTTTATTGTTATTAGGACTACTGATATTCTAATTACATAAAATAAAAGTTATTTTATTTGAATTTGTAGAATTCTTTTCAAAGTAAAATAAGTGTTATTTTATTTTAATAATTTTATTATTAGTTGAGTTCTAACTAAAATAAAATTAGTGTTGTTTTGTTTTAGTAACACTAGAATTAGTAGAATCCTAATCGAAATAAAATAATAGTTATTGTATTTCAATGAAACTAGTTGAACACTAATTTTAAAAACTAGAATTTTATTTTAATAATTATTTCTTTGAAATATTTTAATGTGATTAAATTAAGTCTCTTAGAAGTTCAATTCAAATAAATAATGTTTCAAGGATAATAGTATTTGAGTTAATCTTGTTTTCTTAAAGGAGGTTGAATGTAATTCAATTACCCCTTTTATAATTTAAGATTAAATTAAATTAGTTTCAGGTAAAATTTGATTCTATATGAATTTCTTGAAATTTTGAATTTGATTCAATCTTGGTTCCTTGAAAATTTGAATTTGATTCAATCTTGGTTTCTTGAAAGATTGAGTTAGACTCAATCTTGATTTACTTGAAAGAAATTGAATTTAATTCAATTAGCTCTTTTGAAAAATTAATTTTTAATTAATTTAAAAAATTGAATTGGATTCAATATTAATTTTTATTTATTAAAATATAATTGAGTTGGACTCATTCTTAATTTCCTTAGAATTTGAATTGGATTCAAATTAGATTCAAACAAGGATTTTGAAAAGTTCAAATTTGATTAGGAATCAAAGTTATCCTTAACTATTTTGATTGAAATACTATAAAGGTTTTATATTCTAAATTTTAGGAGTTAGGGAGTTTGTTGGACAAGTGTTAAATTCCTATATTTTAGGGATGAGATCCCCAATCTAATTAGATTTCTAATTGATGATTTAGAATCTAATTAGGACATGAGATTAGATTTAGTTTCCTACATGAAATAGGATTGAGAATCCTATAAGACTAGTAGGATTAAGAATCCTATATGACTAATGAGATTAAGTTATAATTGAATTAGATTTTTGAAATCTAAATCAAATAGAATTATTAATTCTAGTGGGAGTACTAAATTAATAAGATACTATTAATCTTTAATAAAGCCATAACTTGAATAAATTATCTATTAAATGTTTTATTTCATGCAATGTGATTGAATGAATTACTTCGGGCGATTATAGACTTAAGACCAAATAATTGAGCTATGTGATTGGTTTATTCAATGTGATTGAATGTATGGTTTTATTTAATAGGATGTATAATTAATTTTTATATTTTGGGAATGTAATCTTAAATGGGGTTTGCATACCTCACCTCTCTATTTTCTCTTGATGTAATTTCTATTTTCCTGCCATTGTAACTCCCATTGATTTGATCAAGGTTTCTTATTCATTATTGTATTGTAGGTATTTAGGCTAGTTTACTTAGGATTAGATAGAAGTAGATACATGCAAGATAGAAGATGTACACATGATAGTATATGACGCATGCTTATATAGACGATACTAAGCAACTTGACTTAAAACCCTCATTAACATAATTAATATTAAGTTGTAACGAAAGTCATTACAAGAATGACATCGTAGCCCTCTACCATTATAAATAATATTAGAAAATAATATGTTTATGCAAATTTGTTGTGTCACACATGGTTTGTATTTTCTGGGTTAATTTGTATTATTTATTGCATAAATGATGCTTATGAGGTATTTTGATTATATGGCTTTGTTGTGTCACAGAAGAGCTGTATACATTGAAATATATTTGTTATGAATGGTAGGATTGACTTAACTAAAAAGTATGTGATTTGTTGTGTCACACAAAGTTGCATACTTTTAGGGGCTAAACATGATTAGGAAATTCATATGATGAATTCGATAAAAGTTATCTACCTTTCAAGTACATATAGTTTTTTATGTCACACAAGACTGTTATGTATAAGTGATGGGATCCTAATTCCCGCTGGGAGACCTTTCAACTAGGTCACCCGTTTTTCATTTAAAGGGTAATGGAAATCAAAAAATTTAGTTGGAGACACCATTTAGATTAAAGACCAAGTCTTTATGGTGAATAATAATTGAATAGATGCTAAATTATCTTTTATTGAATATGGTAGATCACAGTGACCAAATCTAAACCCATATTTAGAATTAAATATAACAATGTATTGACTGGTCCCTAAATTCATTATTTGGCCAACGAATATGAGAAGTGTTCTCAAAATTTATCCAAGATAGTTATAAGCTTAAGGAATTATGCTTCTAACAAGTGTTGATAAGAATGCATATGAGGAACAAACTAAATAGTGGGAGTATAACATGCAAGCAATGTACTACGTGTTTAACTCTATGTCATAAGACTTATGAAAGTTACATGACGAAATTGATAAGGCAACTATGACCATGCTTAGCCTTCAAAAGTTGAATGCAAAATTTCAAGTCACATAGTTAAAATCTCAATCTTTAGGTAAGAGTGCCTATAGCCAATAATGAAAAGGGATAATACTTCTTTTGTGGTTAAGAAGGTTGTTGGAAGACACATGTGAGAAATGACAAGAATCTAAAATAGTGCAAAGACAAACTATACCCCAAAATGTGATAAGTGTTACTACATTGGTCATAAGATCCTCTATTTTAGAATTACCATTGGAACATACTAAAATTTATAAAGCTAATTTGAAGTACCAATAAGAACATTATGTCTATTTCTTTTAGAAATTGAATCATGTTCTTTTTATAATAATAAAGAGTTTATTTAATATTGGTGCTTAATTAGTTTTTATAATTTTGAACTAGATGGTAATGTCTTGTGACATTGAACAACTAAAATGAGAACCTTTGACTTTGTTTGATTGGGATGGTTACCCATACTTAATTACCTCTATCAAAGAATCATCTATGTTAAGGTAATTGGTACTTATTAAAGTATCAATATGAAATATTTGAAATGTTCAAATGATTCATATTTGAAGTTAAATAGAAACCAATTTAAGTATTAAACTTCTTAGATAAGATCAATGAGGACTACTTAAAGCTACGAATTCTTAGATAACTCATAAGAGAATGTGATTCTCATTTAGTAATTGGAAGATTATAAGTGATGTGTTTACAAGAGAGATCTTAACATATTAGATATGATACGATCTTAAAAGGTTATAATAATCTTCCAATTACTTTCTAAAACCACAATTAGTTTACTTAAATAATTTCATCCGAGTTTATAAATAGGACTCCATATTCGATATAACATAGGAGAAAAATCTGATCTTAATCGTTAAGATTTCAGGATTTGTATACCTGTGTAAAGAGATTTAGTGTATAAAACTTTGATATGAAGTTTGATATATTGTTTTGTGAATTATCTTAAAAATGTTTAGGATATTAATTTTATCTCACACCAAGACAAAATTGTTTGTTTTGAAACATACTATTTTTCTTGAAAAATGAAATTTTCTCTAGAAGTAGAAGTGTGAGTAAAATTCTTGAAAGAGATTCAAGAGTCACAATTTATAAATCAACATGAAAGATATATAAGTAAAATAACCTTAAAATACACAAACTCCTAGTAGTTTTGAAAGATACCAAAGGTGAACTTTTTTTAAAAATGAGATTTTTCATAGTTAATGATCTTAAGGTAAACCTTATAGATGATAAGAATCTTTCAAACTAAAAGAGTTTATGTTTGACATTATTCGGAAATTGGTTGTATGTCATAAATTTTAATGGACTTTATTTACTCTAACAAAAGGTATTGTACCTTAACTAACTTGACTAAAAGTATTGTACTTAATGGTTGCAAAAAGAAAAGGGTTTATAGAGTAAAAATGAAAAGGTAGAGACCTTTTGTTTAGTAATGTAAATAGCGAACAATTATAAGCAAAGACAATCGTTGACTTTGATATATTGTTTTTTTAATAGTCTATAAAGATTTTACTTGTAAGGGTTACACATTCAAGCTTTGAGACATGAGACGCCTCTAAGGGAAATCATAACCAAATATCTCATTTGAAACAAAGAGAATATTATAGCAACCAAAAAGTTTTACATTTAGTGGTAATGACTGCGTAGTGTGTAAACTTCAATGTTTTGTTTTATGAATTGAAACAAGTTTTTTCGAAATTGGTTTATCCAATTCATTATAGATATCAAAGAGTTTGATATACATAAGAATGTGATAAATCAAGATTGTCAATAAGACTAGTGGGAGTATTATAAGTATTTCAATTGAAATACAAGAATAACATACTACACATTAAGAATGTTGTATGAATGTAAAACCAGTTAAGAAGTTGTTTGATAATAGTTATAACTATTAGATTTGGAGTCTAATATGTATAATAAAATGACTGAATTCTATATGTGAGTTTACCACTGAAATGGTTAATTGAAATTATAATATAGAAGAGACTATTGTAAATTCTAACACTAAATCTTTATATTTTCTTACCATCTTTGGATAACCAAGTTTGTTAATGAACTTAAGAAGTTCTTATCATTAAAATATCTAGTAGCATATACTATGATGACAATGGGGGCAATAGCTCAAGCCTTAAAACTTCGATCTCATAAGAGGTTCAAACGTGTGGGATTGTGATTCCAAATATGATTTAAGAAATCATATATAAAAGAATTTATATGATTTTGCAAAGATTAGGTCAACAGAGAGATTTTAGCAAACTCATTAACTAAAGCAAAGCTAGTAGCTCAATTGGCATCTTGAGAAGATGAGTATTAGATATATGATCGATTGTCTTTAGTTCAAGTGGGTGATTGTTAGTAGTATGCCCCAAAGCCAATGACATGTGATGTTGTGGTATATTATTCTATGTACAATCTTATTCATATTATTAATAAATATAAGTGGCAAATATTATCATGTATAAGAGTTATTAATTAACCATCATGAGCCCAAAGAATTAAAGTAATGGAAATAAGCATCATGATGAGATCATGCTAATGAGATGTATTTCCTTTAAGCTTAATTCTTAAATGTTCCTAATCATAGGATCACTACGTAGGGCATTAGTGAATCCGGATAGATTAGTACATATCTAGTTAGCTCAAGGAGTTAAAGGTGGCTGATCTTATAGTCACTTGTGTATGAGACACTAAGACAGATATGTAGGTGCTCATTAGAGAATGAGTTCACTGAATTGACTCATTTGAGAACACCTATATGGAGTTTCTTTACATGTCAATAGGTGATTCTTATGTTACAGTTGTGCAAATAGTCATTTGACTTGAGACATCATAGTTATCTTGTATGTACGTCAAGACAGATATATAGGTGCTCATTAGAGAATGAGTTCACTGAATTGACTCATTTAAGAACACCTATATAGAGTTTCTCTACATGTCAATATGTGGTTCTTATGTTACAGTTGTGCAAATAGTCCTTTGACTTGAGACATCATAGTTATCTTGTATGTACGTCATTATACTTTGATACTATTTCTGATTCTATTAATGAGTCACCTAAGAAATAGTAATTAGGTATAAGCACTTGCATATAGAGGTATGTGAATGTACAATAAAGGATCTATCACTCTTAGTAAAAAAGAGAGAACGTCATATATGGTCTATAAAATATTTAACTTAAAGTTTATGGCCATAGCAAGGTGGATATTAGAATATGAGTTTCTAATTTTCCCAATGAAGTTATAATCTTAAGATTAGACACATATGATTAAATTAAGGGTTTGACATTATTTCCATACTCAAATAGATTTTCGGGATATTGCATGATAGAAGGATTGAATTGCATGGTAATTATTAACAAAAAGTTTCGAAAGGTTCATAGCTATATTCATACTATTATGAGTAGTCATCATGTGCTGCTAGGCACCAATCTTGAGTTGTAGGAAACCTTGATGATTAATTAATTATCTATAGATGATTAATTAATTAATCTTAATTAAAGGGTGAATTAAAAAGAGTTTTAATTTAAATAATTAGAATGAGTTCTAATTTAATTGGACAGGGTCCAGTAATAAATATGTAAAAGTTACATGCCTACTGTCATTAATAATTTGAACCTAAGGGGTCATACACAAAATGACGATATTCAACTAACAAGAGTTTTGGGGCAATCATGTAATTATTATAGTTTGTTACGCATTAGATTTAGTTATGATTAAATCCTAATGTTAGCATAATCTCTAATGTGTTAGGATTGTCCAATACATAAGGAGGTGGCTAGTCTTTGTAAGTGTAAGACTTAACAAACTAAAAAGAGACAGAAGAGAAAAATAATTGTACGTACTGTACAAAGAGCCAAAAATCCATATGATGGATTTTAGGCTAATGAGAGTTTCAAAAATTACAAGAGAGATTCAGTAACTTGTGCTAGCATACAAGGAATCTCTTGGTAACCCCTTTCATCTTCAAGCATGAAAATCCTTAGTTGGATTCATTAGTGTGGATACACTTAGAGACGGAACAATTGTGTCATTGTTGTGTTATTGATGAATCAACAAAGGAGTGAATGTCGAATCAAGAATACGACGAAAAAATTAAAACCCTTGGAGGTACACAGTTCTCTACTTTTTTAATTATTAAACTATAATTATGATCTTCCATATAATCATAAGGTGATTTCGGGTTAAATAAATCAAAATTTTAAATTCTGCTACGCATATGATTGTCAAAGATGTATCAGGATTGAAAGAAATTTTATTAGTGGGATGGTATGAAGAAGAATGTCGCTGATTTCATTTCTAAGTGCTTGGTATGCTAGCAGGTGAAAGCTGCACATTAGAGACCCACAGGAACATTGCAAAGATTAGACATTTCGGAGTGTAAATAAGAGAAAGTTACTATGGATTTTGTGACTGGACTTCCTAGGACCTTTAAGGGATTTGATTCGACTTGGATTATTGCGGATCGATTGACTAAGTCAGCGTATTTCTTTCCAGTAAAAACCACGTACTCAAGGTATCAGTATCCTAAGTTGTATATGGATGAGATTATTTCACTACATGGAGTATTGGTTTCTATTATCTCTGACTTAGGCGTTTAGTTTACTATAGCATTCTAGAAGTCTTTTTAGAAAGGTCGTTGTACTTAATTATTGTTCAGTACAACTTTTAATCTAAGAGAACCATACAAACTTTGGAGGATATGTTATAGGTTTGTGTAATGGACTCTAAAGGGAATTGAGATTAGCACCTGCCACTTATAAAGTTTGCCTATAACAACAGTTATCATAGCAGCATTCAAATGGCACCATGGCACCATTTAAGGCTTTGTACGAGAGGAAGTGTAGATCTCTAGTTTGATGGTGAACATTAGTTATTGGAACTAGAGTTGGTTTAGGATACTGTAGAGAAGGTGCAGGTGATCATATGTTTTGAAGTAAGTGATCATATAGGTAATCGTGTGTTTTAAAGGTTTCACCTTTCAAAGGAACAATGAGGTTTGGTAAGAAAGGAAAACTGAGTCCAAGGTTATTAGACCTTTTTAAATTCTGGATAAGGTAGGAGCTATGGGGTACAAGTTGGCGATACCCTAAGATTTGGACAGGATACATCTGGTTTTCTATGTGTCTATGCTTTGTAAGTATTTTTCGAATGAGTTTTATGTTCTACAGATTCAGGAGGTGCAAGTGGATAAGAATATGATATATGAGGAGCAATTAGTAATAATCATTGATAAACAAGCCTGTAAACTTTAATCAAAGGTTATGTAAAAGTTGTATGGCAACATCACGGGGAACAAGAAGCAACTTGGGAATTTGAGAATGTGATGAAGCAATGATATTCATATCTATTTGAATGATTCAAGTAAACGATACATTTATAACTATTCTAATGAAATTTGGGAAGAATTTTTTTTAGGAGAGTGTCATAACCTAGTATCGTTGTATATTTAGGAGTATAGGTTATTAACATGAGTTATGAAATAAATTAAATTGATAAATAATCCAAACTCGAGTAAACAAATACTTAGTGTAAGTGTGTGTGTATATGTGTGTACATTAAGGATTAATGCCAACCACAAATTTTTGTAAATATTTTGACTTTGACTTCAACTTTTCTAATTTTTGTCTTATTTCCTTTTATCTTTTTATCTCATTCTCTTGTTGCCATTCTCCCTTGCTTCTCATTCTCCTTCACTGCTATACTCAACTTTAGAAATTTCTGCTCCTTCCCCTTATTCTAGCAGAGTGACTACCTAATCAAGAAATATCATTTTTCATTATTCCTTGCTCTTGTTGTCTTCTTGCTTTGCCTATTCGTGTAAGGTGGCCAAGAAGCACTCTTGGCAGCCATCATCATCCCTTTTTTTAGAGGGCAGTAACCAAAACTTCCAACTATGTGTGTGTCTAGTTGTGAGTGGCAGCACGTGAATATGAGTGTTAACCTTGCAGTCGTGTGTAGTAGTTGTGCCTTTGGCTTGCAGTAGTTGCCTTGCACCTTAGTCTTTACCGTGAGCTCCATCTTGAAGGGCTGAACTGCCTTGCTTATGCTTCAATAATGTTAGGAGTGCAAATGATCTGAGCTGTTCATGAACAGCTCGAACAAGCTCAGTAAGGGCTCACTCGAGCTCAGTTCGTTTTTTAAATGAATCAAGTTCGAGATTTATTTTAGGGTGTTTAGTAAATGAGCCGAGCTTAAACTTTACAAAGCTAGGCTCGAAAGCTCGTGAGCCCGGCTCGTTTAAAATAATTAAATATATTTTTTTATTTATATTTTTTATATATAAGATAAACATATAATAAATATACTTTTTTAAACAATATGACATAATAACATGTCTAGCTTAATGGTAACATACCTTGCATTCTATATAATAGGTTTGGGGTTCGAATCTCATTGACTCCATTCATGTTGTACTTTTCCTCATTTTATAAAATGAGCTCATAAACGAACTCACGAGCCAAGCCTGAGCCTTCATAATCCATAATGAGCCTTTTGCGAATTTGTGTTCATTAGCTTTTAATGAACATAAGTCGAGCTTGAGCTCTACTAAAAATTGAAGTGCGTCAAAGCTTGGCTCAAGCTTAAACCGTTTGCACCCCTAAGTAGGGCTAGTCCTGATAAGGTAGCCAGAAGTGCCATGAGCTTTACTTGGGGAAGGTAGCCACGGGTTCAACTTCGCAGCCTTCTTTTCAATTTGTGGTAACCCTATAATCTATCATCTTGTTTCTTAAAATAGCTTGTTAAAGTAGGGGCAGGGCTTAAAAAGTTGTGACTAAAAGTTAGGAACAAAGAACATATAAGATAGTTACATGATTATTGGAAAGTGAACTTTGGAATTTGAATATGTTGACTATTAGAATTATATGATTCAAGCTTATAATAAAAGTTAGGTAATTAGTTTAATTCGAATTCAACATGTAGAATATGTATAATTTGGAATTGAGGAGTTGTGTTGAATATCTTGGTAATGTATATACATAAATACATACACATCAATGGAACTTAAATATGCCTTTAAAGTATTTGACAAAATGTCTATGAGAAGTTAATTTTAGTATATGTGCATAGGAGTTGATTTACATGGGTTTCATTAGCCTAATGATTAATTAGGGAGTTATTGTCATACCCCCAGATAGAGATATGACTGGCCGGAAGAGTGGGTGTCCATACCCCCATAACCTTGAATATGCAAGTAGTATGCATCACCGCTTAAAAATATATTGTAGCCAATATTATCAAAATATTATAATGTTAAAATAAAATCTCATATCGACAATTAAACATAAAATAATTACTGAAAATATTGGCAGAGGTTTCTCGTACGATGGAACATACCCATAATATAATAAACAACCTAAATTCAAGTCAATAGTAAATTGTGATATCAAAATATAAAGAGGGGCTCTGCTCCTAACAAAACAGGACAACACTATAATAAATACAATATATACGACGACCATGCATGACACCCTAGGCGATTGCAAGTACTGTCCTTTACACTCCAAGTTTGCGATTTCTGAGATATACCTTACCATAGTAGAATTGGCAGTAACACTTTTGGTTACGACCAGCAAAGAGATTCCTGAAAACTAAAGAAAACAACCACAAGGAAAGAGTGAGTCGCGGAGATTCAGTGAGCAAATCATGTACCGTAAGGGTACCAGCATCACACAACACATATATCATAGTTTTAAATGCATGTTAGAATTACTCAGGTACGTATGTGATTACATTTCTCATATGACCACAAATCACTTAAAGCACGGATTTCAATGTATCAATTCAAACCATCCAGACAACCAAGCAAATAACAAACAATTTAACAAGCAAAGGGCCAACGAGTAACTCAACCCAGCACAACATTATCTCCCCTTACCGGGCATTTATGCGTCCACATAACAATATAATTCTCTATAACAATCCATCCCACCGGGGCTAAGAACTCTATTTGTTTAAAATAATTATCAATATTGGAATAAATCATTTCAAACATTAAGTTCAAATATCCGAGGTGCACCTGAACTTTAAATTTGAAAATGAAAATCAGTTGTTAGAAAATTTTACATTGTTGGCCCTTATCAATCACAATCAATATCAAATATATATTATTCAATTAAATCATTGAAATAACTTACTTATTTATTTTTTCTTATAACCCAACAATTCAAATATGCTTATAGTCGCACACAGAAATCTGATAACCATAAAGCACATAAGTCACTCACTAGGCTCAACGATGATATTCATCCGTTTGTCTAGCCTGTAATGGTGTCGAAATATCCTCGACACGTTCTGGATTTGAAAATCATATATATATATATATATATATTGCTTAGTTTATTAATTTCATTATCACAGTTTTCTCCTTAATAATTAAATAAATAAATCCTTATTAATTAAACTCCTCTAATTAAACTTAAGAAATTTATCATTTATATATATTAATTGAGAATCTATCAATATTTTATTTTATATTTCTAATTAAACCTAAAAGAATTTACAACAATGTTAGTTAACTACTTCCTTAACCCTTACCTAAATATGAATTTACTTTCTTATTTCAATAATCACATGTAAATGTCATGCGTATGTTCATTATTGTTAATTCTTGATTCATAGTTTCACTAATTTGCCTTACATAATCACATTTTTCCTAAACCCTAAACCATTAATTTCATTCTCACAATACCAATTACCTATAAATATATTACTGCCCTTAGACTACCCCTTCAATCATTAGGCCAGAACTACAATTAGTCCTTCGGCCAAGCTCATATGACCCATACGACAACCCCTTCTTTCACTTCAACCTTCCAAGCTACGTACGTTAATTCTAGGAAATAAAACTTCAAGAGCTTACACCCCATCATCAGTTGCCCGTACACCACCATCCAAACCAAACTAACCCGTCTCACATACCTTCTCCTCTTCCATTGAAGTCAGCCACAAGACAAAGAAAACAAGGTTTTTGAGACTTGCCTCCAAACTACATAAAATAGGCAGCAACAACTACTTCTCCTTCCCTTAATTTCATTAAACATCCACCCCAACATGGAATAAGATTCAACAAGAAAAAATTGGAACCCAAACCCAAAGAATGAAACAGCCACACTCATCCACTGCCAGCCAAAGCTTAAGTAATTCAATTTCAGCTCCTAATCTCTATATTAACTTCGTTTTGCTCACAAAAAGAAAAGAAAGAGACTTACCAATCACTCAAGCTTGTTGCCTAGGAATTAAGAAGTTTACGGCTGAAAGAGAAAAGGGAAGGGAAAGATGAAAAGAGTAGAGTGAATGTCATTGGCTTAGCACGGTAAGGAAGGGAAAGAGGAGAAACAATTAAGTCGGTCACCAAGAATAATAAAAGACAAAAAAAATTAATAAAATATTAACTAATGGCTTGACTTTGTTTACTAGTTTGTGGTACGTATTTTCTCACTTTAATCACAATCATGATTCTTTATCTTATTGCTATATATATATACCATTATCATCTAATAATATAACTATCATGTAACAAATATAAATTTGATCAACCAATAAGGGATAGATTTTACATTCTAAGTTACGTAAGCATTATATCACCTATATATATTGAATTGCTATCTTATTTTAACTTATCCCATGAAAATTCATAATTTACGTAATCATGATAATTTGCATAAAACATCTTAAAATATACGCTAGACAATCGGGTTCTAACAGTTATAACCATGAAAACTATAACTAAGTAATACTTGAATTTATGACTTTCAGCCTCGGAATATGTGGCAAATCAATCACCACCCTTGAATTCAAGAAGAAACGATATGTCGAATCCTTAACCCTTGTGAGTGGAAATTCTTTAGTTGCTAGATTATTGTGATTAATTGTTTAGGTGTTTATTTACTTATTTTAGTGAAAATTTTATATAGTTGCAAACATGAATGTGGAGTAAGGTTTAAAAATTCGTGTCGAAACGTGCAAAACGTTTCATTTCCACACTATCCGAAATGAAACTATTTTTTTCACACGAAACGGGGTCGTTTCCATCGTTTCCATACAAAACAAAGTCGTTTCCACCATTTCTACAAGAAAGTGGTCAACACAAATAAGGCATTTTTAGGATTTGAAAATCTAAAGTTATATCTCCAGCTCTCTTCATATTTTAGAATTTCAATTGTTTTTTTTTTTTATAAAAAAAAAAAAAATCTTATATAATTTAGTTTAACTTAGTAATTGATAATATTAAAATTTTAGGCCACATATATGTTGGTTAAATTAAAATTTCATTAAATATGGGTTGAGCAATACTATTAATTTCTTTTTACACAATTTGAATATTCTGGATATACACCTGCTATCCACTCCACTATTGTAATTTGATATTTTTCCCAATTTGATGTCTATGTTAAGAATTTTATTTTAATATGAATTTAATAGTATTTTATATACTAAATTAGTCATAATTATTATGATACGTGTTTTATGATTTGTTTCTATGTGTTTTCACAAGAATTAGCGTTTCCATGCCGTTTCTTGAATTATTTCTATTTCTGAACTTATCAAAATGGTACCTCAAAACGAATTTTAGTTCCTTGATGTGTAGTGCTATAAATTGAGTTGATTGAATTAAGTGTTATAATATTGTTGACCTTTGCATATTAATTGAATTGTATTTGATATATGACTTTGTTTATGTTTGATAAAGGCCAATAAAATGAATTTTATATGAAATAGAATCCGAGTGCACCTAAAATATTTTGATTTGATTATTTGATATTTAATTAAAAATATTTTGTAACTCAGCCCCGGGGTGGACATATATGGAGTTACATATATTTTTGGTGTGCGGGAGCAAAATTGCCCCAAGGAGGATATGTATTTGGTGTGCGGGTGTTAATTTACTCTGATTGGTCCTTTAAGTGTTTTGAATGCTTTGATTGATTTGTTTATATCATGTATTACATGAATTGTACTTGTTTAATTTTATGTATTTATATTTATGTATGTATGAAATTGGTGTTTTGTAAGGCATTTTTACATGAGATTATTTAATCTATAGGTTTTATTTATGTATTTATTGATGTAGTACCCTTTGGGTACATTTTTCGCTTACTGAGTCTTTATTACTCACTCCTCGTTTGTTGTTATTTTTTTTAATATCGGGAACCTAGTGTAAATCAACAGATTCGTGACTTGCAGATTGTATTACAATAAGGTATATATTTGAGATCGTATACTTGAAGCCAAAGGGTGAAGTTTGTAGTTACATTAGGGCTTCGGGTGTCGTATTTTGTTTTGTATAATAGTATGATTGTTATTTTTTATGGTATGAATGGAGTAGAACTCCTTGTGAATATTATTGTTGTTGCTGACTGATTGAGTGTAACAAGATTATATATGTTTGTATTATCGAGCATGTTTTACTTTAAGAGAAATTTCTGCCAAAATTTTTAATTAACTTTCTATGCATATTAGTAATTGTATCTTATATATGTTTTTTTCCTTTTGACTTCTAGTTTGAACCAAGGTCATACGTGCTTCTTTGATTTGAAATTAGAGTTATGGAGGTTTGATTATCCATTCCTCTGACCAATCATACCTTCGTGTAAAGGTGTGACAGTAATGTTTTTCACTCACAAAGTTAGGGATTTTGTTCATGGCTTCTTTTTGGGTTCAAATGTGTTGTTGACTTAACAATGTGTTCCAGAGTTGAAATTACATTTTCAAATATAATTTATTTTGTAAATTCTCGCATCGAGGGCGGGTGCTGGTAAAGAAGCTAGTTCAGATAAGATTCGCATAGCTACTTGGAACATAGGGACTCTTACTAGTAAATTGAGAGAGCTTGTAGATACTATGAGTAGAAGGAGGATTAATATTGCTTGTTTGCAAGAAACTAAGTGGGTAGGAGAAAAGGCTAGAGAGATAGAGAGAACAGGATTCAAGATATGGTATACCGGTAAGACTAGAAATAGGAATGGAGTGGCGATTATTGTTGATGGAAATTTGAAGGACGAGGTTGTTGAAATCAAGAGGAAAAGTGATAAAATAATTTTAAGTGAAATTGATGATAGACGAGGAGGCATTTAATATCATTAGCGCCTATGCTCCCCAAATAGGATTGGAAGAATCTACTAAGAAGGCTTTTTGGGAAGATTTAGAGGAGATAGTTCAAGGAGTACCATTAGGTGAGAAATTGTTTATTGGTGCTGATTTGAACTGTCATGTAAGAAGTACTAATGAGGGTTTTGAGCGCGTACATGGAGGATATGGTTATGGCGTTAAGAATGAGAGTGGAGAGTCTATTTTAGATTTTACAGTTGCATATGACTTGATTTTAGCTAACACGTTCTTTAAGAAACGAGAGTCGCACTTAATCACCTTTAGTAGCGGGCCGAATAAGAGCCAAATAGATTTTGTTCTGACTAGAAAGGTTGATAAAGCGGTTTGTAAGGATTGTAAGGTTTTACCCGGCGAGTGTTTAGTGTCTTAGCATAAACTTATGATTGTGGATGTTGGCGTTAAGTGGCAGAAACAAAAGCATAGAAGTAATAAGTGTATTAAGACTAGATGGTGGAATTTGAATGGAGGAAAGATGGCTCTTTTTAAAGATAAAATGTTACAGGGTGATCCTTGGAGGGTGGAGGGTGAGCCTAACATGATTTGGGATGAGATGGTGAGTCGTATCAGGAATACAGCTAGAGAGGTGTTAGGAGAAAGTAGAGGACATGGACCTCCGACTAAGGAGACATGGTGGTGGAATGAAGAAGTTCAACAAGCTATTAAAGTTTAAAAAGAGTGTTATAAAATATTACACAAGTGTAGAAATGAAGATAATTATAAATGTTTTAGACAAGCTAGGAAAGATGCTAAGAAAGCAGTTAGGGAAGCCGGAGGCAAGGCTTGCGAAGGACTTTACCAAAAGTTAGAGACAAAGGATGGAGAGAAAGATATCTATAGGATTGCCAAGCAAAGGGAAAGACGAACTAAAGACCTAATTCATATTAAGTGCATTAAGGATGAGGCTGATAGGGTTTTAGTTAAGGAAGACGAGATTAATGAGAGATGGTGAACTTATTTCGATACTTTATTTAATGAAGAGTCAAGGGGTGATTTTGGAGACCTTGATGACACCTTTGATGATAGGAACCGTCGATTTGTTCGTCGGAATTAGAGCTCAGGAGGTTAAAGAAGCTATGCATAAGATGAAGAATGGTAAGGCATTGGGCCCATATGATATTCCAATAGAAGTTTGGAGATGCCTAGGAGATATTGGAGTAACTTGGCTTACAAATCTTTTTAACAAGATTTTAATAACCAAGAAAATGCCAGATGAGTGGAGGAAGAGTACGTTAATCCCTATTTATAAGAATAAAGAAGATATTCAAAGTTATTCGAATTATCGAGGTATAAAACTTATTAGCCATACAATGAAACTGTGGGAGAGAGTGATTGTGCGTAGGCTTAGGAATGACACTTTAGTTTCTGAGAATCAATTTGGCTTTATGCCAGGAAGATTTACAATGGAGGCTATTTTTCTACTTAGGAGATTAATGGAGAAATATAGAGAAAAGAAAAAGGATCTTCACATGGTCTTTATTGATTTAGAAAAAGCGTATGATAAGGTGCCAAGACAAGTATTGTGGTGGGTACTCGAGAAGAAAAAGGTCCCAACTAAATATGTAGAAGTTATTAAAGATATGTATGAGGAAGTAATGACTAGGGTGCGGACTATAGATGGTATGACTGGAGAGTTCCCGATCACGATAGGTGTTCACCAAGGTTCATCCTTAAGTCCTTACCTATTTGCTTTAGTCATGGATGAACTCACCTATAATATTCAAGATAGGGCTCCATGGTGCATGTTGTTTGCCGATGATATCGTGTTGGTAGACGAAACTAGGGAAGGTTTAAATTCTAAACTAGGAATGTGGCGGAACGCGTTAGAATCTAAAGGCCTTAGATTGAGTCGGACAAAAACTGAATATATAGGAGTGCAATTTCAGTGAAACTAGAGGAGGCTCGAATGATATAATTTTAGACGGTCAGACAATCCCTACCAAGGATGTGTTTTAGTATTTAGGGTCATTTATACAAAAAGATGGTGCAATTGAGCATGATAGTAAACCATAGGATTAAGGCAGGTGGGTGAAGTGGCGGAGTGCTTCGGGAGTTTTATGTGATCCTAAGATCCCGAATAGATTGAAAGGGAAATTTTATAAGTCGGCAGTGAAACCAGCTATGCTGTATGGTATCGAATGTTGAGCAGTTAAGAAGCAACATTCGCATAAGATGGGAGCAGCCAAAATGAGAATGTTAAGATGGATGACAGGACATACAATAAAGGATAGAATAAGGAATGAGAAGATTCGGAAGAAGGTGGAAGTAGCACCTATTGAGGAGAAAATGAGGGAGAATCGTCTACGTTGGTTTGGACATATCAAACGTCGGCCAATGGACGCAGTAGTTAAGCAAGGTGACTTGGTCTAAGTGCCAGGTGTTAGACGGGGAAAGGGGAGACCGAAACTTACATGGGGGCAGTCATCGAGAAAGATATGGTTGTGCTAGGAATTAATGAAAATCTTGTCTTGGATCGATGTGAATGGAGGAAAATGATTCATATAGCCGACCCCAACTAGTTTGGGAATTTTAAGGCTTAGTTGAGTTGAGTTAGGCATTTTAACAAACACCTTAAGGGTATAACTAATTCCAACTTATATATATATATACACATACATATACCAAAAAAACCAATACAAATCACTCACTTTCCACACTACACACATTCCAAACATTAACTTTAAAATTGGTTTAACTATATAAAAGAAATCAAGAGCTTGAATTATATAGCTTCCACATCAATACAACCAAATTCCAAGATTTTCTCTTCCATTACCACAATTTTTCATCACTTTCAAACCTTAATTCATCCTCTCAACTTCTTTGCATTCAAACCCTTAAGCAAGATAACAAGTGCAGCAACTAACTTAAGGAAAAACAAGTAAATCACTTGAAATTAAAGTGATTAGAAGCTACCCCAACTAAGCAAGAAGCCTCAGTTAGCACAAGGTAGCTGTTGCCAAGGGAGGAGCTACTATGGTAGGCTTTATGCCTTGCTGCCCCAGACCAAGAAAACCACCCCCTAACTTACCTCTGCTGGACAGACATGAAGATGGAAAAGAGTAACTTAGTTACTACCCGAAAATAGGGAATGATGTCCTCGGTTGCTGCTGGTCACATAGTCTATTCTAATCTCACACATACACATGGCTTGAAGAACAAAAGAGGAGCTGAACTACACACAAGAGGAAAGAGCTGAATCTGTCGACCATGCAGAAGAGAAAAGAAAACTCCAAAAAACAAGGGAAGGTAAGTCAGCCAATATGAGAAAAAGGAAGGAAAAAAAATAAAGAGGAAAAAAAAATGGAAAAAATAAGTCAAAGTCAAAAAGTTTAAACTTTAGGTGTATATTTTATTATGTATGTATTTTTAGGTATGCGTGTATGATATTTGTTAAATTTTATGTACTTGTGTTTATTTTATAACTAAAAGTTACACGATAATTTTCTAAGTTAAAGTTAAAGTTACGATATCGGGTTATAACACTCTTCTCCCTTAAAGAAGTTCGTTCTGAATTTCAACAAAATGATTATGAATGTATCATTTACTTGAATCATTAAAAAAGATTCATATATTGTTGCCTCATCGCATATTCGGATTCCCAAGTGACTTTTTGTTCATTGTGATGTTGCTAAACAACTTTCACTGAAGGAATGATCTTCAATCGAAGTTTACAAATTTATCTATCGATGATCACCACTAGTTGCTTCTTATATGTTAAGTTCCTATCCACTTACACTTCATGAACCTGCAAAACATGAGATTCATCAGGCAAATACTTTCGAAATATAGACATATGAAAAATTAGATGTACCTTGTCCAAATCTAGCAGTAAAGCTAACTTATAAGCCACTAGCCCTATCCAAAATCTGGAAATGTCTTATGAATCTCGAACTTAGTTTCCTTTTCTTGCAAAATCTCATTTCACCTTTGAAAGGTGAAACTTTTAGAAACACATTATAACCTATTTCTTATTCTAATTATCTCTGACAATTATCGTCATAAGACGTTTGTCTACTTTAAGCCGTCCTCAACCTATCACAGATTACCTGCATCTTATCTACAGCATCCTCGACCAACTCTGGTCCCTGTAACTGATGCTCACTAGTTTCAAACCATCAAACTAGAGATCTACACTTCCTTCCATACAAAGTCTCAAAAGATGCTATATGAATGCTATTATGATAATTGTTGTTGTAAGCGAACTCCATAAGTGGCAGGTGTTGATCCCAACTCCTTTCAAAACCTATCATACAAGCTCTTAACATATTCTCCAAGGTTTGTATAGTTCTATCAGACTGACCATCAATTTGAGAACGAAAAGCTGTATTGAATAACAACTGAGTACCAAGAGCTTCTTGAAAATATTTTCAGAATACCGTCGTGATCTGAGCACCCTAGTCTGAAATTATAGAAACAAGTACTCCATATAGTGAAACTATCTTACCCAGATACAACTTAGCATACTGAAGTGCTTAGTATGTAGTTTTTACCATAAGAAAGTGCACTAATTTTGTCAATCGGTCTACAATAATCCAGATTGAGTCATAACCCCTGAAGGTCTTGGGAAATTCTGTTACAAAGTTTATATTAGCTTTCTCCCATTTCTACTTTGCAATATCTAACCTTTGTAATATTCTTGTGGGTTTATGATATTCAGCTTTCACCTGCTAGCATACCAGGCACTTGGAGACAAAATCTGCTACATCCTTCTCATATTATCCCTCCAATAGAACTTTTTCAAGTCTTGATACATCTTGGAAGAACCAAGATGCATCACATATGACGAATTGTGAGCCGCTTTAATAATTTTCTTTCTCAGTTCAAAATAAGATAACATAACTACACGATCATGATACTGTAGCATTCCTTCATATCCACCTTAAAAAATAATAATAATAAATGTATGTATGTCCAGACGACTAGTTATATGTAAAGTGCCCAAAAAAAAAACGGTATGCTTTGTTTGGTAATGCTCTTTAGAAGGGTATTTATGCTTATAAAAAGTATAAGTCAATTTTTTTATGTTTGGTAAAAAATATATATATATATATATATATTTAGGTGCTTCTGCTTTAGGCTTGTAAAAATCAGGGGTACTTTTAAAAATACTTCAAGGGGTATTTTTTGAAGCTGATTTCTGCTCTCAAAATTTTTTAAACTAATATAACATTAATTTTTAATAAAAAAAACTAAAACATTACCAAACCAATTATATTTTTGTGACTTCTATTTATAGAGAGTATATTTTATATTATTTTATAAACATTACTACTGTAATTTTTTAAAAATAACTCTAAAAAAAATCAAAAAAATAGAATGCTTTTCAAAAAATCCCAACTTTATTAAACCAAGCCTTATATACTTATTATATAATAGCTTTATATTTTCATTTAATTAGAATTTGGTTTAATTTCTATAATTTGGGCTTAGAAGTCCTCTCAGTTAGCAAAATACATTGGAAAAACTAAAATAAAAATCCTAACCAGATATCAATTTGGGCTTTTAGCCCTGTTATTCAACCCAAAAGCATCTGTAAAACCCACGACCTGATCCGACCGAGCCGATGAACAGCCCTCCATTCTGTCTGACTGTCTAATCTGTGCGCTCAAAGCTTCAAATCCCGTCGAGCAGTTGATCCAGTAGTATCGCACGCTCACCGATCTGAACTGGCCATCTGCCGACTCAGACAGTGGTGGCGAGAAGAGGTAATTTGCTACCTCACACAATTTCCTTGTTTCCAGTGAATTTTCCGTGGTGGCGAGTCAGCCTTGTCGGAGGCGTGTCTAAGCTATTGGAGTATCAGACCCAAGTCAAGCCGTGTCACTCTCTCAACGTAGCATTGCTGCTATGGTCATGAAATAATTTATTCCTTCTCTCTCTTTCAGTCTTTTGATTTGCTCTCCTTGGGTCTCTGAGCTATTGTGCTCTTTCTCAGTCTATCAGAAACTCCTTAAAGTTTCAACTTTCACGGTTTTGAGCAGCCGACCTGTTCGTAAAGTTTAATTAAGCATCATGGGTAAGCTTCTTCACCTTTTTTTTGTTTTATGTTTTATTACATATATGATACCTTCAAGCTTATTTTCAAACTTGCATTCATATTGATAGATAGATAGAAGGAATAATACCTTGAGCTTGTTTATTATATATGTAGCACAGAAACACACTGGCCAGAAATCACGCCGAGAAAAGCGAAAGGAATCCCGGTTGGCGAAGAATGCAACTAAGCACCAGTCCTGGCTACATCACCAGGTAGCTTAGAGCCCATCATCTTCTTTTTTTTTTTTTAACCATTTGAGTCATATCAAAATTTGAATTGCATGTGTACTTAAATTTAACGTTTTATGTTTACAGAAATCTCGAATAGTGAATAAAACTATTGGAGATTCAAATTCAAAAAATGGAAGCAAATTGAAAGATTTGATTAATACGAATTTAAAGGAGACAGAAGTTATGCTCCCAGAAGTTAACAATGGCAAGCATCAGACTTCTCAGGAATGTGCCGTTTATAAGGAAATTAAAGCTGAATCAGAACCTTTGGGAAAACAGGACTCACTGTCTAAAAAGATGATCAATGAAAAGAGAAGTTCTAAGAGAAACTCAAAGAAAACTAAGGTTGAAAAGGTTCATGAAATGGGTTTGGCAGATGTTTCTATGGTTTCAAAGAATGATATAGAATTGGAAAGAAAACTTACAAAGAAACTCAAGGTGAAGGATGGAAAATTACGGGGAGAAGATGATGGTCTGAATGTGTTATTTGATGGAATGTCATCTTTTCTTGATTTCCTTGGTGGAAAAGAAACTTTTGATGATGAAAAATTACCTTCCAAGAGATCAAAGAAGAGCTCCTTAACATATAAGAAGGAAAAGTTACCACAGCCCATGCCAGAAACTGAGGTTGCAGATGACTTATTGATTAGAAGCCCAGAGCTAATAGAAGGTTCTAATCCAAGGCTTGAACCAGATGAACACTCTGCTATACAGCCTTTGAGCAACAAGAAGAAGAAAAGAAAGTTGTTAGAGCAACAAGAAGAAGGTGATATGCTGAATGGCAACACCATTGGGACAACTAAGCCCTGGGAATCCACTGCTGCAGAGGTGTCATTGAAGGAAAGTCCTGTCCAAGTGCCTGTTATGAAAAAAAATGAAAGATATGTAGCCCCTCACTTGAGATCTCGTGCTGGAAATGAGCCTGAAGAGTACACTCAAGTTCGAAGACGTGTACGAGGTAGGGAAATGAGACTTTTTTTAACTCAGCATTTTTTCCTGCCCCCTGGTTGATCCAAGGCTTTAATTTCAACTTGTTGCAGGTCTTCTGAATAGATTATCTGAATCGAACATTGAATCAGTTACAGGAGAAATGTCCACAGTCTTTCGTGTATGTCATTTTTCTTATCTTGAATTCTTGATGCTTATTCTGTACTCTTTGTTTGTTACTTCTTGTTGATATGTCTTCTTGGTTGAAGAATGAAAGAGAACTATACAAGTCATATTAAGAGGAAAAAATTGCAATTTTGACCACTTTGACTGCAAAGTGGAGATACATGCCCATTCTTCATTGTTATTACATGGGCAGTTGTTGTCATAGGCCCTTATTCAAATATCAACCCAAGAATATGAATCATTTTTCTTATCCATTGTGATGTTAGATTTATAAGATTGGTTCTATGAGAAGGTCCAACTTTTAAAATATATGCTACTTCTCTTCCAGATTTGGTATTTATTTCTTTTGATTATTATGTAAAATACTTTTTGTAGCAATTATTTGTGTTTGAAGTGCTACTGTTTCTTTTCTAGCTTTCGAGAGCAAAGTTTTGATATCGAACTGTAACTGACTCATTGTTCCAATCCTTTGTAGTCTATTGCTCGTGGTGTTTCTTCTCAGATGATAAGTGAGGAGATTTTAGCATCTTGTGCTGGAGGTCCCCGTGGAAATGAACAGTTAAGGATTTTTTTTATCTCTGCTCATCTGCTTTAACATGCCCTTGACCGGTAACTGAACTAGTAATTGATGGTGAAGTTTAGCATACCTTGACGTATGCCTTGCATACCAGTAGTGTTACATATTTAAACAAAAAAAGAAAAATCACCTATTGAATGCTATAGAGAAGCTCTGAGTATATCAAGTGCATTTTGATTGATAAGGACAAAGTTTAACTAAGTCTTGTTTCATATTAAAGGAAAAAAATCTTCATAGATAAGGAAGAATCTTTTGAAATTCTTTTATGGTCATGTTAACTTCTGTAAATTGCTCTAGACTTCTTGTTATCCCAGTGGTTCTCATCTTTAGTTATTCATTTATTTCTGAATGTTAGATCTATCTATTTAAAAAGACCTATATTTGCTAATATGTGTCAAGCTTGCTGCAATTTAAAACTATTCGAACTGATATGTATCCCTAACTGTCTCACAAGTCCATAACAAATTAAGCTTTCCTTGTTCACTGACTGTCATTTTCCTGTTGGATATAATTATATATATAATTGTATATATATGTGTGTATATATATTTATCCGAAACCTTCTAGGAATCACTTTTGTTTGTGCCTGCATATTTTATTTTATTTGGACATTTTCTTAAAGTTGTTAAATTTTGATGGTAATAGTCCCCCCTACATCTCATACTATGATTATCCAACGTGCTTGCGAGATTTTATTGTTATTATTTTGTTTGCAACTCATAATTTGGTCCACTTTTTCCTCTTTCTTTTGTGTAGGTATGCCGCCGTCTTTGGTGCTTTTGTTGCAGGAATGGCCTGTTTAGTTGGAATTGACTTCAGTGCAAAACTTATGGCTTCACTTGCTAAATGTTTTGAGGTGTAATAATTAACAATTGATATTGCAAGTATTTTGTTTTGATCTTTTTCTTTTAATTCTTTCTTCTTTTTCTTGTTCCTCGTAGTTTGACATAGATTTGTCAATGGAAATTTTTTGTAGGTTTATTACTGATCAAATCGTGTGTTTTGTACTCAGGATGAATACCAGAAACAAGACAACCTTTCCTTGCGAAACCTGACTCTTTTGTTATCTTATTTATGCATATTTGGGGTTTGTTCGAGGTGAGTAGCTTATTGATATGCAAAAACTCATATTCGGAACAGCTAAGTAATTTAGGTTATTTGGGTTAACTGGTCTCAAGGCATGTTTTACATCTTGTTAATGATGACTCTTATTCGTTTTCTGGATCATAAATACTGGCATCATGATTTTCCACTTATTGAAAGTTTTCAAGAGTGTGATGGATAAGTGATTTATATTAATTTCACAATAAGAATTCCAATTTCTTTTATAACCACTATAATAGCCAGCTCATCATCAGATGTTGCTATGCTTTCCATTGCATAAGAATTTAAAACTTTTTGCTTTTCTTTCCACATTCTAGGATTTGTTAAAAAAGAAAAGTTAAAGGAAACAAAGACATCGGACAAATTTCTCTTCTATAGCTGTTTTCCTAGAATGAGTTTAGGTACTCCACAGGACAATTTGGCATTGTGTAAATACTATGCTCTGCAATTGGTAGGCTTCTTCAAGGGGGGTGGAGGTGGGGGGTTAGTTGGAGGCCAGCTGCTTCATAATTGAATCGTGTGTTGTCCTATGATATCATTATAGTTGGTATTATGGCCTATTCAGAATGTGCTTTAATTGTCTTTAAACCTTATTTTCTAATAGTGGGGCTTTTTTTTTATGCTTTTCAGTGATTTGATATATGACTTTCTGATCATGTTGAGCAAGAGGTTAACAGAGGATGATGTCTCCACCATTTTGACAATTTTACAATGTAAGCCTTATTTGTCTTCTAATAACTGTTGAGTATTGAATTTATAATTCTATCTTTTATTTAATGGGGTTTGTATTTTGGTGAAGATAAAAATATCAAGCATGTGAACTTTTATAGTTTTTTATTTATTGCGTAAGTTAGTAGAGATCTATTGAGTATTTGGTTATTCTCATTTTTTGCTCTCTTTTCCAATGTGAAGTGATGTTTTGGTTACAATAACATGGCTGTTCTTCCCTAAATTATGTTTCTGAAGATAACCTGTGTGGCAATGTTTTATGACATTGATTACTATTATCTGAATAGGTTGTGGGATGAAAATAAGGTCCGCTGATCCTGTTGCCATGAAGAATTTTATACTTAGTGTTCAGAACAGGGTGAACGAATTGAAGGCCTCTCCTGCCGATGGGCAAGACAAGATAAATAGTAA
Organism: Quillaja saponaria; assembly: GCA_029379385.1. NCBI lineage: Eukaryota > Viridiplantae > Streptophyta > Magnoliopsida > Fabales > Quillajaceae > Quillaja > Quillaja saponaria. The sequence continues at coordinate 24,369,157 of CM055607.1, forward strand.
AAGAGTAAGTCTATTATCTCTTTTTCTGGAAAAAAAAAATTGGTATATTTTTTTACATTCATCACAACCGTATACTTGATAATACTTGTAGATGGAGTTCATGCTTGAAACAATATGTGACATCAAGAACAACAAGAAAAGGCCTAAAGAAGATCCTGCACATCACACACGGATCAAAAAATGGTTACAAAAGGTTCTGTTCTTTTTTCTAATATTTTTGTGCACTCTTTTGCTGTTGAAGTTTCTCTGCATAAGTGTAATATTTGTTTTGTGCTATTCTAGTTCATTTGAAAGTGTACTGCAATACTTTACCAAGTTGGCTAGTTTAATACTTTAATCTTTAAAAAGGAAGTTTTCTGGATTCATTCTTGATTAGGTATAATTTTAGTTTCCTATTTACTTATAAGAGTGTTGTTTGGGTATTACTCTACTTTATCAACCATTTGGGATGCGAGCTCACTTGAACTGTAGCTGAACAGTAAACCATGATTGTGGTTCTTATTACTAATAACAAAACATACAAATAAAATGACATTTAAGACACTATAAAGGCTTACAATTAAGGGTTCCACCACCAAACTCCAGGCCCTTTTAACTTTAGGTTCAAACTTAAATGCTTCTACATCAATTTCCCCCTGCAAAGAGAAATTCATAGAAATAAAGTTTATTTTAAAATTTCCACAATGTCTGGATGACAAAACAATTTCTTTCTCCTAGTCTGTCTTTGTTGCGTTTTTTATAGAATTTTTATTTATTAAGGTAGAAAAGAAGTACAAAAGGTTTTTTTACTCCACGAAGTCAAAGCTTACATCTTCTCAGTATGCGATCCTATAGTGTACAGCATCATGTTCTTTTAAATTACGAGACATAGAGCGATGCAAACTGGCGGGCCAATTTTGCTTTTGGACCCTAACTTAACCAGTCCGACAACTTTGGTGGACTAAATGTCAATTGTATCTTGTAATCGGTTTGTAGTGCGGCCAAATTATAGATATGCTCAAACTTAGGTTAGATGGGGTGGATTGGTTGGTTATAGCCTTCCACTTATAGGCCTTCTTCCATCCAGACTGGCCCAAGATTATTTTTAGCACATATTAAGATGCGAAATTAATAAGTCAGCTAGAAACAAATGTAATTGTAAAAAAAATAAAAAAAAAATAAAATAAAAAAACGGAAAATAGACATATGTCAACCTATTATAACTCGACAAATTTAAACAACAGAGCTGAAATTGTCACCTGTAAACCTTAACTAAGTTTTAAATTTCAAACTTAGTTGAGTCAGCTATATGAATTCTTTTTCGCCATTGGCATCGATCCAAAGCATCGTTTTCATTAATTCCCATAGCACTCGTATTCTTCTTAATGATAGCTCCTCATGTAAATTTCAGTTCCTCTATATCTCATCTAACACCTACCACTTACATCAAGTCACCTTTCCTAACTACGATATTCACTAGCCTATATATTCAAACTAGCGTAAGTTGTTCTCCCTCATTTTCTCTTCAATGGATGCTATCTCAACCTTCCTATGTGTCTTCTCATTTTGTATTTTATCATTTTTTGTATGTCCAGTCATTCATCTTGACATTCACATTTCAGCTACTTCCATCTTATGCGAATGTTTTTTTTTTTTTTTTAACTATCCAACATTCGAAACCATACAATATAGCCGATCTCACTTCCATCCTATAAAATTTTTCTGTCAACATATTCGAGAATTTAAAATCACATAAAACTCTCGATGTACTTTGCCACTTCATCTATCATGCCTTAATTTTGTGGTTCACATTATAATACTCAATCGCGTCATCTTTATGTATTAATAAACCTAAATACTTAAACAACTCTTTCATAGAAATTGCTTAACCGTCCAAAATTATTTCAGTCGAGCCTCCTCTAATGTGAAATCACGCTCCATGTACTCGGTTTCGTCTTACTCGACCTAAGACCTATAGATTTTAAACACATTCTCATATAATTCTAGCTTAGAATTTAGGCCCTCTCTAGTCTCATCTACTAACACAATGTTATTCACAAACAGCACGCACCACGGAGCTCTATCCTGAATGGTATAAGTAAGTTCTTCCATGACTAAAGCAAATAACAAGATGAACATTCAGATTAGAAAATTGCCAACTGTAACTTTTCTTATATTTAATAATTTTAAAAACTGTAATATGTAATGTTGGTTTGGTAGTCTATCCAATCTACAAAAATTCTAATTCGAAAAACTGAATCGATCCAAGTAAAATAGAAAAATTACAAACTGATTTTAAAAATGCAATCAATCAAGCTGGATTTGGTTGGATTAGGATCTGGCTGTTTGGTATTTTGCACAGTTCTATTGAGACAGATTTGTGTGTTGGACATGTGTCCTGTTTTAGTTTCTTTTTATACATTTCTTATTCATCAAACGGAAAGATCGAGGAAAAAAGGTGGTGGGTGGTATGTGACACATCTGACACGATTTCATAAATATATTTATGCTGGTGACTGTTTTCACTTATGAAGTCAAATAGACTATGAAATAAACTGTTTTCGCCTTTTGACCTTCTGACTCTGGGTGAAGAAGACATTGACAAACCTTACTCTTTGGGTGTTTCCACTTTTAGCAATTATTTATTTTATCTAGTTACACAAATCTGAATTGGATTTATAGTTTCTTGTATGAACAAGTTTTGTACTATGCTTCTATTAGTAGATGTGGATAATATTTGTTGGAAGGTTAAAGAATGTCAATTTTGATGGTAATTGTAATGTGCTTCTTCAGGAGTATGGGGGTTGTCCTTGCTTAGTGGACCCAGGTTGGGCCATTACTAGTTTGGCCTTTTTCCTTTGTCTGTTAGCTTGTTAGGCATGGTATAATATTTTAACTCTAGCAAACTTGATCATGAAAAGGAATTGGATTTTCATTCCAGATAAAAGCGAAACAGTAATATTGTGGAGGACTTACTTCTTCATTAATTAGTGGCTAGGCCTAGGAGATTTATTGTCAACTCCTTTCTTTTTGTTTTGAGGCTGATGATGCTTGAGACAGTAGTGGAGTTATTCACTTAAGGCTGTTTGATTTATTTCCAAAATGGAAAAGTCTGGAAGTTGAGGAGTAAGAGACCTTTGAAGGTCTTGAACTTCTACAAAGAGTCAAGCTATTGTGTTGCTTTGCACACACAAACACATAAACAGTATATACTTTAGTGGTTGAAAACAGAAAATGCTCTTCTCTTCTGGATTTTCTGATTTGTCAACCTGCTGCCTTTGATATCTCTCAAGTGGTTCACTTGTATTCCTCCTCTATGGTTGAGTGCCCTTGTCTGTTTATTTTGTTGCGACATATATTTCTTTATCCAAACTGGTCTAGATACTACCATCTCTGTTATTCAAAATTTGAATCAGACTTTTACTTGGTATTTGTTATTCACTATATTTAAGTATTTACAGTCAGGAGTGGATCACATTTTGATTAGAGGGCTTAAATGGAATAAGTTGGTTGATCCTGACAAGAAGGGCTTGTGGTGGTTGTCTGGAGATGAGGCTTCATTGACGGATAAAGTTGAAGTAGTTGCTAGCAGAATAGACAAAGATGTTCTTGAAACCCAAAAAATGCTGCAGCTTGCTGCATCTCAAAGGATGAACACAGATTCCAGAAGAGCAATATTTTGTATAATAATGAGTGGTGAGGACTATATTGATGCATTTGAGAAGCTTCTGAGGTTGGATTTGTTGGGAAAGCAGGTCAGACTTTTTTTGTTTCTATATTTATTTATGTGCTGTTTTACTTTAGTTAGTCTTTGTAATATGTGGACATCTGTATGGCATGTAATTACAGGACCGGGACATAATGCGGGTTCTCGTGGAGTGCTGCTTACGAGAGAAAGTGTTCAACAAGTATTACACTGTTCTGGCTTCCAAGTTGTGCGAGCATGACAAAAACCACAAGTTTACTTTACAGGTATTTTTACTTTATGATGAAGATGACACTAATTTGAACTAACAGAAAATTTGTAGCATGAATTTTATACCTTTCATATGAGGATAAGCATAACAAGAGGTAGAGCAGGAGCCCTAGAGTGCCACTGCCAGGTCTAAAGACCCATTAGGTCTAGAGAAGCTGCCCAAAATTATATGCATATTATTTTATTCTTTCCACGTCAACTCCATACCTAAATAGAATTCGTTTGTAGAATTGTCATTTTTGTCTGAAACATACTGGCCTTTTTTTAATTTATGAGTCATACAATGAATTTTGGGGGTGAGTGATTGACTGTAGGTTTAGAGAATCCAGTGGGTTTTATGCCAGAAGATCTACGATGGAGGTTATTTTCTTATTTAGGTGATTAATGAAAAAGTATAGAGAGAAAAAGAAGGATCTTCATAAGTCTTCATTGATTTAGAAAAAAAAAAATGTATGATAGGTTGCTAAGATAAGTTGTGTGGGCTCTTGAGAAGAAGTACCGCCTAAGTATGTAGAAATGATTAAGGATATGTCTGAGGGAGTAGTGACTAGTGTGCGGATCATAGAGTTCTCTGTCACAATACGACAAGGTGAAGTCCTTAAGCCCTTACATATTTCCTTTAGTCATGGACGAACATATATATGCAATTTAAGATAGAGTTTGTGGTGCATGCTCTTTGCTGATGACATCGTATTGATAGACGAGACTAGAACTGACCTAAATTCTAAGCTAAAGATGGCCACATTAGAACTTGAAGATTTTAAATTAAGTTGAATCAAGTACATGGAGTGTAACTTTAGCCACACTAGAAGAGACTCGACTTAGTTGATTTCGGATGGTGATGAAATCTCAAGAAAAGAAGTGTTTAAGTAACTAGGTTGTTTCTTAAAAAGAATTGCATAATTAAGCTTGATGTAATACACAAAATTAAGGCATGATGGATGAAGTGACCGAGTGCTTCACGAGTTTTATATGATCCTAAAATTTCAAATATGTTGAAATAAAAATTCTACGGAACAACCATAAAACCGGTTTATTGTATGCTCCAAATGTTGAGTAATTAAGAAACAATACTCGTATAAAATGGGAGTGGTTAAACTATGAATGTTGAGATGGATGATCGATCATACAAAAAAAGGATATAATACAAAATGAGGAGATACATAAGAAGGTTGAAGTTGTACCGTTGAGGTCAATGAGAGAGGACCATAATGGTTTGGACATATCCAATATATACCAGTGGATGTCATAGTTAGGAAATGTGAGTTGGTGCAAGTGGGAGGGGTTAGACAGGGTGGAGGGAGACCAAAAATTACATGGGGAAAATTTCTTGAGAATATGATTACTCTGGTCATTTCAATAATGCTTTGCATCAATAAGAATGGAGGAGAAAGATTCATATAGTCAATCTCAACTAGTTTGGAATTTAATGCTTAGTTGAGTTGTGTATGAGATTGTACAAAATTAGTCTATATTTAATGGTCCTAGCTTCATAATGTTTTTAATCTGATTTGGTGTTATCAGAAACAAACTTTGAAGAGCTTTCTAAGATTTGAGTCTTCCAACCTGCAAATTCAAATTTGGAATTAGGAGTAAAGTCCGTGTGTACCCTTAGACCCTGAGCAGATTATTGGGAAGTTTTCCTCCCATTACTACAGATTAGGTATCTCAGGTCCTATAATTTTTACCTGTGAACGGTCACTATAACTAAGTTGTAATCTATTGTTTCTTAGTACACACACAGATAGGGCAGAAGTTAGGACAAGGGGCTTGCATATTGGGAGAGCTGCTATTATCATGTCTTGTGAGTCTTTCATACATGTGAATGAGGATATCAACTACCTTGGCCTGCCAAATCAAAACCTGAGTTCATCACCAATACAAGATTTTCTATATTGTTTTGGGAGATTCAGTAGACAAATTTTAGTTAACAAATTTTGATCTAGAATGACAGCCCGGAACATCACTTGGAAAAAGCAAATCCCTGTAAAAACCCTAAACTTAATGCTGAGAAAATGCATGCTATCCCTGTGCAATAAGGATGAGAAGCCGAAATCTTTTCTCAACGCTATTTTACCACAGCAACTGGATATGGTTATATGCTATTTGCTAACAAGGTTGTGTTTCCTCCTATTATGAAGAGAACCTACTGCAATTTAAATCCTGTCATCTAATTTTTTTGTTCATATCTTTCCTTTGTAGTTTTGCCTTTGGGATCACTTCAAAGAGCTGGAGTCAATGGACCTTTTGAGGTCAATGCATCTAGCAAAATTTGCAGCAGAAATGGTTGCCTCTTTCACCCTCTCCCTTGCTGTTTTGAAGACTGTAGAACTTAATGACATCAGGCAGTTAACACCAAAAAGGATCATGCATTTCCGCATGCTATTTGAGGCCATTCTTGAGTATCCTGAAAGACTTGTGTGGAACATATTCACACGTGTGGCAGTCACCCCGGAGCTTGAAATACTTCGTCAAGGCATTGAGTTTTTCATCAAGGAGTATGTTGTGAAGACCAATAAAGCTTTAACTCAAAAATTTAAGCTAGCTAAGAAGGCCCTAAATAATGCTGGAGGAGTTTTGTTGTGAGTTTACGACCAGAAAATACCAAATTTTTGTAGCTTGAGTTTAGCTGTTAAATTAAGTGTCTAAATATTATGAAACAATGAGTCTAAGGGCCAGGCCATGTCGATGGTAAATTAATTCTCTAAACGTGTGCGCTGAGGAAAACAAATAGGGATGGGTTGTAAACACATGTTTTGCTGTCATGTATAATTAACTCTCTAGAGCTCTACTGACGTTAAATATTATATTCTCAAAAATACTCCACTCTTCCCCTCTTCTGTCCCAAACTTTTTCATACTTTCTTTTTCAGAATTATTGCTATTATTCTTTTTTCTGAATTATTCGCAGTATACCTAGATCCCTGTAGATTATTCTTTGTTTTAATTTTGTTTACTGTGTCAAATTTACGCGTAGATAACATGGGTCACAATGAATCTATATTTTAGCCTTAAAAGAGACTACTTAATACCTAGTTAATTTTGGTTCAGGATAAATTATATTGTCACTTAAAATTTGAGAAGTATTTTTAATGATGAAATGGATGGTGAAAATGTTTTGACAAACCCGCCTCAAGGAATGGGATTTTGGCAGGTCATGTTTGATCCATATGGAAAACAAAAACAAAAATGAATGTTGGAGACTACCATCTCAGGTGCCAATAATGACATTGTAGACGGACAGTTGTGGCCGTAACCAACAATGAAGATAGTTATGAATTAGTGATGAAAGGAATTTATGTTGGTGGTGCTGATGGCAGCAGTACTAATGAAACAGTTAGTGGAAACACCGAAAAAATAGTTGCATGGTAACAGTGATACGGGTGGTGGTGCAAGGGTTCAAGTGGTTGTTTGATTGCTCTGCTAGTTTGGCTGTCTGCAGGATTGTTGAGGGTGGTACAGAGGGTGTAACGTGAAGTATCGTCACTCATCAGAAACTAACAACATGCAGTCAAGGAATAACCAAGTGCTAAAAAGTAACAATAACGTTAAAATACAATCAGAGCAACCCATGGTTTCAACTACCAGAGAAATTAGAAGACAGCAATGGACGTTTTGCAACAGCACCAAAAGGAAGTAAGGAACCAAATCCTCAGCAGAGATCCTGCATCAACAATCAAAGTCTGAATTCTGTATTGATGTGCGTCCAAAAGGACCTTCGCTGTTTAAGAGGCATGATGCAGGATTGAAAGTAATATATGCCAGTTGCAAACAAACAATTAAGATCCTTCTGAAAAGCCTAAAATTTGATTTGTTCCTACGCAGTCATTGTACTGAACAAGTGTAGCCAAAGGACAATAATCCATGTCCATTGCTGTTTGCTGCAGCTATCAGTACTTACTCAGATCTATTATTCAAATTTTGGCAGCAAAACCTGACTATCAGTCATAGAAAAGAAGAAAACATGTCCACGTACAAGTGTACATATAAAATTACACAACTAGCACAAACCTGTTTACTGGTTCATAGCAATTAATCAGAAACTAGTTCTGCTTATAAAAGTTTATATGTAGATAGGAGAGTCCGCAAATCAGCAACTCTCTCACTTTGAATCTGAGTAAGCAACCCAGTTGTCATCACTTATTGGCAATACAACACAGCCTTCAGGAACTTTCACATTTGTCTTGCGATGGTAAACAGTAACTTTGTTGGATCGAGTAGTCTTTTCAGTTGAAGGCATATAACTGGACTCCTTAACCAGATTGGTGCAGTCACAAGTTGAAGGTTGTGACAATTGGTCACTTGATAATGATGTATTGTCCACACCGCAATCTAAAATGCCAGACGAAGTCAAAACTCTGTCACCTGAATTTGCAATGATTCAGCACAATCTGTAATCTAGTTCACAATGATAATGTTTGCAACATGAGTGACATCAATCTATTAAAACTATTATATAGAATGCTAAATGCACAAATCATTTGGAAAAAATGACTAAATGACCTAGCAATCAATGTTGGGGCGTGTGTAACACACTCAGCATTGACACATAATTTTTTTGTTAAGTCTTTGTACTCTGTTACAGTAGTACTACAATGACTATAAAAAGACTGTTGCTTTGTATTGATAGAAAAGTTGACTAACTCTAGACATTAGTTCAGTTGGGTATATTAGTTACAGGCTTCATAAGCAAAAAGTTAGCGGAACTACAATTAATAACAACATTCTGTTGAATAATAGGGGCTCAACCTTTGTTAGTTTGTGCATCGTCTCAAATCAAAATGTTGAGTATAATATTATTTGACATAGTTGACTAACTTCTGACACTAGTTCAGTTGGGATATTAGTGAACACAGGCTTCATATGCAAAAATTTAGTGCAACTAAAATTAATAATAGAAAACATTCTGCTGAATAATACGGACTCAACCTTTGTTAGTGTTGTGCATCATATCAGATCAAATTGTTGAGTAAGATATTTTTTATCCTTTACTTATTATTTAACTCGCATGAATTTACTCTGACGGTCCCAAGCCAGGATAAATGAGAAGGGTTACGATTGGTTGACGGCCAGCCAATGTTTTAAAAAGTGCTAGGCACATTTAGGCGATAAGGGTTTTTATTGTCTAGGCGCAAGGCGCAAGGCAACAAGGGCATGCCTAGGCGCACTTAAGTAAAAAAAATTAATATATTCTTAAGAGAAGATATATATAATGATAGTGGGAATGTGAGATTAAACTTAATATATATATATATATATATATACCACAAAAAATATTGTATTAAAGATTTAAAGCATTTAAAGCTTATAAAATAACACATGAGCCATTTCAAACTCCAAGTCAAGCTCAAACAAGAAAGTAAACATAAAATTCAGATGCAAGCATCTTTCAAAAAACAATTCTTCCTCCTACTCATGAGTTGCTCATTGTCTCATCCTCATCAATACTTATAGGACCAACATCACCTCAATCACCATCATTAGAATTGTAACATTCATTATCTTCTTCAAATAACTCTTCATGCTCATGTGCATGGTTCTTGGTAGTAGAACTTGAACTGATAAATGTTCTTGACATAGCTCATTTTAGATCTTTTTAACCCCTAGATATATACTATTTTTTTGGAAAAGAATAAGATCTTGTGGTTTTTATAAGTAGAAGGACTTAAGGTTTGTATGGCTTCTGCAAATTGTACAACAATTATATATTTTCAATATATATATATAATCCAAACAAACAAAGCCCTAAAAAGAAAAGAAAAAAAAGAAATTGGAACTGCCTAGGCAGCGCCTCAGCCTCCTAGTGCCTCACTTAAAGCGAGCACCTAAGCAAGCTAGGCGTGCGCCTCAACCACCTATCGGTGCCTCGCCTAGACCAAGCTAGGCACTTTAGCTGTGCCTAGCGCCTAGGCGTGCCTAAGCCGTGCTTTTCACAAAACTGTGGCTAGCATAAAATTAGTCACATCTTACGAGATGAATCCTATCGAATATTCATTGGGACATAACCCTTTTAGCAACTACATCGGACTCCAAGTATAATGAGAACTGAGCAAAGATTGAGTCGTCATATCCTTAGTGACGCACTTGGTGCAAAATGAGCAAGAGTTATCACATCAAGGACGAGTGCAGTTAAAGAAGCTAGTCCAAAAGAAGATTTGTATAATTACTTAGAACATAGAGACTCTTATAGGTAAATTGAGAGAGCTAGTAGATACCATGAATAGAAGGAGGATCAATATCGCTTACTTGCAAAAAACTAAGTGAGTAGGAGAAAAGGCTAGAGCGATAGAGAGAACGAGATTTAAGATATGGTATATTGGTAAGAATAGAAATAAGAATAGAGTTGCGATTATTGTAGATGAAAATTTCAAGGACGAGATTGAAGAAATCAAGAAGAAATGTGATAGAATAATTTAAGTGAAATTGATGATAGAAGAGGAGGCATTTAATGTTATTAGTGCCTATGCTCCATAAATAGGATAAAAGAAGCTATGAATAAGGCATTTTCGAGAGATTTAGATGAGTTAGTTCAAGGAGTACTGTTAAGAGATAAACTTTTTTTTGAAAGGGATTTGAACAACCACGTCTAAGTACTAACGAGAGTTTCAAGAGAGTACATGGGGTTATGGTTATAGAGATAGGAATAAGGATGGAGAATCTATTTTGAATTTTGCAGTTCAGGTTCTTTTAAGAAACGAGAGTCGCACTTAATATTTAGTAGCGGGCCTAATAAGAGCCAAATAAATTTTGTTCTGACTAGGAAGGCTGATAGAGTGTTATGTAAAGATTGTAAAATTATACCCGGCGAGTGTTTAGTGTCTCATCATAGAAGTAATAGGAGTAGTAAAACTAGATGGTAGAATTTGAATGGAGGAAAGATTGCTTTTTTTAAAGAAAAAATGTTATATGATGACTCATGAATTGTGGAAGGCGAGCCTAATATAATTTAGGATGAGATAACAAGTCATATTAGAAATACGGCTAGAGTTGTGTTAGGAGAAAATAAAGAACTCAGACCACCAACTAAGGAGACATGGTGGTAGAATGAAGAAATTCAACAAGCTATTAAAATAAATAAATAAAATGTTATAAAAAATTACACGAATGTAGAAATGAGGATAATTACAAGTGTTTTTGACAAGATAGAAAAGATGCTAAGAAAGCAGTTAAAACTTCTACAATGGAGGCTTTTTCTTAGTTAGGAGATTAATGGAAAAATATAGAGCAAAGAAAAAAGATATTCGCATAGTTTTTATTAATCTAGAAAAAACGTGTGATAGAGTGCCGAGACAAGTTTTGTGGTGAGTGCTTAAGAAGAAGAAAGTCCCAACTAAATATGTCGAAATTATTAAGGATATGTATGAGAGAATAATGACTAAGATGCAAATTGTAGATGGTATGACGGGAGAGTTTTCAATCACAATAGGTGTCCACTAAGGTTCATCCTTAAGCCCATATCCATTTGTTTTAGTAATAAATAAACTTATTTATACTATCCAGGGTAAGGCTCCGTGGTATATATTGTTTGCCGATGATATCATATTGATAGACGAAACTAGAAAATGTTTAAATTCTACACAAGAATTATGAAGGAATGCGTCAGATCTAAAGGTCTTATGTTGAGTTGGATGAAAATCGAGTATATGGAGTGCGATTTTAGTCACACTAGAAGAGGCTCGATTGAAATAACTTTGGATAGTCAGGCAATTCCTGCAAAAAGTATGTTTAAGTATTTAGGTTCATTTATAAAAATAAGATAGCTCAATTGAGCATGATATGAATCATAGGATCAAGACAGGTTGGGTGAAGTGACGAAGTACTTTAAGAGTTTTATGTGATTCTAAAATCCTGAATAAATTAAAGGAAAAATTTTGTCGGACCGTAGTGAGACTGGCTATACTGTATGGTTTTAAATGTTGGGCAGTTAAAAGATAACATTTACATAAGATAGGATGGCCAAAATGTGAATGTTAAGATAAATGACTAGACATACAATAAATGATAGAATACTTAATGAGGAGATCCATAGAAAGATGAAGTAGCACTTATTGAAAAGAAAATGAGGAAGAATCGCTTATATTGGTTTGGAAATATTCAACGTTGGCCAATGAATGCTTAGAAAGGAAAGATGACTTGTTGCATGTGATAGATTTTAGACTTTTGAAAACTTACATGGGAGCAGTCATTAAGAAGGATATAATTACTATAGGCATTACTGAAAATGATGCATTGGATCGATGCAAATGGGAGAAAATGATTCATATAACCAACCCCAACTAATTTGGAATTAAAGACTTAATTGAGTTGAGTTGAGTTGAGTTGAGTTGTATTTTAATTATTTTTCAAAACCATCATTTTCTTCATTTTTCCAGAGAATTGAGAGATATCACAAGACATCAAAAATAAGCACACAATTTGTATTAGAAAGTTATCTGTCATGGTCATTATATAGAATAAACTGGAGACTTTGTGGTGGAACCTTTATTACATAAGGATATTAAGATTTAAGTGAATCGTGTAAAAGGAAAATATAGTAATGAATAAACGAGCAAAAATAATTTGTTTCCTTTGGCACAGTTTTAGATTGCGAAACATACAAGCAGTGTTTTTCCATCATGGTGCTCACAGTAGGGCTGGCAATGAGCCGAGCTAGCTCGTTAAGGCTCGGCTCAAGCTTGACTCGTTTACTAAACGAGTCAATCTTGAGCTTTACTTTTGAGCTTATTAAGTAAACGAGCCGAGCTCAATCTTTGTAAAACTCAGCTTGTAAACTCAAGAGCTAGCTAGTTAAGAATAATTAAATATATATATTTTTTATCTATATACCATATATAATAAATATTTATACTTTTGATAATATTTACATTTTTCATTAAATATACAATTATATTATTTGTATATAATTATATAATTTATATATTTTTAACATTTACGTTAATATATAACATTTAATTTTATCAGCATAATACTAAAAGTTTAATTTTATTGTTAATATAAAAATCTAATAATAGTATTTTAATTTGAATTTGACAGCTGAAATTGCCTAGAAGTCAAGAGCACATAAAAAATATTAAAAATAAAAAGTAAAAAAAAATAGGAATTTGGAAATTGAGATAGGGTTCAACTTTCTATGCTTTCTCTTCTTCTTGTCTCTTGCTCTAGCCTCTCATAGTCAAACCTCTCAGCCTCTCAAATCTCTCAGCCTCACCAACAGCCACAATCTTTTTCCTTTTTTCTCTCTATTTCCACCACTTGGACTGTTATTGTTAGAAAATTTAGGACTTTGACAGCTCTATCGAGCCTCTAATCCAGCAAAAAAAGACATAATTCTAGCTACCAAAGGTTAGTTTATCCCTCTCTTGTTGGTCATTGGTCAGTGATTATAAACCACTATATCAAGATCTAAGATTGGGTAATCTTTTTGAGTTTTTATTTTATTTTTGGTATGAGAAATCAAAAAAACATACATGTAAATTTACTGAACATAAAAATCTTATTTTACTCATTTTATAAATTTTGCTTATTAATGGAATTTTTTTATTTTTTTTTTTTTTTCTGAAAATTAGATCTTATTTCCTTATCAAGATCTCAAGACTTCAAATTGAAAATAAAAATTATATCACAATCAACTCTTTAATTGGGTTTATCCTTCCTTGTAATAATATTTTAATAAATATTTCTTACTTTAATTTTACTGATTGAATTATTATGTAGGAAACTTGTCATCTTACAGGAGTTGGAGTTGTAGGATTTGTGCAAGGATATTAAGATTTCAATTATGGCATACCATTAGACTTTGTTGGATTTGAAATTTTTAAGTTCTTTTGGATGTAATTTAAGAGTTGTTGTCCTTATTTTCAAGCTTTATTTTCTCTTGGTTTGTACAATGATAGATGGATTAGTTTTGTTTAGGAGTATTTAAATTAAATTCTAGACAATTCTTTATTTAAAAAAATGATGTTAATACATTTAAATCAATAGTTTACCCAAAAAAACAAAAAACAAGAAAAGCTCATGAGCCTTAGCGAACCTAGCACGAGCTTAAGTAGATCACAAGCTTTTAACGAGCTTAAGCTCGCGAGCCTAAGATGAGCTTGACCCAAGCTCGGGCTTGCCTAAAATGAGACAAGCTGAGCTGAGCTGAGCTTTGTGAAAACTTGGCTTTTTGACAACCCTAGCTCACAGTCACTTACGACTAGTTGAATCTCCTTCAGAAAGAAATTAACACCAATTAAATGATTTTTCTATGCCAATGCCAACTCAAGCAACTTCTTAAAAGGATAAGTGTTTCCCTGAATAGCACAGCTAATTATGCAAAGTAGATAGTTCACTCAAAATGCATCACCTCTTCTTGTATCTTCAACAGCTTAACTTTTAATCCTTACATCTAATATTTAATCATCTAGTCTCCAATAATTGTCCTTTTGGATTGGGCCAAATTGTAGTCACAAATGAAGCTAATTATATGCCATCTCAAAAACCAAGTCCATGAAAAAGGTAAAATAGGAAAATAAAATAAAGAGACATTACGAATAGTAACATGGAAACAATAAAGCTTTGAGGAAACTTACCCTTAGTACCCTCAGCTTCATTCTTGATAAACATGTCAACATTACACTTGGGAGTATTTGGATGGTCATGCAGTTGCTGTCCAAGTTTGACATTTGGCTGCAAGCTAGGAGATGAGAACTCAATAGGTGGCCCTTGGTAAGCAGGGAACTGAGCCAAAGGATTCTGAATTAACATACCTGAACCAAAGGCAAAAGAATCATTCTTAACACTATGACAACCAGTAGCAAGTGGAAAAATGCCAATGTTGTATTGCTTTCTACTATGTTCATTATTTGAAATAAATAACGTCACACTTGGCACATCAATGGAACTCCCAATATCACATTAGAGGATATTTGACTGGATTTTTGGATAGTCATGCAATCCCAAGTACGAAGGAAGTGTTTAAGTATCTAGGTTTTTTTTTACAAAAAAAAATGGTGCAATTGAGTATAATGTAAACTATAGAATTAAGGAATGATGGATGAAGTGACAGTGTCTCGAAAGTTTTATGTGATCTTAAAATCCTGAATAAGTTAAAGGAAAAATTCTATAGAATGGCAGTAAGATCAGCTATTATGTTGTATGGTTCTAAGGGTTGGGCAGTTAAGAAATAACACCGCATAAGTTAGGAGTGTCAAAATACAAATGTTGAGATGGATGGCCGGACATACAAGAATAGATAGAATACGAAAATAAGAGATACACAGGAAAGTTATGGTAGCACCCATTGAAGAGAAAATTACTTACAATGGTTTGAACATATCCAACATAGGCCAGTGGATGCATAACTAAAAACGATGCATTTGATCAATGTGAATAGAGGAAAATAATTTATCTAGCTTACTCAAATTAGTTTGTGATTTAAGGCTTACTTAGGTTGAGATGAGTTTAATTATTTTCCATATGAGGAACTTATTGTTTAAAAAAAACAGTTATTTGATCTCCTTAACTCTGTCAAGGGCATATACCCGTCGAACCCAAACCCGAATAAAGGAGGAGGGTTGTGATTAGTTGACGACTAGTATAAAACTAGTCAAACCCTATACGATGAATCCTGGCGAATATCCTTAAGCTCTTATCTATTTGTTTTAGTTATAGACGAGCTAACATATACCATTCAGGATAGGGTTTTGTGGTGTATGCACTTCACTGATAAGTGATAACATCGTGTTATTGGACAAGACTAGAGTGGGCCTAAGTTAGAATTGTGGAAAAAAGTGTCATAATCTAAAAGTTTTAGGTTAAGTCAAACAAAAACCGAGTACATAAACCGTAACTTTAGCCACATTAGAGGAGACTCGACTGTAATGGTTTTGGATGGCCATGAAATCCAAACGAAGGAAGTGTTTAAGTATCTAAAGGTTATTTCTTGCAAAAAAAAAAAATAGAACAATTGAGTATGATGTAAGCCACATAATTAAGAAATGGTGAAGTGTCATGGAAATCTTATGTGATTCTAAAATTCAAAATAGGTTGAAAGAAAAATTTTATATGATAATTGTGAGACCTATTATGTTGTATGCTTTCAATGTTGGGTAGTTAAGAAACAACACTAGTATATGATTGGAGTTGCTGAGATGTTAAGATGGATGACATGACATACAAGAAAAGATAAAACACAAAATGAAAAGATACGTAAGAATTTGGGGGTTGTACCTAATAAAGAGAAAATCGTTTGTGGTGGGTTGAACATATCCAACGTAAGTTGGTGAATACCAGTAGTTATAAGATGTGACTTGGTGAAGTGAACAGGGTTAGAAAAGGTAGAGGAAGACCAAGAATTACATTGGTCGAAGTTTTTGATAAAAATATGATTGCTCTAAGTCTAACTAAAAGTGATGCATTAGATCGATACGAATGGAGCAAAATGATTCATATAGCCGACCCCAACTAATTCGGGATTCAAGGGTTCAAACAAACTAACACGTAAGAAATCAAGGTTAGGAAATAGAAATGGCAAGTTTAAAACCCATCAATGTGCATATGCTTGACTAAAATAAATGATATAAGAAAAAGAATCACGTATTTGGTTTTTTATTTAAAAAATCCAAGAAAATATAGTCACTTCATCACCCAAAGGCATTGAAGATTCAAAATCCATATTTATTACATAGAATTCTACCACATGAACACAAAACTAATTGATGAGAAACTTGTGTTAAAGAAGAATACCCCTGCGGTTTTTCAAACTAGTATAAGCAACCTTGGCTGCATTCATCTCTGCTTGTTTTCTTGTTCTTGCTTCTCTTCCGGTAAAAACCTTTCCATCTATCTCCACATTCGAAACAAAAACTAACAGATGAGCTTCACCTTCTCTGTTTGTAGTATAAATAGGTAAACGACATCCTTCTTTTTGAGCATATTCTTGTAGAAGGTTCTTGTAAACACCAGCATCGTCCTGAAAAATTGTAGTAAATAATTAATATAAATCACATGAAAGAAAGAAAGAAAAAAAAAAAAAAAAAAAAAAAGACGAAGAAATTGGAGAGAGCAGTATCACTTTGAAAATACACAAAAAAGTTATATAAATGGTCACAGGTAATAGAAGACTACCTTAAGGTCTTCATCAGGCAACAATGACATTAAAGCAACTCTGGCAGCTGCATGTTCAGCATCCTTTAATTTGGGGAAAGACTCAGGACTCTCATAGCTCTGTCCATCAATTGTGACCTTACACTTGAAGTGACTTGCATGAGGGCCCACACGCTCAGAAGAGTACACAGGTAGACAGACATTTCTTTTTTGAGCATAGTTTTGCAGCTGGATCTTGTACAAATGTTTATCTATAACAAAACATAATCCAAAACTTGCAAGTCATGGGCTAATTCATCAAGAATAAAAAAAAAAAAAATCTCTTCATTATTGGCATTCAAATAAATGAGTTGAATACTATAGATCATAATTGTGCAGAAGGCATGAATGGGAATATGGTGTTCAATACTTTTAAGAAAATCAAAAGTTACTAGCAATTCATCATGCAACTAGATTTTTTTTCCTTAAGATCTCCCTCAAGCGTGAAAAGACTTAAATAAAATCTTCAAACGATTTAGGAATTAGAAAGAGATAATTCCATAATAACTTCTGCTGATCTGCAAGAAAATGAAAACACTTTTGTTTTTTTGGCTTCACTGAACTTTACAGCATCAAGGATTCAGCAAAGCGGGATAGAAATTAACTATCTTTCCCAACCTATACTAGATATTGAGTTTTTCTCCTAATATAAGAAAGTTTAGTTTAGGTAGATGATTATAGTAACAACATTGTAAGAAGCTAATCAAAGGAGCAACTAATGCTGTCAAGAAAAGACATAAATTGTATTGATGTTGCTTTTAAGCTATGATGAGAAGGTCCAATACACACACCGCCTTCTAATCTAGAGAAAGAACCATGTGTAAGACCCATTATCAGGAAAATCAGATGTAAACCTTCTCTCTCTTCAATGTATCTCAGGAAATTTATTCCAAATAAGAATATTACCTAGATCAAGGAGTATTCTCTGTCGGGTTTATGATTTAGATCTGGAACTAAGAAGGAATAAGGTAAGGTTGAAGGGATTTTATTTCTAGAAGGAGTCCACCTCCTTGGAAAGATCCAAAAATCAGAATATGATTCAAATATTGAAGGAATTACATTCTAATTCTGGAATCTAGCATGAAATGAATAGGGTAAAAAAATTCTACATGACTTTACTTGAAAATGCAAGTAAAGTACCTTTTGTAGTACATACTAGAACACTCTAGTCTAGATTCTTTAAAATTTAAATGACTTTTAGTTGATATTTGACTGACTACATTAATGGCTTTTGGTTGAATTATTGATTACTTAACTATGTGCCTTATATAGCTGACCATAATCTAGCTGATTAACTCTATGAACGGACATTAAACCAAGACTTGTTTGATTAATATGTATGACAGCCCACTGATAATAATCTTCTAGAAGCATCTGCTGGAATGTTTATTAAAATATCTAGAACTTGAAATTCTTGGTGATTCAACTTCCAATTTATTTATCATGAGAGCACACAAACCATAACCTATTCAGGATACACTTAAATATATAATGGAAGATCCAATCAGCATTAGCCCAGGATAATGCTGAGCTAGATCATTGAATTTCAATATTCTTCAAGCCAACTAGACAATGGAAGATTGATAGAAGAGTATTTAAATTATTTTCTGACCTTCAAACACAATGTCACTTTTGACATTTGTGGCAGTGTCATTGGCCTGAGAAGTTAGGCATGTTTGTTGTATCTCAAGTTGCGAAGCGGTCTCCAATACATTCCCCACATCAGTACTTGAACCTGAAGAAGCTGAAGAAGCTATAGAACCTGAAGAAGCTATAGAACCTGAAGAAGCTGAAGAACCTGCAGGAATAAATAGAAACCAATAAGAACAGAAAGAAGCCCTTTTTAGCATATACTGAAACTGACATACATACTAAATATTAAATAAGTACATAATATAAGGGCATATCCATGCAAGTATCTTCATAGCCAGTTAGTTAGTAAGCTTATGTAAGTAGCATTTGTTGTTACATCACCTTCCTTTTTCCCGCATCATTTAAGCAACAAGAAAGAGGAGTTAATGATTAACAATTCAGAATTTCATAATGGCATATCCATGCAAGTATCTACGTAGCCTCGTTTCACAAAATCCCATCAATTAACAAAATGTATGAAAATTCCTGAGTTCCTGTTCTCGTATACAAATAATCAGGCTACTGAAAGTAAAACTAATATTTGCAGACAATCGAGTATAACTTCCAAGGTAATGATACAAAGCATCAAGTATAACTTTTAGGTAAACAGTCTGCAATAATAATGGCTGCAACTGATAGAAAAATCAGTCAGCACACCCCAAGGTTTGTTCCCTCAATTACCAGTTCAAGTCACTACTAATGAAACAGAAGATCAGAATACAACTTTCAGGGAACCAATTTGCAATTAGAGTAATCCAAATGGGTTCTTTAAGAAGACAGTTTTCCCTCAAGGCCACATGGCCCGTGATAATGTTTGTTATACAGGGTTTTTATCAGGTGATAGATAGTTATCTTGTAATGTATTGTTGTATGAATGAATAGTATTTCATGGAAATGATAATGATAGACCCAAATAGAAAAAAAATAAAATTATTGACTCTATTTACTACAAACCAGGTTGTATCCAACCTTTCTATTCAGTTTATTTTCTACTTACCACTTGTAGGTATCCTAGCTTAACACCCAACAAACACATTATAGGGTAAAAGCTCTACTAAAAACCTAGAAATCCTGTGCGCCAAAGCAGTGGGATTCATGAAATCAGAGATAAACAATTATACTTAAATATATTTTTAATTATTGAAGATTAGCTGCATTCAAAGTTACATAATCAGTTTTAACAATTAAAACTTGAAACACGATTATGGGCAAAATCTAAAGCAAAACACCGCCTCAATTAAACCCAGAGATGGACCAGACTTCACATCGTGCTACAAACATAAACAAATATTCCTCTTTCAACAATTTCTTCACTATCAAAAAATGATAATACTCATAATACCAACCATAAGTTAAAAAAAAATAAAAAATAAAGAAAATTTAATGCTTACTGAGAGGTGAAGCTGAAGATTGCGGAAGAGATGGCTGTGTGAAAGAAGGCTGTGGGAAAGAAGGCTGTGGGAAAGAAGGCTGAGGGAAAGAAGGCTGAGGGAATGGAGGAGGCTGCATAAAAGAGGTTGGATGTGATGTTGGTGGAGGAGGAGGAGAAAACAACAATGGTGGAATAGGAAGAGAAGGTTGGGGGAGAGTGAAATGAGTGAAGGCGAGCTTAGCAACTTCATTTTGGGCAATCTTGGAGGACTTACAAGGAGATTGGGTTTGAAAAGGGAGGCCATTGACAGTGATAGTAGCAGTGAAGCGAGGATCGTGATCAACTCCAACTTTGGTGGTTGAGTATTCAGGTAAGCTCCATTGTCTCTTTTGGCACAACTCTTGCAACCTTGATTTGTACATATCGACTCTTTTCTATTGTCTATAACCTTGAATTTGGAGAGAGAATATAGTTTATCAGTATACTATATAATAATTATTATATAGCCTTCTTTTCAAAATTGGTAAAGTCGTAACAAAAATATTTACCTAAAATAAAAAGAGGGAGAGAATACAGTGTATGGGGTTGGATGATAATACCTCTTACAGTCATCACTAAAATTTAATTAAAATTTTAGTACCCTTAAACTTGGTATTTTTATTAAATTCAATGAATATCTTTATTCAAAAACTTTTAATACTTTTCTTTTTTTAGAGTAAAGTTACAATAAAATTATATATGATATTTATAGGCAGTATTTTTTATACTTAGATAACGGTTGTTACAATTCAAAATATTTTACAAATAGAAACTTATTAATTATATATTTATCATAATAAAAATGGTTATAAATCCAAAATAAATTTTTAAAGAATGGCGCGTTTATTTATTATAGATATGATTGACTTAAATGGAAACATTATTGGGGTGAAAAAATTAAATTAGGAAAGAATACTTAAGAGAGAGAGAGAGAAGGGAAAGTGGTTTGGTGGCAATGAAAACGGGTGTTGTTTACGCCACCAACGAGTTGGGTTAGCGGTAAGTTCTTCTGTCTAGCAAAGTTTGGGTTTGAAATCCATAACACTCGGTAGGTGAGCATCTAAATAGCACCTAGGGGTTGACATACCCTAGCTATCCCTTTTTTTTTCTTTCCAAGAAAATAAAGTGAAATTGTTTATATAAATTCAGTGTTCGGCAATTAATACATTCTATTTTTTTTGTATAAAAAATTCAAGATTAAATAAGGTGTAATGTCTCTCGACTAGCACATAATGTGCCTCTACTCACATTGTAGAGAGGGAATTAAAGATTAGTACCAACAACAGTTTGAATCGCAAATCTTGGGTGTTGAGGCAGTTGTGAGACCACCAAGACATATGGTTTGTCTAATGAGTGTTGTATCTAATATACAATAGTTGACATTTAAAATATTTTAAAAATAACAAATTTTTGTTTGCATGTCATTAAAATCATAGATAAACCCAACATTCAATATAACAATTTTTTAAGTAACTAACAAGAAATTAATTTCTCATTCAAAATTATCACAAACTTCTAAAATAGAATAAAGAATAACCGATATAATAACTCAAGCAAAATAATTCAAAAAAATTATCGAAAAATGATCCTTGAACATAAAGGGATTTGGAGGGATGGATCAAATTACATCTCAACAATTGGCTAGTGCCGCTAGAGTGAGTCAAAGGGATTTTGCTAGCAGGTTACAATCACTTCCTCATCGGCTCTTCCTGCTAATTTTAAGAGTGAGTCGCTGGAAATGGAATTGATGCAAGACTGAACAGATAGGAAAGACGTTGATGCTCAATGAGTCAATGCTAAACTCAAAAAAAAAGCAAAAATTAAAACAAAAAAACAAAAAGCAAAACAAAACAAAAACCTTTAAATGCATTTCCATTTCAGAGTAGTGCACAAACAGTTTGGTTCCATTGGAAAACCTTGAGGGGGCTATGCCCAATAATACAAAAATATTTGAAACAAAAAGATAGAAAAAGGAATAAATGGCTCACAGAGCATATTGGACATCTAACTATTTCATCAGAGTTATTTCAACAATAAGATAAGATTTAGCTTCTCTTTAAATCAAGAACAGAAGCAACTACAGATATTCAAACTCCGATTTCTCTCTTTACTTGTACCGATCACTTAGCACTTGCAAGCTGGGTGCGGAGGAGCTTAGCAGCTGCAACCATGTTAGTGAGGGCAGGGTTCACCTCGGCATACTTGCGGGTCTTGAGTCCACAATCAGGGTTGATCCACAAGATGTTCTGCTCGAGCACTGCAAGCATCTTGTTGATCCTGTCAGCAATTTCTTCAGTTGGTGGTATTCTTGGTGAGTGGATGTCATAGACACCGGGGCCAATTCCAGCACCATACTTCACTCCTTCACGGAAGACTGACAGGAGCTTCTCATCAGAGCGGGAGTTCTCAATGGTGATCACATCAGCATCCATGTCAATAATTGAGTGGATGATGTCGTTGAAGTTGGAGTAGCACATGTGGGTGTGAATCTGCCAGCATTTGAAAGTTGAGATTAACAGATGGTAGATTAATGATTTAGGAACAAAACAGTGAAAAAAGATAACCAAATTAATTTTAAGACAATAAGACAAATTTAAAATTGAAAGTGGGAAATTACCTGGGTGGTATCCTGCACGCCGACATTAGTGATCCGGAAGGAATGGACAGCCCAATCCAAGTAGAATGCCTCCTCAGACTTCCTTAAAGGCAATCCCTCTCTCAAAGCAGCCTCGTCAATTTGGATAACAGTGATACCAGCTTTCTCAAGATCCTCAACTTCATCCTTGATGGCCAAAGCAATCTGATAGCAAGTCTCAAATCTGGAAATAGAACAGACAGTGCATAAGTTAAATAAAGTGTGGATAATATAACATCTCTTTTTCTTAAGAGCCACATCCCATAGAGAATTATCAATACCTGGGCTGGTCATTTCGAACAAAGGACCAGTTCAGAATGGTAACAGGGCCTGTAAGCATTCCCTTCATTGGGCGTTTGGTCAAGCTCTGAGCTTTAGATGACCAGAAAACAGTCATTGGCTTTGGGCGGCTGACATCACCATAGATGATTGGTGGCTTCACGCAACGAGATCCATACGACTGCACCCACCCATTAACAGTAAAGGCAAATCCTGACAACTGCTCCCCAAAGTACTCAACCATATCATTCCTCTGCAATGAAAGAGAGCAAGAATTAGTTGGACCTACCCTCACAAAATATTTTATTCGAAGAAAGGTAAAAAATCTGCAGAGCAGAGGAGATATCTTTCCCCCCCCCCCCCCCCCCCAAATAGATTCATTATTTATACTTTCATAATTAAAAGTTCACCTCAGGCTCCCCATGGACCAGGACATCAATGTCAAGCTCTTCTTGGAGTTTGACAACTTTGCTAATTTCCTCTGTGATTGCCTTAACGTACTCTTCCTCAGAAATCCTGAAGAAACAAAACCAGATCAATGTAAATAACTAAAGAAAAAGACAAAAAGTTCATATGCTGAAAAGGACAAAAGGCAGCTGCTCTCACTTGTTAGCTTTGTATTCACGGCGGACCCTCCTGAGTTCTACAGTCTGAGGAAATGACCCTATAGTGGTGGTAGGGAGAATTGGAAGATTAAGCTTCTTTTGCTGAGCATCCAATCTAGCACTGACATTGGTAGCACGACGGTGTTCTGAACCCTTCAGTGCAGCAGCCTGAGAAAGCAAGAAAGTACTTAGTAATTACACGATGGTTTCTACAGCATTGGTAATTCAAAGACAAAGTGATCAAATTTCAATCACTTACAGCCTTTTGGACAGCCTCATTGTTCACCCTTGGGGAGGACTTCCTTGAAGCCTGAGCTGCGGCATTAGCAGAGAAGAATGCCTGAAAATGGAACAGAAAACGATGAGTCATCTGGTAAACCTATTAACTCAGGAAGGACTTTTACAAGTGCTTCTTCACACAAACTCAACAGCCAAATCACATTGTATAACCCGAGTTGTACTTTCAAGGTCATGGCTTCAGTAAATTATTTTGATAAGTTCTAATTCAATAAGAAAATATGATTCAAATGCAATGCCATGCTTAGTTCCTGTTCCCTTACAATAAAGCCAACTTGGGTATCCCTCATGTTTAAGTTGGTACAATCCATAATCAAGCTACATAACAGTAACATATTTGAATAGTATGAAATATGATAAGTAAAACTCACCTCATCCCTTTGACCAGACAATGCCTTGGCCAATGCATTCACTTCAACAACTTTCTGGGCAGCAAAAGCTAGCCATGACTTAATCTCATTGTCCAGCTTGGTCTCATTAGCAAGATCAACAGCAGTATGAAGAAGTGAGCACGAGGTGGAGACAACAAGTTTATCTGAACAAAGTTAAAATGAATAAGATCAAAAAGTTCCATTTACGGAAAACATTTTCCAACATGTCCCATCAAATGCATGGGAGATTAAATACCTTTGCCCACAATTCCTTCAAGGGCCTGCAATGTACTCAGAGAAGCTGCAAGATCATTGGCCCAAATGTTTCTTCCATCAACCAATCCAGCAAAGAGGTACTTGCCCTTAGGGAACCCATCCTTGATCAAATCAAGGGTCTTAGCTCCACGAACCAAATCAAATCCAAAGGCAGTGACACCTTTCAAAGAAGTGAGAGTCTTGTATGCCTCAGCAGGAACATCAGCAAAGTAGGTTTGAATGAGAACATTCAAACCGGATAGAGATGATTCAAGTTCAGAGTATGCAGCAGTGAATGCTTGCAATTGATGAGAATCAAGGTCCTTGACAAGAGTGGGCTCATCAAACTGAATCCATGAAGCACCAGCTGCTTTAAGATCAGCCACAACTTCCCTGAAATTCAAAATATGAACAAATTAGAGGAATAATATTGATGTAATTATGCCGAGCAAATAACTGTTATTTTACAGAGAAGTTAGGATTTCTTACTTGTAGATAGCAAGGATTTTCGGAAGAAGGGAGAGAAGAGAAAACGTTTTCTCAACACCCTTTGCGGGCTTGGATAGCAACAAGTATGACACGGGACCAATGAGGATTGGGACAGTGTCTATTCCAAGCTGCAAGAGGAACAAATACAGAAATTGAATATCTGACTGATATCGATATCAACAAACACAAGAATTATGATTATTTTTTAATTGGACACCCACACTAAACTTGCGAAATCTAAGTTCAATTTTCTGTACTGAAATTTCAAGCCACCGTCAGTTTTCCATATCCGACTTATCCAAATTCCAACCATTAGGAAGATCTAGTTCTCCAGCTTTATACCAGAACAGAACACACGATTATACCATAATTTATAACATTATGAGATCAAGTTGACTACTCTTAATTAAGTGATCTTATAATGAAGCCTACAGTGCCCATGCATAACCGGTAAGCAGCTAAAGTAATCAAATAATAGATTACACGTACCGACTTAGCCTCCTTGTATTCATCCACTGCCTTGTGAGACGCATAAGAGAATTTCACATCAGGTCCCAATTCTGGTACAATAAAGTGGCTGGAAAAGTAAATTTAAAACAGTTTAGTGACCAGATTACAAATACCATACATTAGATGTATATCACCAAGCCAAAAATGAGCCATCACTTACTAGTTGGTGTCAAACCACTTGGTCATCTCCATAGCAGGTAGAGTTGCATTTCCTCTGGCCATGGAGAAGTAGGTGTCAAATCCAATCTCACCACCCTTCCAACCATATCTTGGTGGAACAGCACCAAGCGTAGCCGTGGTGTCGAGCACCTGATCGTAGTATGCAAAAGTGTTGCTGGGGATGTACTTGATACCAGCATCAGCCATCTGCTTCCAGATTGATGACCTGAGATCAGCGGCCACCTTTTTCAAGTCATCAGCGCTGCTCTTCCCATCCCAGAAGGATTCCAATGCAAACTTGAGCTCTCTCTTGGGGCCCATGCGAGGGTATCCAACAATGTGAGATGCCATTTTTCTGATACACCATGTCAGATTGCAATCAGAATTCAGAACTGATTAGAAACATTAGCGACGCATGAAATATTGGAAAGTAACACAAAGAACTTAATGAAAAATAACAAAGCAAGGACCCAATTGTAACAATTAGAAATTTTGTCAACTAATAGTATGATTAGCTTTATACAACACACAATTAATCTGTATAACACGAAATGATCGAAAACTGATACAAGTCAGCTAGACATGTTCATCACACAAAACTCTCAGATCTATTGGAACAAGCAAATTCCATTACTGGATCTAGAAATCGCACCAACTAAGACTTCAGATCTGGAATCCAAAACGGAAAAACAGGTACCAAATGACATACCCAGATCTCTGGAAAACATAATCTGTATCCAAATTCCATAATTCTCAAAAGGGTATACATATTTACCTATATGAAAAGTTTGAAAAGCTAATGCGTATGCCAATGAATGCAGGGATTAAAAATAGATCACTCACCACTAGATCTCAGTGAAAAACACAAAAACAAATATTTGGAACGTGTGAATCTAAGAAAAGACAAGGTTTTGCTAGTTATAGATCACGTCTATAACCATCACGTACTAGTGAAGTAGTTTTGTGAAATGGGAAAATGAAAATCAAGAACTAAAGCAAAAGGGACTATAAGAGCGACTTGGGCATGGAAAATGAACGAAGGAGAGCAACGAAAGGAGGAGCTCTGCTCGTACCTTTCGGAGATGGAACCGCTTTGTACAGAGACCGGTTCTTCGTTTAGAGATAAAGAGGTGGAAGCAGAAGGCAGAGCACGAGTTGAAAGGAGTCATCTTCGGGTTATTTATAGCCTAAATGCCGTGGTAGTGGTAGATCTGGAAAATGGGGACCGTTGGCTCTTTTTTTATTTTTTATTTTACATTTTACTTTCTCCAAAATATTAATAGGAATTTGGTTTGCACGCGCATTGTACATACTGTGGGGATTGGTTAGGACTTTGATCAGATCCTTGCTGGCTCTCTCTACGCGCATTGTACATTTTATTTTTGTTCAAGGAATGCACAAAACCAATTTTTTGTTAATGGAACATGCCAATCAATTTTTCTCTTTTACTTATAGGTTTCATAATTTCAAATAGGACAATCAAATTTATTTCTGGTATTAACTATTTTAATAATTATATAATTAATTGACATTTAAAATATTCATCTATTATTTTCATATTCTATAGCTCTAAAATTATTGTCCATGCCGATTGAGCAAATAATATATTATAGTGTCGTCCTATACGAACTTTGATTTATATCAAGCCCTTATCAGAATTGAGTTTATAAAAGTGATATAACTACATCTTATTATATCATGATGATCCTCTATAATCTACTTTACATTATGTAAAAAGTAAAGTGTAAACTCTAATAATTAACAGCTTAAATTGTAATATTGCACTCTTAATTGTTCTCTCTTTAAAAATAACACTTCGACATTTTCTTAAGAAAAGAAATAGCACTAAAAGATTAAATAAATTATTTTTTGTTCATTTTTTTTATCTGTCTTTCACTTTTTTCTTTTTTCTTTTTTCCTAATTTTTTTTTTACTTTTGCTGCTTTTCGTGTTTTGGATTTTTTTTTTTAATTTATAAATATGTCTATAATTTTGAATTCCTTTGAATAATTCTTTTTTAAAATTATTTTTTACCATCCCTAAAATATTACTTTGCTCCATAACTTTCTTTAATTTTGAAATTACTTCATGACTTTAATTATTCATTTCACAAAATGATTAGAATTTTCTTTAAAATTATACATATGTTTATTAACGTCATATTCTTATTTAGATAAATCTCAATACAAACCAAAAACTTTTCAATTTAGTTTTAATTAATAAAGATAAAGGTTTTAAATTAAATTTAAATTGCAAAGAATTTTTACATATTTTGTTTTATTTAATTTTATTTTGTATTCATTATTATTAATTTGGAAGAGAATATTTAGAAATGAGAAGTTAAAGTCTAAATGAATTGTTTTTAATAGCTTAAATTAGCACACTTTATTTTCTAAAGTGTGAAGTGTACTTATTTTGAAGCAATATTTTAAAAATCAAACTGGTGATAAATTTGAAAATTTTGCCTGGTCTTGGGTCATTGGTTCAACCTGGGTTAGACTGGATAACGTCACAACAATATTTAATTATATATTTTAAATATTATACATATTATGTTATTTTTTATTAATTATAAATACTAAATACATAAAAAATAGAAAATAATAATTCAATATTCATTAAATAATAAGAAAATCAAAGCACAAATAGTGAAATATAGTTATTAATAGTTAATACAACAACTGATTAATTTATTACGAATCACAAAATTTGAGTTTCAACTTATGAATCAAAATAATAAAGGTAATATCAATTAAAATACAATTGTTTAATTAATCATTAATATAAAACACAAATATTTTACTAATCCTTAATACAAAGAACAGTTTTTTTATTTAAAAAAAAAAGGGTTCAGGTTGATCAACCAGAAATCGGTT
Organism: Quillaja saponaria; assembly: GCA_029379385.1. Classification (NCBI taxonomy): domain Eukaryota; kingdom Viridiplantae; phylum Streptophyta; class Magnoliopsida; order Fabales; family Quillajaceae; genus Quillaja; species Quillaja saponaria. The sequence goes on from CM055607.1 coordinate 24,397,755, forward strand.
CTTTCGATTTTCACAATTTTGATTGGTTTTGATTGGTCAAACTATCAAAACGATTTTTTGGTTTAACCCGATTCGGTTTATCAACCAAGTGATGGTCCAACCGATTCAACTGGCCCCTTCAATCTGGTTTTCAAAACATTATTTTGAAGGATTTGGATCCAAAATTTGCAAATTCTAACCATATGGTATAAAATAATGATTTAAATTTAAACAATTTTTTCTAAACATTCCTTCCAAACTAACCTACAAAATTAAAAAATATTATTTAAATAATTTTTTTCACAACTTTTTGTTTTTGTTTTGAGCTAAAGCGTGTTGCCATTTTTTTCGTAAAGTCTAAAAATTTAGATTTCTTTACATATTTTTAAAGAAATGTTATACAGTAAAAAGAACTCATATACTCATGTATGTATACTGAATATATATTTTTTTAAATAAGTACTTTAAAAAAAAATTAAAAAACCTGATGCACTAAAAAGAATTCATATGCTGAAAATATAATCTTTTATTTTTATTTTTGAAATTGTTTCATAACATTTATCACTTAATATGAATAAAAATAAAAGTTTTACCAAAACCCTACAAATATATGTTTATAGAGTCACAGATAACTTATTATTATATTTTTTATTTATAATAGGAATAATCTCTTTTAAAATTGAAATTTTTTTTTTAATTTATGATCATTAAATTTGAAGCTTAAAATTAATTTTTGTTGAATTAATTGTTAATACATTGATTTGATTTTGATGATAATCAAATAATTAATGAATAAGAAATAATACAATTCGAAATTAAATTTGGATATTTTATCTCTATTGCATGAACAAACTGATCAATCAATTGAGTTGAACTGTAATCAATGCGATAACTTTTAACTAGTCAGCTAGGAACATCTAAGTGAAAGCTAAATGACAAACACAAGCTTTTTTTTTTAATTATTAAAGTTAAAATCAGCTAAATCATATCTGCTAAAGACTAAAGATTCCAATAAGCTAAACACAAATCAAAATGAAGCATTTCAAGATCAACTGAGCTTGAATTAAAGTCAAAATAAAGCATTTTAGGAAGCTGAAGTGACTTTTCTTAATCAGTTGAGCTATCAATGTGCAAAATAGAACGAAGTCATTTTTACAAATTCAATAGACTAAAGTTAAGAGTCGAAAGTATTTTTGTCAACTGAGTAGTATTGTTTATCAGCTATACGGTGATGTTTTAGAAGCCCTATCAATTGTCCATTGTGTTCCTTAGTCGAATCTATTCAAAATATCTTACAAGCTAAATTTAGAAACGAAAAAAAGACAGTTAAGAGAAATATGTCTATGTCATTACCTTTGCATACCTAGCCTGAACATGCAACTTAAGCTCCATGTTTTCATAAAGGACATTGCAAGAGCTTGTCTTGAAGTGTAACAGGCTACTCATTCTCTATAAATGGCTAGCATTGCATCTCTGACTATAAATTGACAGAGAAAGCTCAAGGTGAAAGAGAGAGACTTTTCAAGGAGTAATCTGAAAATCATCTTTGCAAGTTCGTTCTCAAGCTACAACTTCTATATCTCATGATCTACTTGGAAGTAAAGCTTCCAGCTTCCAAATCTCTAAAAAAGTTTCATATTAGTGTGCTTTTGTGAAATTACTTCATTATTATTATTTTTTCTGTGAGAAAAATGCAAGAGAGAAATTAGAATTTAGGTTTAAGTTTGGAACATTTATTCTCGTGTAGAGTTATGAGGAACTGTTGTTTAGATTTTGCTGAACCTTGCAATTCAGCTAGTGTAAAAAGTTTTTATTGAGCCTTGTAATTTAGCTATTAAATGATTGAACTCTCAAGAGAAGTTTGAAAAGTGGACATAACCAGAGTGACTAGTGAATCACGATAAATCTTGCTGAGCAATCTTTCTAACCTTACTTTCTTTAATTAATTTTTGATGTTGAATATTTGTTTGATTACTAATTTGTGGTTAAGTGTCGTGTTTGATTTTGAAAAATATTAAGTTTTTTAATTGAGCAAAGTATTCACCCCTCTAGTTTGTTATTATTAGGCCAACAAACTTAATTATATTGCAAAAATTTAAAATCAAAAATAAAAAAAATTATTTATTAAAAAAATTGCACATGTTATTTTATTTTAAAGTTGTATAGTTTTTTTTAGAGAATGTTTAAGAATATTTTGATGACAACTACATCATTAATTTAATTCAATGGCAAGGATTGATATATTCTCCTAAGAGTTAATTAATATTTTAAAAATCTCAACTTAGAAGTGATTCTCAATATAAGCTCTCATCTTTTTCATATCATTTCAGGCACTGACCTTTCTTTTTTTATATTATTTTAGGCACTTCACAAAAAATTTGTGGGTATAGTTACCAAAAATGATGACATGTCAATTTTTTATACATTATAATTTTTCTTTCTCTCTTTTCTATATAACATTTTTATTTTATTTTTCAGTATTTTACTAATTATTTCTCAAAATTCTTAAAATTTATTCAAATGATTGCATCTTTTATTTATTTATTTATTTATTTTTTACTTTAATTTTGTTATTTTACAAAATCTTTGAGGTTATCCAACATGAAATAAAATTTTATGAATAAGTAAAAATAACATTAAGTTTTCCTCAATATTCACAAGTTTTATCTTATAATATGTAATATAAAAAAAAACAAATTCAAATTTCTTGTAAGTTGATATATATCTTTTTTAAATATTTATTTTAGTGGAATAACCAATTAGATAGTAAAAAGTGACAAATTAAGAGTAAAAAAATAAATGTGTAAAAACATATTATCATGCCACTATTTTTCGGTGATTATATTCATCATTTTGGTTGATTGCCTCAGTGATATAAAAAAAAGTGAGCTCCTCAAACAATATAAAAAAGTGGTGACAAGTGAGTGCATTTGAAGTCCTCAAAATATGGAATCCCAAATTAATATGTATTTTATATATTTATTAACCAAAAAAAATATTTATTGAAATGAATCTCCTTCGACTTTTAAATTAATTCCAAAGTGGATCAAGCTTAGGATTAGTTACCATGATGCTATTTTCAACTTTCAATTGCACGAATATTAATGAATTTTTTTTTATTTTCAAATTATTATTTTCTTCCTTGAACTTTGAAGCATTTTTCAATTTGATGTTTAAGTCTAATGTAAATTCAATTTTATCTTATATCTAACATTATAATTATTTCTAATATTTCCCCAATATGCTTACATAGTTAATCTTCGAGATGAGATGAAATATCACAAATTTCAATCCCAAGTTGTACCTTATAATTGAAAAAAGTTCAACTTTTTATAATAAGAGTCAAAACTATGAAAGAAGACAAAGATTGATACAATATTATCGTAGGAGAGACAAAACTATCTTATTTTTCACTTAACCAAATTTGTACATTATGTTGCACCACATCACCATATTAATTTGATTTAATTTATTAAGGACATTTATTATATATACGAAGTAAAACTGCACTTGTATAAGAACGTGAGAAACAAACAAATTATGAATTTCATCCGAGGTTTTTTTTTTTTTTTTTTTTTCTTGCTTGATAATTTAGTTTGACAAATACTGTTGAAAGTCGTCGGAGATAATGAGAATCATCATTAAAAAGTTAAATCACAAATCAAGTTATAATTTTCTTATGTAATTCAAACTCATATATTTTAATTTAAATCAATTTAAAATTAATTTTATAATTTTAATTTAATGATTCTGAACGTAGCTTTATTATAATTGTTAAAAAAATCATCATTTGATATTTGAGAGCGGTAAAAAGGGGGAAACAAAATGATTGACCAAGGGTGGAAATTAGTAAGTAACAGATAAGAAGGTTGGTGTTGGTGATCAAAAGTTGGTGGGGAATTGGTGGTGGGAGCACTTCCTAGCACGACTAAGGAGTTCTGATGAAGGTCTTTTATTTAAAAAATTAATAAATAAGAAAACCTTATTTTTAATATGCTAAATTTCTTTCTGGTTACGTAGGATGAGTAGGTGAGGTGGGACCAAATTTGATACTTTATTGAAACACTTGATGTTAATATTTTATGTATATGGCCAAAATAATTGTATACATGCCGATGATGGTAACCTACATTTCATGATTCTTACTTTGAAAAGACACTAGTGAAGAAGGGGAAAATTAAGTGAAAGAGAAAGGAAAGAAGTTAGCTTTCTGGGTATAAGATGGTAATTTAAGTTTTCTTTCCTTTTCAATTTTTGTCATTATTTAGTTTAGTGTTTTTTAAACATCTTTTTGGTTTAAATTTTTATTACAGCTATTTAGAAATAGAGGTTTTAATTTTTAAATGGTGCTTTCTAACCAAGTTATTGATCATTTCTCTTGACGCATGATTAGCTTCTCTTGCTATTATATGCCTTCTTCATTTCTAGTTGCATTGAAGCTGGGTTTGCTCCTCTTTCATGGAGGAGCCAGTTCCAAACAAGTCGGTTGATTTGGGATCTTGTAAATGAAAAAAGATAAGGTCTCTTCATTTTTCTAATATTTTGTTATAACCTGATATTTTAATGTGTATTTTAGAATATCTGTATGATAATTTTTGTGATTAGGTGACTAAGTTTTATGCAAAATTAAATTTATGTAATTAAATATTTGTATAAATACATATATTTGTAATGCAATAATTAAATTCTACCTCTTAATGGTTAATTTGGAAATTAAAATTAACTTTGTAATTTTAGGGATAAATGAGATAAGTTGTTCATGTAATAAATTACAATTGTAGGATTTATCCACCACAAATCTTAAAGTGAAACCTTACCCATAACTTTTTCTTATTTCATTATTTTATTTTGTTTTTTCTTTGCCCACTTTGTGCACCGACTGACCTTTCTTTCTCCTCAAAATTCTGCTGGCCGAACTCTTGCTTTCTTGCCATGTTTTGCTTCCATTTTCAGTTGTGAAAGAGTCATTTGCAGCCAAAGTTCTCCTTCTTGTTCTTGATTTCATCAAGTCTTGGTCGTTTTTCATGGCTAGCAACCTCTTTGAAGGCTTGCCTCCTCATTCTGCAAATCCTATTCCAACTACAGCAACTTAATTAGTAGGCAAAGAACCAGCCATTTTTACTAGTTTTAAGGTTAGAATGATTGATGATGATATTCCCCTTGCATAATTTGCCATAGCTTCAATGAGGTGTCTTGGACAGATCCGGATTCCATTCCTTTAATGGTCATGCAAGCTATGTTGGCGTCTTCGAATAAGATTACAGGAGATGGAAAACACATGGGTTCTGAGTTGGCACAATGGTTTGGCATTAATGAAGTTGCATAAAGATGATGGCTTTCAACACCAATTATCAGGACACTGGTCTATTTGGAACTTATGTTGTTGCTAAGCTGGATTGTTTGGATGATTTGGCCTATGCAATAATGTATGAGACGACCAAGTTAGCTTATCAAGTTTCAGAAGATGATGTTACACATGCTTGTAACCAGGTGACTGCCAATGCTTCCCTTGGTATAGGATACATTTTTTTTTTTCTTAGTAACAGGATCTCAAGGAAGGCCATTACAAATAATGGGTTTGTCGAATGTTTGGAAGCAAGGTATATTCAGAATCTCATACTTGAAGTCAAGGATAAAAGTTTGTAGTCACACTAGAGTTGTGGGTTGTCGAATTTTGTGTCATGTAATAGTTTAATTATTTGTTATTTGCGATATGACTGTAGCAGAACTTTTTTATATGATTTTGTGGTTATTGTGATCTGATTATATATAAGTAGGTGTACTTGTTTGTATTTTGGGGTATGTTCCATATTGCTGGGAATCTCTATCAAAATTTTCAATAAATTGTTATTTGCTTCAGAAAAAAAACTCTTACAGTTAACTTCTGTTTTATAAAATTTGTTTTGTGTATTAGTTTAATCAATTGTAGTATATATTCAGTTGTGGTAAAGTCAGGGTTACAGAGGTTTGGTTATCCAATCCTCTAGCCAGTCATGCCTCCATGTGGAGTGTGACAAGTTGGTATCAGAGTATAGTTTAGAGGTTCGTGACTGCAAATACAAGACGTTGTTGCTTTGTTTGTGTACGTTACCTAGGGCTTATGTGGACTTAGTGACACGTTCTAATTTATCCTAAAATTTCAAGTTGTGATTCTCTAACATTCTAACTTTTGCCTTATACGATAAATATGTGTGGAATTTGTTTATGCTTGTTTAAACACAATGACAAGTAGTGGTCATGTTGTAAGTTGTATGAGATAACTGAGTATTGACTTTGATTAGGAGTCTATCAATCTTTAGGCTCTTTTAACAAGAAATTTATATTGTACAGAACTATAAGTAACTTAGTTGGAATCTTAATTTAACAATAGTAGCCTCCACAAGAGATGAACTCTCCAATTTAGTTTAACTAAATAGGTAGTTGTTTGTGAAATTAATACACTTAAAACTTACATAATAGCAATAAAGAGCAAAGGAGGTAAACGATCTACTTGATGTATTCATATCTATTTATTTTTATTGTGAAATAGATTGTGAAAACGCATATACATATAAAGTCCATCCATTAAACATTTTTCTCAATGGATATGAAAAGCTTCCACTTTAACGTCAAGCTTACAGACTAATTCAAATATTAAATATCGAATTATGGAATTAACACACTTATTGGCTAAAAGAACAAAGTCTAAATTACCTTAATTTTGTGTGTGCAATAACCTTCACCCATGATTTATATACATTTCTTATTAAATAGATAGGGTAAAACATTGATATTTGTTATTCTATACTTTCTTAAAGGAATTTGATTAATGGTGTGTAGCTTTGGAATATGATTCTGTGGGTAAATAAGTTAGCTAGTTATTAGTTATATGATGTGACGTATGAGAAGTATAAGGTTTAGTACAGTGGCGAGTTGCGCTGAATCCACTTGTTTAATCTAAGTTTAATGAAGTTTTTACTGAACATTTGTATTCGAAAGTTAAAAGTACGAATGTAAGATTGGTTAGACAAGGAGTTTATTTGTTTTAATATATTTCTTTGAGATGCCTTAGTTCTTTTGTCAATTTATTCCGACTATGTAATGATAACCGATGGTTAAATGAGGTTATATAAAATAAGATCTCCTCCCTAATATTAATGATTAATTTAATTAGTTTTATGAGGCTTAAAATTCTTCCAAGACTTCATCTATGTTTGGAATATCACAAATTCCGAATCAAGAAGAATGATGTTCCAAGAATTGTTTTCCGTACTTGATGAAAGTATAATAAGTTATGAGTTATGTCTTTCAGACTCACAATATTTCTTCAGCTTACATGGATTTTAAAAGTAAGAAGTAGGAAGTAGGATTTTAAAAAATATCACAATATTTTTTAGGATGTTTCAAGAAATATTTTTGTGCCAAACATTTCAAGAAGGAAATTTCAATAAAACATGTTTGAAATCTGAAATTTATTGGATTTAGTTAGGTATTATAGAATAATTTTTGAAAATTCCCCTTGTATGGTTGTATCTTTGACTCGGTAAATTCAATGAAAATGTTAAATTTATTAATCAAAGGTTGGTGAAGAAAGTTTTTCGAAGCTTAAGATTTATTTAACTTTAATTTATATATTTATATCCTTTTGATATGAGAAAATATATGATGTTTTATGATATTTTTCGTATTAGACTTGGGTATGTTTTAATGCCTAATGAAAAGTTAAGCTCAAGATTCATAGAACTTCTTTAACGGATTTGAGGTATTTAGTTGAGTTATTATATTTTCATTTAACCTAGTTCATCCGAATACCGCACGGATTAGACGAACTTAAATTCGGAATATAAACCCATTAGAGACTGGTATAATTCAATTCAATATTTTGTTCATTTGGGTTTGATTGTGTCGTAGTTTTATAATTGAGATTAGGTTTATTGTTGGATAAATTACACTGCTAATATTGATTCTAAAAAGAAACGGTAAATACCGCTAGTTTGTGAACAACCAATCATTGTATAAACTTGTATAGGTTCTATTATAGTAAATAGGGTCTCTTAAAGGATCTACCAAGTTCATTAGGTTGTTTCAAAGGATCAAAAAAAAAAAATATATATATAGTTATTAATAGAATTCCTTGTCGGCTTTTTGTAAATTACTCGTTTAGGCAAGGACTTTCAAATACATCATAAGTTGAATTTATGCTGATAGATAACCAACCTATAATAAATAAGGAGAGTTTAGTAATGCTATGAGTAAATCAATATCAAATATCGATTATAATAGTAGCCAAAGAACGTTCTCTTGTATTTCCAGATATGCCTAACTCCATGTATTTATTTCATTTATTTGTACAAAAAGTTCTGCATCATGAAAACTATATGCTACGTATACCAATATCACGTATATGACTCCTAAAAAGTTACAAAAGAAAGTTTATAAATTGAATATGAAATAAAATTCAAAAAATTGATAAGCAGGTTGGACTATGTTTGTAATGTATATGAGATAAATCTCGGATATTCTCATCCCTTGATAACTCTAGACTAGACTTTTGAGTCTTGCAATTAACCAATTTAACCTTTAGAATATGCATATGGTATTAATATTCTTTTTAGATAAGAGCGAGCACAGTAGTTTTATATATTTTGGTCTCTATTCTTTGAAGGAACCTAATTATTTTAATCAAGGAAAATAATTCGCTTAAATCAGAAAAACCAGTGTAAATTTAAAATTTAAAGGAAAATAGAAGCTAATTTATTTCTATCTAATTTAGTTCATCAATCTAAATTTTAAATAAGTAATATGATATTATTCTAGGCATAGATTGAGATTTAAGTATTTAATTATTAGAGTGGCACAACGGAAGCTTAGTCGAGTGTCATGATAAAAGTATTAAGTTTAGTGGTTCTAAGAGGTTGACGTCGTTTCCATGGGAATCGGATTCGGAGAAATTATCAGGCTTATTTAAATTATATTAGTATACATCTTGCATTAGAAAATTTTCATGTGTTACGAATCTACGAAATAAAGGTGGATAAGAACCTAACATGTGAGAAATAATTAGCGGCAAGTATAAAAAAAGAAGTCCGTAAATTTTGATTAAAACTGTTCCTTTGGCGAAAATTATTTGACAATATCATAATAAACAAGAAACCACATGGGAAACTGGAGTTGCAGTGAAATAATTCATCTGTATCATTTGTTGCAAAATTTCAGAATGAATTTCTTTTTTTTTTGGGAGATTATTATAACCTGATACTTTAACGTGCATTCTAGAATGTCTATACAATAATTTTCTGTGACTAGGTGACTAAGTTTTATACAAAATAAAATTTATGTAATTGAATACTTGTATAAATAAGTATATTTGTAATGCAATAATTAAATTCTACCACCTTAATGGTTAATTTGGAAGTTGAAGTTAACTTTGTAATTATAGGGATAGATGAGACAAGTTGTACATGAAATAAATTAGTAAATATATAAGTATATACACAATTGTAGGATGAATATCCACCATGAATCTTAAAGTCAAACCTTGACCATAACTTTTTCTTATTTAATTATTTCATTTTGGTTTTTCTTTGCCCACTTTGTGCACTGACTTACCTTTCTTTCTCCTCAAAATTCTATTGGCAGAACTCTTGCTTTCTTGCCATGTTTTGCTTCCATTTTCAATCGTGAGAGAGTCCTTTGCAGCCAAAGTTCTCCTTCTTGTTCTTAATTTCATCAAGTCTTAGCTGTTTTTCATGGCTAGCAACCTCTTCGAAGGCTTGCCTCCTCCTTTTGCAAATCCTATTCCAATTACAACAACTTAATTAGTAGGCAAAGAACCAGCCATTTTTACTAGTGTTAAGGTTAGAATGATTGATGATGATATTCCCCTTGCACAATTTGCCATAGCTTTCAATGGAGCATCTTGGACAGATCTGGATTCCATTCCTTTGATGGTCATGCAAGCTATGTTGGGGTCTTCGAATAAGATTATAGGAGATGGAAAACACATGGGTTCTGAGTTGGCACAACGGTTTGGCATTAATGAAGTTGCAAAAATCATGATGGCCCTTAACACCAATTATAAGGACACTGATCTATTTGGTACTTATGTTGTTGCCAAGCAGGATTGTTTGGATGATTTGGCTTATGCAATAATGTATGAGACAACCAAGTTAGCTTGTAGAGTTTCAGAAGATGATGTTACACGTGCTTGTAATCAGGTGACTGCCAATGCTTCCTTTGGTATAGGATACATTTTTTTCTTCTTCTTAGTATCTCTATAATTTAACATCAACCAAAGGAAGTATACTTCATGCTGCAAATAATACCATATAAGTGTTGTTACAATTGATCATTCATGATTAGTTAAGGGTGGTGATGAGTTTATGTCACTCTGCTGTCTTTTCAGATGATGATTCTGTTTCAAGTATTTCTCAACTAATCTTGTTACATAGTATGTGAACTTGACTTTTGTAATATTTACTGATGAGAAAAATGAAGTATACTTCAAATAGCCTAATAGAAATAGATTGTGCATTCTTCTAGCTATATTTTAATTGTCTATGTTTTGAGATTGACTACTAAATCATAGTTACCTATGTTTATTTGATTGCTTGTTTCAGAAGGGATGCAGGGAAGATATTATGAGTTAGAGAAATTCAGTATTTTGAGTGTTTTCGAGATTGAATTAAATTAAGAGTTCTAAAGAGAAAATGTATCTTAGGGTCTTTGATATCTAAAAAATTTCATAACTTGGTTCTAAGCATATTTGTCTTTAGAGCTGCTAGACTGAGCGAGTTTCAATCAATTTGAAGGACTTTCTTGGGGGTCACAGCTTGAATTAGCTTAGGACATATGAATAAAAATTGTTCCTAAATATTAAAGGATAAATCTGGAGTGGTGCAGGTCTTAATTCCATGATTTGTGTATTTTGGAGGTGTTTGAAGTCATAGTTGAGATTTTCGGGCCATGACTATACCTGTTTTGTTAAAACTGATGTTAGGGGGTCTTAATGGATGAATTAGAAGTAGAGTGCCAATATGAAATATTTCTAATATCTTGATAAATTAGACTAAAAAGTTTCGTAACTTAATTCCCAAGTATGAGAATTCTACAAGCATTATAATCCAAGTCAGGGAACTAAAAATTATACAGTGCCATGTTTTTGTTCATGTGAGGGATCGAGTGAGTTTAAGGCTAATTTTAAGAAAAGTTTCTAAATAAGAAAGATAGCTAACTTCATAAAGATAATATTTGAACTTGGTTTTGTTAAATTTGGATAAGTATATAAGTGAAAATCAAACATATCTCAAAAGTAGTAGTGAAAATGTATACAAGGGGAAACTTGGTAAATTGAGATTTCGAGAGCTAAGTATTATGTGAACTTGAATGAATAGTCTAAACAAATTTTTTTGGTTAAGTGGTTAAGAAAAGATAAATTTTAGAATTTAATTGTATTAATATTGAATGGCATGATCCGACCTCTTGGATAAATTTAAAAAGAGTAACTTGGATTTAATGCTAGAAAATGGGAAATGTTGGAAGTATGAGTTAGTATTAATTTCTTGATATTTATATATATAAAGTACACATACAAGATATGGAATTAAGTTTCCTATAAGGAATTGGTTAAACTACTTAAACATATTTAGTTTCAAGAAATTCATATAAGTTGATATATAAGCTTTATAATTAAAAGATTATAACCCTAATGTTTATGAACTAGGTATTATTTGAAAATATGAATTTCAGTTCTGGACCCTACTGTGGGCCTGATGGCACACGTGAGTGCAAGAGGAAGTGACAAACAAGATCTATAAATCGGTGAGTAGTTAATTACTATCCTTTGGTTGCTAGATGAGTATGTTTGATTGTCTAATATATTTATGTATATATATATGTGTGTGTGTGTGTGTATATATATATATGTTATATAGTGGTAAATAAGAATCATATTACTATGATTGACTATTTGAATTATGTTGATGTTTGAAATTGTTTGTGGTTGATAAGGGTCAACGAGGTGTTTTTCTTTTCGAAATGATTTTTACACCTGAAATAAAATCCTGGTACACCTAGGATGTTTTAAGATATTCTGATTTTGACAAGTGTTTTAAAAATATATTTGAGTTCTCAGCCCCGATAAGTGGATTTAGAGAAGGAGATTCAGTGATTCTGATTTTAGTAATTTTGCTAGGGATTAATGAAAATATTGTCTCAGATCGATACGAATGGAGGAAAAGGATTCATATAGCCGACCCCAACTAGTTTGGGATTTTAAGGCTTAGTTGAGTTGAGTTGAGTTGAGTTGTTTATAATTCTGTTTGGTGTGTGGGCGTAAAATTGTCCAGTAGGGTGTGACATGTTCTTCATCTAAAGGAGCTATCAGATGATCCTCTGCCTGGAATTGAGAGACAACAAAACTCAGACCACATGGGTTCATACTGATATAAGATCATAGGTGGTTTAGGTTCTTTTGCTATAGATATGTTTTAAGATTGTTACTTTGATAACTCTGAAATGGATTTTGGATTGGATGTTGATATTGATGGTAGTTCCTGGCCGAAAATTCCAATCTCTCAGGATGAATTGGAAAAGATTAAGCAGCCTTGGAAAAATTCTTTGATTGTCATACTACTGGGAAGATCTCTTTCGTATGGGTATGTCACACTCTCAGATAAAGGTATGACTAGCCGGAGAAATGAACCACACTCCCGTAACCTTGAATACTCAAATACTATGCACCATTGACTTTTAAATAAATTACAGTGAAGACTAATAAGACTTTTCTGAATTAAAATAAAATCATGACTCTGTTATTAAATATCAAATGTTTACTAAAAATTTGGTAAATGTTCCATGTAAAGTAGAACATGCCAATAGTACATGTAAATAATTTGTTTACAAATTAATAGTAAACTATAGTATCATAATACCCAGAAGAGCTCTGCTCCTAACAAGCGCATGAAATCACCATGGTTAAATTCAATATACATACAACAACAATGCATGACACCTAAAGTGACTGCAAGTATCGTCCCTTAAGCCTCAAGTATGCGATTCTGGGATATACCTTTCCGTAGCAGTGTCGGCAGGTAGCAAATCCTGACATGGAGATTTGTGACTTCTTGGTACTAAAAAAATAATAGGAGAATGTGCAAGTTATAAAGACTTAGTGAGAAAATAACATACCCTAAGAGTACTAGCATCAATCAAAGCACTTATCCTCATTTAACCTCAAGTAACAATATTTATATTTTAACTTACTATTATTCATACTTATTTGTAATTATCATAAAGCCACGATTTACATGTATCATAACATATACAAGTCAATTCTAATATGCAAAGTTTACATTTTCAAGCAAAAAAATCAAAGCATACAAGTAAGCAAATGGCCAACAAGTAACTCAGCCCCGCACAACAATATCACCCCTCATCGAGGATTTATGAGCACATAAAACAAATTAATCTTTGTACATAATCTATCCCACCGTGGTTGAGAACTCTACTTTAAAATCATTTATCATAGTCAGAATATCTCAGAATCTTAAATCAAAATATCCTAGGTGCACCTAGAATTAGCTTTTGGAATAAAAATCATTTCTCAAAATTTCATTTTGTTAGCCCTTATCAACCACAAACAATATCAAACAAACATAATTCAAATAAATCACTGAACTAATGCACTTGCTTATTTTTCCATATAGCACTTCTATTCAAATACATATACACTTGCACATAATAATCTGGAAACCAAAGTGCACTCACTCACAAAGTTCAAGGAAGCGGTTCATCAGTCTGCCTATATTCCTATACTTGAATTGGACTAAATTTAATTACCTGAAGTTATTCAAGGGTTGAAACTTTACATTCCCATCTTAAATATAATTAGGTTTTTAATTTACTCTTTATATTTCCTATGATTTTTATTGCTATCCTTTATCCCATCTTACCTCTAATTTAAGTACATATAATCCTTAACTTACTCTTTAGTTATCCATAATTTAGTTCACTTATAATCATTAGACTACTAAAACACTCTAAAGCTACATTTGATAACTTAATTCTCTATATAAATAAGCTACTTAATTAGAAATATTTAATTTAATATCCCATGAATAAACTTTTTTAAATAATATACAAGTATAAAACTTAGTTTAATGAAAGTTATTAACCTAACTAGATACTAACATACCCAAATTATATAGGGCTCACGGCACAAGAAATTTTTTTACATTCATTCCCCTTTACTGTCGTGAACCCAAAGAGGTATAAACCTCTTCTCTTATTTCACTTACAATCATCCATGAAAAAGGAATTGGCAGCCAAGTTGCTGCCATAACAGGGACAACATTTTGATATTTTAACTTCAGCCCCTAATTACCACTTTCTTGCCACGCAATCACCAAATATTTCTTTTGTACTAAAACACCATTATTAAACATAAACAACCATACCTTTTATTCACTTAAGCACTCAGTTAACCAACACCATAAGCAGTCAAACAACCAGTCAGCCAACACTCTTCAAATTATCCACTATCACCTTAATATGAAACAAGAGTGAAAGTGAGAGGCTTGTTAAGTATAACTCATTAAGGAGTTGGTTTTATATGGCCTAAAGAAAAAGAACTGTCAACTAGAACAAATAAAACAAAGTCTTACCAAAACAAGGGATGGCAAGCCAATAAGAAGAAAGTACATAAAGCTAAGTTGGTGTAAGGAAAGGGAATAAAAGACAATAAAGGAAAAAAAATAAAATAATGTAAATTCATGGCCTAAATTAATTCTTAAGATGTATGGTAGGAAATTTATTCAATTATATGTATATATATATATATATACACACACTAATTTCACTAATTAATGCAATTCTTATGGAATAAAATCTAAGTCAATCAATAAGGCGTACTTTAAATTATCTACTAATATTATTCAAATATTCTCTTATTTTAATTTATTTTATGAAAATTTGTGATTTACTTAATCACAATAATTTATATACAATATTTTAAAATACCTATCAGAATATCGGGTTATAACAAGGTATCTCTTAGTTCGCCTAAAGTAAAAATGGAAGTTGAAGAGGGATTTGAAGCTCATTGACTCAGGTTGTGATTACTACATTGTTCAATTAAACTCTAGGGATGATTTATGGTTTGTGTTGACATAGGGGCTTTAGATTATCTTTAGTCACTGCTTAACTATTTCGAAGGTTGAAGCATGAGTTTCAGCCTACTAAGGAACGGATCTAGAAGGATGCTATATAGATTTTCTTCAATGGTCTTGCGATATAATATTTTAATTCTAAGGCTCATTTAGAGGCCATTAAGCAGATTGGTTGCCCCTTGAAGCTTGATAAGACAATTGAGGAGTCTAAAAGAGGAAAATTTACCCATGTATATGTTGAAGTAGATCTTGATTTGCCTCATATTCCAAAAGTAAAAATAGGTAAAAGGTGGAGACGTATAGAGTATGAAGGTTTTCTATTGAAGTGGATGTTGAGACTCCTGTTGAAACTTTAAGGGTATGGAGGAAGATTTGGGTATTTTGTTGGTAGTGTTAAAACTAGATTTGACTAGTTGAGGTATCCTCTACGTGGCAATCTGACTTGCAAGATATAGAGAGGGAGGTCCTCTGGACTTAGGAAAACTCTGACGATCAAGTTAGTATAATTAGAGTAAATAAGCTAAAAAAATATAAAGAGTATAAGAAACTCTGACGATCAAGTTAGTATAATCATAGTAAATAAACTAAAAAACTATAAAGAATATAAGTTACAGAGAATAACATATTTTGTTTTTAGGTTTTAAGCCTCTTTATATAGGAGTTGTGTCGGGGTATTAACCACACCATTTATGATGTCCGTTACAATAATAATGACACCCATTACATAATAATGATGTCTGTTATAATATTAATAAGAGTTACTAATAGCAGTTACGATTTTGATTAGTCCGTTATACTTTAACCATGTCACGTGTAATATTTTTGGATTGGTACAATCCCGTATTATCACTAGTCCCCCTAAAACAAGTTTAAGGAGCGTAAGAACTTGAACTAGATGTTGTAACCATATACCTGGGTCGTGTTTCCCTTTTGCGGTGTGCACTTTTGTGCTAATTTGTTTTAAAATTTTAGTACAATCACTTATATGGTACATTAATAGTGTGATATTTTTATTACTGATCTTGATGCTATGCTGTATTCCACCTTATAACTTATCCCATTTCACTCCACCTTATTACTCTTACATTTGTCAGCGCGATATGAGAATTTCAGAGTTGTTATGGTAGCAGTTTATGCTTAATTCTCGCCCGTTGACGGGGTCTAACATTCAATTGTATTAAACTATACTGAAATAAACAACATACCTTCCTTTGAGCAATAAGAGTGAAAACTCGAGATTATTTGCTTATAGCATTTTGGGTGATTACTTGAACTTTGATGATGTTATAGCTTACTAGGTGAAAACCCAAGCTTGTTGGCTTTATAGCCATTTAATTTTTCAAGATACTTTGGCCTGGTGCTAGCTTTTTAGCCTGCTCTGCCAATATGTAGCTGTATTAAACTGCTTTGAGCAATATGGATGAAAACCAGAGCTTGTTTTGCTGATGTTTTAGCTTTGTACCCACTTTGATTTAGTGCTTTGCACAGGCGCCGGCTTTTTAACCTATGCTGCCTACCCTTAGTGTGACTATAGGCGTTTTAGCCATATGTCATCTACTCGAGCTCTCTCTCTAAGTTAAGGTGAAAACCCAGTACCTTTGAAAATTTAGTATTTGAGGAGTCCCACTAAAAAGCTAGGAGAGCTGAAAAGCTGCTTATGCCTCTCATTGGGATCAGACTATTATGTCTGGACCCTTATAGTCTCTAGGGGGCATATTAGATGTCACTCCTCCTAAGGATTGTCTCTAGTTAAAAAATTGTATATATGAGCTATTTTGAGCTGTTATGATGGTGGCCGATAGCCTCTTCCATTTTGAAAGCGATGAGCTATTTAGTGGCTTTTGTGCATGAAGATTTGATTGAAGATAATAATAATTTGTAAGGGTCAATTGTAAGGCCGCAAATGTATACAATTTATATTTGAATATATAGGAGCGTATAAACTCAATAATATAGTGTAAATCAATTAATTGGTATGTGACAATAATCCAGAGCAATTAAAACTTATACTACTATCTAATTACATTATCAATACTACTAGTAAACAATTAAAACAATGACTAAGAATGTTCTAGCCAATTATATCATCACATACCATCATTATTTATCGTGCAAATTTTATAAGTGCAATCAAGATGTATCTGTGTTATCTTAAAATACATGATGTCCTTAGACCTTAATTGTTTTTGCAACTGAATTATATCATCCACTAATGTTTATGCCATTAGACTTTAATTGTTGCTCAAGTGTATAATCACCATGTATTTGCATGAAAAAATAGGGTTCAAGCATGTTGTAGTGAAGCTCGGCTCAATTATAAAACAATAAATAATGTAATCATAATTCATTGATTGATATGTTTATTTTGATGAACATAATTGCAATCAAATTTGATTAGACTCTAACTGTAGATATTGGACTTGAAGAAGTCCATCTAAATAATTGGCCTTTTGTTTTAAATGCTTTTTACTTAAGTTTTTAGAAATATAAAATAATTAGTAAATCATAAATGTGAAATGGAAAGCCTTAAGCTTTTAAGCTACGTGAGCTAGGTAAATTGTAAATGTGAAACAATATTTTTGTGTTCCTTTCTTTGCTTCTTTTTTTTTTTTTTTTTTTTTTTTTTTTTTTTTTTTTTTATAATTTTGTGTACCTGGGAACTTGCATTGCTTGGCTGCACATTGCCAAAAGCCCAGATTTGAAGTACAGGCATTTGTTTTATCATATGCACGTGAGAGTGCATGTCGAGTCTAATGATAATTAGAAAAAGAACCTTAGGGCTGCCATGGAATTGGATCAACGGTACGATTTCAAACTTATTGTGTAAAGAACATAATTTTATCAAGTTGTTGAATCTATTTTGGTGTGGAAATTTGAAAACCCAAATAATATGGGTTTCCACAGATGGTGCCAATATTAAAACTAGATTTGATCAGTTGAGGGGTCCTTCACGTGACAATCTGACTTGCAAGATGTGTAGAGGGTAGTCCTCTAGGACATAGGAAAACTCCAATGCCAAAGTCAGTATTTGATCAAAGTATAAATAAGCTGAAAAGCTGTAAAGACTATAAGTTGTAGAGAACAACCTATTTTGTTTTGAGGTTTTGAGCCTTTTTATATAGGAGTTGTGTCAGAGTATTAACCACAACAGTTATGACATTTGTCACAATAATAATGACGTCTATTTTAATATTAATAGGAATTAATAGTGGAAGTTACGATTTAGATTAGTCTGTTACCATGCAATGTGTAATATTATTGGATTGGTATAATCATGTATTATCAAGTAGGAAGGCTCCTAAGAAAGTTGATTTTGGTCCTTGGATGATGGTGACTCAGAAAAGGCAACAATAAAATTTTCTCTTAATATGTCTAATCATATTGCCATTGAGAAGGGTGCTAAAGTTGGTGTTACTAATGCTAGTAAATCTAAATCTATGACTTCTGGTTCTCGTTTTACTGTGCATAATGTGGATGTTGATAAAATGGCTAATGTTGAGCCCCATACCTCTATCTTTGCTCGTATGGATAATAGTATAGCAAAAACCCCTGTGTTTTAGGCTTGTGTGGTTAATAATTCTAAGGAGATTCCTCGTGCGCCTATGTTGAAGCAGTTTACTTCCTCTAGTCGTACCTTGTCTTCCTACCCCAAGAAACATAAGCTTTTGAAGCCTTGAATCCATATGAAATTTTATGTGAAAAATTCTCATAAAATTGAAAGCAAACTGCAATCCTTGTAAATTGATAATATCAGTAGACCTATAGATCCTCTTGGAGTTAAGGTTGCTCCTTCTAATATGGGTAATAACAGTAAGGGGTGGAATTCTTCTGATGGTGATTCTGAAGCCCTTATGGATATCACTAACCTGAGTATAGGTGCTTTGGTTGCCTGCAACCTAGGCCTCCTGATCCGTTAGACAATTCTGGTGGTTCTTTTGAACAAGTCACTGGATTAAATGATTCTATGACTATTAATAATATGAGTGTTCTTATTGATATAGTTGATTATAGGTTTGATCTTTTTCTTAGTGATTTTGACTGTCATATTATGAAGTCTTCATGACTCAGTTCTGTGCATGATTTGTTGAGGGCTCATAAACCTATTATTATGATTTTGGTTGAGATTAGAGTTAATCTTTCAAGAGCTAAGACTATTATTAGAAAACTTGGTTTCAATGCTTTTGTTAAAGTTAATTCTCAAAGTTTTAGTGGTGGTAGTTGACTTCTGTGGCAGTCTAATGTAGTTCATTTAAAAGTTATTTCTTCTAATGATCAAGTGATTAATGCTCTTGTTTCTGATCGGTCTGGAGTGGATTGGATGATTTTTGTTGTTTATGCAAGTCCTTGTATGTCTAATAGATCCTTTCTTTAGAATCCTTTTCGATGATAATTTTCTATAAGCCTCCTATCTCTGGTTACTGGTGGGGGATTTCAATGATACTATCTTTGGTACTAAGAGCTCTAATAATTGTATACCTTGTAGACATAACTAGTTTCTTTCTTGGATTAATAGAAACAATCTCATAGATTTAGGGTTTGTTAGCCTTAAATTTACTTGGTCTAATGGTAGACAAGGTAGGGATCACATTAGGAAAAGGTTGGATAGAGATTTATGTAACATTGATTGAAGAATCTTTTTTAAGGAAGCTTTTGTTCAGCACCTTCCAAGGACAAGATCTAATCACTGTCCTCTTTCAGGTTAACCTGAAAGTTGTTCATCCTCATGTTGGTCATGCCAAACCTTTTAGGTTTGAAGCTTGTTGGTTATCTCACTCTCTATTTTTTGAGCTAGTTAAGAACTTTTGGTTTGATAATATGATAATGTTATGTATTTGCTTTCTTCTTTTTTTGATATTCTAAAAGTTTGGAATCAGGAGGTTTTTGCTAATATCTATCATAGGAAGAGAAATATTCTAGCTAGATTAAAGGGATTCAAAAGGCTCTTTGTAATGACTATAACCTTTTCCTCTTTGCTCTTGAGAAGGATATCACTGAGGAGTATAATCAACTCCTTATTCAAGAAGAGATTCTTTGGTATCAGAAAGGTAGAGAGAAATGGGTTCAATTGGATGATAAGAATACCAAGTACTTCCACACTAGTACTCTTATAGAAGAAGAAGAAACATAATTTTATCCCTAACAAAAGATGCTGGGTTTGGATTCAAGAGGTGAATGGTTTAAAAATGCTTGCTGCTAACTACTTTAGATCTTTATATAAAATGAAGGCTAGGATAGACTTTAAGTTGTTTGATATTTGCTCATACTTTTTCGTCTATCTCTTAGAAGGATTTGAAGCCTTTTCAGAATTTGGTTATTGATTATGATGTAAGAAAGGATGTCTTCTCTATATAGGCTTCTAAGGCTCCTAGGCCTAATGGCTTCTAGAGTATTTTTTTCAAAAGAATTGGGTTCGTGTGAAGTCTTATATTTGTAAAATGGTGAAAGACTTTTTTGCTTCTGGTTTGAAGCCTCCTTCTTTGAAAGACACTTGTATTTTCCTTATCCTCAAAGTTGATATTCCTGAGACTATGAAGCAGTTTAGACCTATAGATCTCTGCAATGTTACTTATAAAGTTATCTCTAAGATCATAGTGCAGAAAATTAGACACTAATGAATAAGCTTTTCTCCCTATGCAAAGTAATTTTATACTAAGGAGGCAAACTAATGATAATATTGTGGTGGTCCAGGAAGTTTTGCACACTTTCAGACATAGGTGAAGAAGACTTGGTGGAGCCATTTGGAAAATTGACTTAGAAAAAGCTTATGACAGAGTTAATTGGGATTTTCTTAAAACAGTTTTGGAAGATGTTAGTCTTTCTTCTATGTGGATTGACTTGATAATGACTTGTTTTACTATAGTTTCCACGACTATCTTATGCAATAGGGAGAAAACTTGACAAATTTTGCCTGAAAGGTGTTTAAGGAAAGGTAACCCCCTTGCATCTTATCTTTTTGTGCTATGTCTGGATAAACTTAGTCATTTAATTCAAGAAGCTGTAGATAATTCCAAATGGATTCCTATTAAGGTTTATGGGAGTGGGTCTTCTCTCTCCCATCTTTTCTTTTCAAAAGCCTTTGTTAACTAAACTAAGGTGGTTTAGAACTGCCTCCAAAAAATTTTGTAAAGCTTCTGGTCTTAAAGTGAGTGCTGAGAAGTCTAAGTTAATGCTTTCCTCAAATACTCCTCAGGCTCTTAGAAACTCTATTAGGAAGCATGCTCCCATTTCTTTAACTTGTAATATGGGAAAGTACCTAGGAATCTCCCTTTTGCATTCTAAAGTTACAAAGGCTAGTTATCAAGAGGTTTGTAATAAGGTTGTCATACCCCCAAATAAGATATAACTGGCTGGAGGAATAGAAAACCAAGCCACTGTAATCTTGAATCCTCATTTATCAAACACATAAGACTTTTGGACACTTTACAGATAAAGCCAAGAAAACTTTATTGAATTAGAATGAAGTCATGAGTTTGTTTTAAACATAAAATATTTACTAAAAATGCAATAAAGATTCCCCTTATGGTAGAACATGCCCAGTAGTACATACATAAATAATTTGGTTACAAGTCACTAGTAAAACCATAATATCAATGTACGCAAAGGAGCTTCGCTCCTAACAACACATGAGATTACCAAAACTTAATTCAATATGCACAGTAATGCATAATATCTAAAGTGACTACAAGTGTCATCCCTAAAGTTTCAAGTGTGTGACTTAAAAAGGTACCTTGCCACAACAGTATTGGCAAGTCATGCATCTTTATGCAACAAACCCTGCTTTCATGATACTAAAAAAAAAAAAACAAAGGAAAGGGTGAGTCATAAAGACTCAGTGAACAAATAACCTACCTTAAGGATACTAGCATTAAATAGATCATAATCACACATATTAATAATTAATCCTATGCAATCAAAATTCATAAATCAATTCATTAAAACACGTACATACTTGTTATTCCCTTAAAGTCGCAATACACATGATTCACAGAATAACAAAGCAATTGAAGAATTCAAAGTTCATAATTTACGCAAAACAATCAAAACAATCAACGCATACAAAGGGCCAACTGAGTAACATAGCCCTGCATAATAATTATCTCATCCCACTGGGCATTTACGCACCCGCATAACAGTTTACTCTTCGTACGCAATTCATCCCACCAGGGCTGAGTACTCTATCTTTTTTAAACACTTATCAAAATCAAAATATCTCAAAATATAAAATAAGAATATCCTACGTGCACCTAGATTTCTATTTCAAAAATAAAATCATTTTTCAAAAAAACCACTTTGTTGGCCCTTATCAATCACAACTAATATCAAATAATAAACATAATTCAAATACTTAATTTCACACATATTATTTCACTTAATTAATCTGGTAACCAAAGTGCATGTAATTCACTCACAAAGTACAAGAATGAGACTCGTCATTTCATCTAGCCTGCAAGAAGGTTGAAGTGTCCTCATCACGCTCCGGAACTGAAAAACAAAAAATCATACATTACACACAGTAATAACTTTAAGGTTAATCTACAATTTCTTAATTCCACATCATTACATTAAAAATATTTCTTGAGAACTTTAGCTCTTCTACCTAATATCTCAAAGTGACCTTAACTAGTTTAATTCATCCCATAATTCAAGTTCTATAATCCAACTTAAACCTATTGTTTTTTCCCTTTACATTTTGGTACCATTTGCACCTAATTAACTAACTATCGGTTTTCAAAGTGTTTAATTTCCAACCCTGAATTCAAATTAACTATCTAATTTACACTAAAGTTTACATTAAACCTTCTAAAGGTAGTATGCTTTTAATCATAGTTGAATTGTATTGCTCATATATTATTAAAATCCATGTGTATCCATATTTTTATCTTCCCAACCATGAAACTTAAGTTTAGTTAATTACTTAAATTTAATTAAAAACTTAGATTATACCCTTCCACCATTGTATAACTTTTTTTCTAATCTCTCTTTCCTTATACATGTTATTTCCACCATTCTAATTACTTATTTAACATTTCTAATAAGCAATAAAGGAATTATAGTTAACTTATCTAAACACATTTAATAACCATTAATTCTACACAACTAACCAACATCAACTCAATTCAGTTAGTTGTTTGTCAAAAACTTAAATTCTACAACTCCATTACTCATATTCTTGAATTAAAAAAAAAAAAAACCTTCCTCAATGCTTAAGAAAATCAACCTATAAGGTCTTACATCCTAACCTTTACTCATAATTTCCTTAAGTCTCAAGATATCACAAAACATCACTCAATACTACCACTTAACTATTAATAACCTTCCTAACTAGCAAGTACTAACGGCAAGAAGGAGGAAAACCTTACACCTAGTGGTTGCCGAAAGGATGTAGTGAGTTCAAGAAACTAACATGTAGCTAACTCCTCCACTTTGGCTCCCTTGTTGCACCAACGAATGCCTTGAAATCCTCCAACAAATAGAATACAAGGGGAGGGGGAAGCAGGTGTGTTGCTGCTAGAACAAAGGATCTTACAATAGTAACAAAAGCAAGATAAGAACCTTCATGCAGTCTTCAACCTTCACCTAAACATAGTGTACACCAAGGACCATAATCTCAACAACAAGAATTAAAGAGGTTCCATTTAGCTCCTACAGCAAGAATTAAAGAGGCTCCACTTAGATCCTAAAAGAGCCTCATAGCAAGGGAAAAGAAACAAAAGCTTACCGCCTATACTAACTCCCAGCAACAATTGCTTTCCACCCTACAGTTCCACTTGAAAGGAGCAAATCAACGCACCAACGGTAACATAAGGCGAGGGATGAGAGCAATTCTCAACAACTAGAAGGCAAAGCACACATAAGAATGAGATGGAAAAGAGCAGAGACTTAGAAATTGTAGAAGGTGGTGGAGCATAGTCGGTCCAGTGAAAAGAGAGGGAAAAATAAATAAATAAAAGGTAAAGCAATAAAATAAAGTCAAGGTCCACCACTAAAATGTGTGGCTTATTATTTTTATCTAGATTTATATATATACATGTACTTAGATGTGTATATATTTATATAAATGTTGATTTAATGTAACTTTCTTAACTAGCTTCTGTGTTGTGTTACTAAAATAATTCACACCAAGTATAGTTCAGCTCCAAGTCAACCATTGGGGTGATGAAAATATATTTTCATGCATATATACACACATATATATATATATAGTAATTCTTTATTTTAATTACCATATGAACTATTACCATTACTTAATCACAATAATTTAAGTACAACATCCAAAAACATGTGCTTACTATCAGGTTATAACAAAGGTGCAGCCTAAGCTTGTTGGTTGGAAGATGAGAGATCTCTCCCTAGCTAATATAGCTACATTGATCCAAGCAGTCCCTTCTGCTATCCATATTTATACCATGCAAACAACTAAAATCCAAAATTTTATTGTGAGTTCATTGACAAAGTTCAAAAGGACTTCTTGTGTGGTGATTCCATTAATACTCACAAAATGCATTTGGTTAATTAGGATCAAGTTTGTCTCCTTAAAGAGTCTGGTGGCTTAAGGCTCAAGAAGGCAAATGATATGAACACTACTATGCTGAATAAACTTGGGTGGAGACTGAATAATGAACCTGAGGCTTTTTGGGCTAAAGTGCTTTCTTATAAGTACCTTAAAACTGATTACCTTCTTCATTCTACTGCTAAGGCCTCATCAATCCCACACTTGGAGAAGTATTATGAAAGGTAAGGAGATTGTTGCTAAAGGTGCTAGATAGAGGTTTGGGAATGGTTAAAAAATTAAATTCTGGACTAATGTTTAACTTCAGGATCTTGTTCTCCAGGTTGAGGCCCTAATTGTTGTTCTTTCTCATAGCCTTGATCTTACTGTTAGTAGTTATATGTAGGCTTCTAGTTGGGACCTTTATGTTCTTAGTCCTTATCTTCCTCAGAATATTATTGATCTTATTGTTATTGTGCCTATTCATATTACTGTTAGATTTGAGGATAAGATGATATGGGGTTTGATTAACAGTGGTTCTTTCTCTATTGCTCTTACTAGGCAGTTACTTATACTGATCCTATGCATAATCTTGACTGTTCTTTATTTAAATTGTGTTAGAAGGTCTTTTTTATTCCTATAATCAAAAGCTTTCTTTGGCTCCTCTATCATGAAAAGTTAATGACTAACAAAGGAAGGTGGATTAGACATTTTTCACCTTCTATGGCTTGTGATTTCTATTGTGAGGATTGCTTGCATGCTATTAGGGACTGCCCTCATGCTCTGAATATTTAAATTAACCTAATGCCTGCCAGTTTGTATTCTTCTTTCTTCATAGTTGATTTTAAATCTTGGTTGATTGGTAATCTTAAGTCTTCCATACCTGTGACTGATTGTAGTATTTCTTGGTCCACTATGTTTGCTACTATAGTTTGGAATATTTGGAATTGGAGAAACGAAAGGATTTTTGATTCTTCTTTTTAGTTTTCCTCATAATCCTTATCTTCTCTTCCCTAATCTAATGAAGAATAATTGAAAGTTGGCTGATATTCATCATACTGTTGCTCCTTGTTATGAAAGACTCTTGGCTCAGTCCTTTCCTAAGTCTGGCTGGGTTAAGCTTAATTGTGATGGAGCTTCTAAAGGTAATGGCTCTATTAGTAGTTGTGGCAGTATTATTAGGGGAAACAGTGGGGAGTGGCTTGGTGATTTAGTTGCTAACCTTGACGTTGGTAGTAATAATTTTGTTGAGCTGTTTGGATTTATCATGGTCTATGCTTGACTTAGGATTTGGGTTTTTAAGTCAGTAATTTTAGAAACTGATTCTTTAGTTCATGTGGATTTGCTTAGTACTGTTGTCCCTTTGCTACACCCCCTACATCATCTGATCCAGGCTTGTAGAAAGCTTTTATCAAGAGACTGGGTCGTCAAATTGTTTATAGTCAATGTAATTTTGCTATTGACTAGGTGGCAAATTTTAGGGCTTTTCTTACTTTGGGATCTCATATTTTTTAGGTTCCTACTTCTAGAATAGGAGAGTTGTTAAATCAGGAATTTTATAGGTGTTTCTAGGTTTAGATCTAGATCTGTCCCTGTTTAGTTTATGTTTGTTTTTTGGGCTTTGCCTCGTCTTGTACCAAAAAACAAAGAGGTTTTAATTTTTAATTTTTATCAAACAATATTTTTGAGATTTTGGAGTCTTATAAGCTGAAACTAAAAATTGATGCTTTCCAAATAGAAAACAAGAAAAACTCAAATAAAATTTAATGATTTAGACAAATATATCCATAATATTTGTCATATTTTAACATATACCCTTGTTCTAATTTATGTACATAATCAAAATCTCAAATCAACCAAAATAAATACACGTTATCATTATATAAAAATAAAGTAAAACATATATTTATTATTATCTATATATCAAAACTAATTATATAAAAATATTTTAGAAACAACTTGTTGTAAAAATATTTCAAAACAAATGTCTAGGTTTGGATGAGGATAAAGGCAATTGAAAGTCATACAAAGTAGTTGGGGTTACTGGCAATTATTGGTAGATAAAAAAAATAATAATAATAAAAAAAAAACCTTTTCGTTTATTTTCAATACTCAATATCTCTTTTAAAAAATACAATCAAATAATTCTTTTTTATACCTCACAGCCCTTTTACTTTAACTCATACAAACACAATTTTAGCCTGTTATACATCATTTTTTAAATAGTTTTAGTTGTAAAGTGTTTTTACTTACAGAGGTTTTACACATATTATAACCAAATAGACCCTTTATAGACTTCAAAATTTTATTAATGTATTTTATGTTATTTTGATTAGTCAATATATATTAAAATTATTGATTAGTCATTCAATTAGATATATTAAATAAATTTGGTATACGTTTGGTCTTTCTCAAATCACTCAAAAAAATTCTTCAATTACATAGTTTCCCACCAATTATCCCATTTTCTCCAATAACCACTACAAGAAAATTGCTCATTACTGACCAACCAAGTTGGTCGGTAAAGATCCCAAAGTCAGTCGGCACCCCTTACCGATCAACTGTTAGTCGGTAAGGGGTGGTAAGCAAATTCAAGATTGCTATTACCGACCGTAGTTGGTTGGTAATTACTGACCGTAGTTGGTCGGTATTGTTTGTCAGTGAAGATTTTTGGAGAATTAAAAGAAGTTGGTCGGTGATTACCGACCACCCATTAGGTTAGGTATCTCTTTTGTTTCTTTTTCATTATAATTTTCCTAAAAACTTGCTTTACATTAAACAGTTTCTAAATGAATACTGAAAATTAAATATACCGATGTATCAAAATAAAATTATCATATAATTATAAATAGGATAGTTCACGAACACAATATAACATGATTAAACAAAATATCATATAATATATCAAAAAATAAAAACTACTAGCTAAAAATCTTCATCGTGGTCATGATTGTTCACTGCATCATCTCGTCCCAAATCAACTTCACCACCATGTCTACTGCTAGAGGAAGCCCCCACATTGCCCTGTTGAAGTAAAATAACTAATTAATATATGTAATAAGGATGATAAGTATAAAATTAAGTTAGTGTAAACCCAAAAAAAAAAACATAAGCATAATTGGTATAACAACAGAAATCTTGGCAGCATGCTATATAATAAATAGCAAAGGTACACCCTCTAGCAATTTATCAAGTTCTGTTAAATGACAAGAATTACATGTATCATAACGTTTTCAAATATTGAAACCATCTAGCTGCAGCAGAAAGGAAAGGTTCAATAGCATTTAAAACAAATATATATATGCCCAAAGAAATAGTGATCTACATGATAGAAAGAAAAGGTAAAGCCACCAGACTTCAAAATTATGAAGCCAAACCAAACTTAGCTTCCGGTTTCTTATTTTCAAATGCTTATAAGCCCAACGGTTACAAACTCTTTGCAGAGAAGCACTTTAATGTGGCCCAGCATTCCTAGGTTGAGTAAGTGTCAGTATGAAAATTCATTTTATGCATTACTTACTTAATAGAAATTGTTTCTAACTTTCTAGAAAACGTTCTCAATAATCATCTCCTTTAACTTTTCAACATGTAGCTGCTGCCTGTACACTAACTTGTCAGAACTTATAAGCCAAATTTCCACATTACATAAGGTTGCAAGCTCCTGAATACATTATTATAGAACAAGCCATGTATATTGAGTCTAATTGGGTACTTCAGATCCCTAATAACGGAAAATAAACCATTATCTACATATATACCATTACAAATACCTAATTCTATCACATAATGATAAAGTTATATCTACATCTCTCTTATGGCAACACATGGACAGTTTAAATATGGCAGGAAGAAAAAGAATAATAAATGATACAAAGCATATGACAATGCATCATTTCACAAAAGTTAAAAGAAAAATGAAACTTACTGAAAATGACAGCATAAGAATGCTAGTATCTACACCCAGTTTTGCTAGTAACAAGTTCACAAGACTTTTCATTTCATCTACTTTTTAAGTTAACTCGCTCTTTGTTGTGCTTAACTCATTTTTCAGGGAATCAATCTCATTAGCCATCTCATATTCACGCTGTGATGTGGCTGTAAAGGAAGTTGATCTACCGGAAGTACTAGCTCGGTCTCCAAATAGAACTTTCGCTGATCCAGCCTTCCCACATCCGTATATTTTTCCTCCTTTTTTCACTCCCCCAGCTTCCTTTAACCAAAGTTCTTCATCAAACTCAGGATGACCAACAGGATTTTCCCCGTATTTTTCAATCATTAGGCACGTGTAGGTTTCCTACAAATCCAAATAGAAAAATTTGTTAAACATATACACACACACATATATATATAGATATATAAATTAGATATTGAAGCTTAGTTAATAAAAAAAAACTGAAGTGGCTTTTGACTTCTCATTCACAAATTCTCCAGTTTTAGTTTTCTTGTGAATGTGGTAGTAAACTTGTAGTGTGCTCGATTCTGATCAAAACTCCTTTCTCTACAAAATCATTAAAATTCTAAAATGTTAACATTGCATACCAACTTTTAAAATAATAATATTTTGCAAAAAAAAATTACCATTTTTTCTTTATGTTGTAGTACTGAGATGGATCCTCCAGCATATCTAACCAATGAGTCATCTCTTCCAGATGACCGGTTTTGTGACCTTGTTGCAGAAAGTTTTTGCCACTCATCAGAGGCCCAAATTTGAAGGAGTCCTTTCCAATTTTCTGTTTTCATCCAAATAGGCTTCCATTCCTCGCATTTTAGGAAGTCATTAGTTTTACATTTTTTTAAAGCTGTGGTTCGTGCTTCACTCAACAAGTCTTTTAGTCGTCGTGCAGCTATAATATTGAACACAGATTTAGATTCTACCTCCTCTTCCTCTGTATCAAACCTATAATGGGCCTACAATTTAACAAAAACATTTAATTATTACTACATATTGAGAAAAATAGATATAATCATTATTTAATTACTTTATTATATATAACCATTTACAAGAAACTGTCGAAAAAATTCTCTAGTCCCCTCTGGAAATTTAGACCAAGTTGGATACGGTCCTGGCATATGAGCACGAATGATAATTGAGATGGTCCTAACAGTTCTGCCATCATCAAATTCACTGTAAACATGAACAAATTAATACCTTTTTAGGATATTGACACTAGCTATACTAATGAGAAATATATTTAATATTATGTTTAAGTAAAACATATGTACTCATCACTGATAGCTTTAATCAACTAACGATCACTCAGGTCTACAGGAGGTGGTTCTAGGTGAGCAAACCCTTTCGGTGCTCTTGGATCAATGGATGGAACTCTAGATGATTCTCCAGTTCCAGTTGTACCTAAATGTATATAAAAAAGTAATAATTCACTGACTCCATCGATATTATGAACTTACAAAAATTTATAACATAAGTTATTTTTACCAAGTGGGGTCTCTGACGAGTTTGAAGCAGAAGGTACAACTATACTCTGCGATTGCGATGTGTGACTATCTGATTGATTAGAAGTAATATGTGTACTAGGTGATGCTCTAGAGCCAGACCCATGAATACTACGAACCATGATCTATATCTTATATAATAAGAATATACATTTAGAAAAAATGAGAAACCCTTCTAAAAGAACTACATAAGATATGTTTGTAAATATTAAAATATATTGAACAAAAAGTTTACAACATAAGAACAAATCATATACAAGATATGCTAATCATCTTCCATATCATTGTTACTTTCATATTCAAAACCAACTTCTTCATTATCCATATCTAATTCAACATTATCATTTTCGTCGTCATCTTCCCATTCATCATTTTCTGCGTATTCTTCTTCATCTAGTTGATCATCATTTGAAAATCTAGGCACAGTTATATCATTCAAATTCACTTCTTCCATTGGACCATCACCTAGAAGAATTCCAGGTATATCCAAATCAGCGCCAACACTGATTGGAGTCGGTACATGCAATTCAACCTCATGAAATTTATCGTCATCAACTTCTTGCACATTGTTAGTAGGATTTTCATGCCATCTAAAATTGTAATTGTTCCTAGCCTTCATGTTGCAAAAAGCCCACCAAACATTTCCTGTTCTATGTGGGTAATAGGCATAATACACTTGATGTGCTTGAGAAGCTAAAATAAATGGTTTATTTGAGGCAAGTCTAGATCTATATTTAATATCTACGAGACCGTGTAAAGAATCTATTTTCACCCCTTTATCAAAATCATACCAATCACACTGGAAGAGTATTATGCTATTGTTAGTTCCAAAATATTGCAACTCTATTATATCAGTTACCATGCCGTAAAAATCAAGTTCATCAACTCCGTAACAACTTCCTTTAACACAAACTCCACTATTCATTGATTTTTTGCCATCGCCATAAGAAAGCGTGTGAAACCTAAACCAGTTAACAAGAAATCCATTATAATACCTCACAACTTTGATTGGTCCATAGGCAATCTCTTCAATATGTGGATTAGAGATCTTGCATTCATTAGCCTATAACATAAGGTAAACTAATTCATTAGGAAATGCACATGATCAACTATCACACACGCACGTACACACACATACAGTTATGATCAACTAACCTGTTGTTGAAACCAATTTGAAAATTTAACTTTAACTAACTTTTGAATTTGGTCATCAGAAAGATCTAGCTGCTCAATCGATATTATTTGACGAAATTGACTAATTTTCATAACAAAAAAGTAAGTCATTTTGTCTACTTCGTAAATGTTACTGTTGCATATCTAAACTTAAATAGGGTTTGTGAAACTTACATTACATATGGTTCAATTTCTATTGTATTCAATAGAACATATATCTTTACTGCTTCAAACTCATTGTCACTAAGAGATCTGTTCCTATGAAATCCAAATGCACGACCTGACTGGCAGAAAACAGAGAGTGGTCCATTGGAATCCACATATCCGCCATCATCTTGACGAGGAACTCGATTAAACTTCGTTTGAACACTTGGCTTGAAATACATTGCACAGAAATTTGAAATTTCTTGCAATACATAGGCCTCATATATGAAACCTTCAACACAAGCCTTGTTTCGAGCCTTTTTCTTTAAATTCAACATCATCCTATAAACAAAATATGTAATAACTAAATAAAATGAGTACAAATGAAATCAAATTAAGGTAAAAAAAATTACCTTTCAAACGGATACATCCAACGATATTGCACCGGTCCACCCACTTTAGCTTCATAAGGTAAATGCACAGTCAAATACTCTATTGAATCAAAAAAACCTGGAATTAATATATTCTCCAACTTACACAAAATAATAACAATATTTTTCTCAAGCATCTTCATATGCTCCACACGCAATTTAGTTGTACATAAATCTCTAAAAAAGTTACTAAGCTCTGTAAATGCTTCCCATGCACCTTTCGATAAGTAATCGTGAAATGCGATCAGAATTAGTCTTTGCATGAACACATGACAATCGTGGCTTTTCATCCTGTACAACTTACAATCCTCCATGTTCAAACAACGAGCTAGATTTGCAGCATACCCGTCTGGGAGCCTTAAGTTTTTTATCCATTCACACACTTCCTTCAACTGAGGTTTTGACATGCTATAAGAAGCTTTTGGCTTGATAAGTTTTCCATTTCATTCTTTCAATTCCAATTCAAGACACTTACAAAATAATTTCAAATCCATCCTAGCATTCGGATTGTCTTTTGTCTTGCCTTTCACATTCATCACTGTATTGAAGACATTACCAAAGACAGTTTTTTCTCAATGTGCATTACATCAAGATTATGTCAAATAAGATTAGTTGACCAATAAGGCAATTCCCATAATATACTTATTTTTGCCCAATGATGTTCTTTTCCAAATCCAAAAATTGTTTGTTTGCCAAATGTTTTGCCAAAAGTGATTTGATTATGTTCAGAAAGACGATCCCACACTTCTTCCCCAGATAATCGTGGTGGTGCAAAACCTTTCTCTATTATTCCCTTTTTAAATTTATCTCTTTGTGGTCTAAATGGATGATCAACAGGCAAGAACTGACGGTGACAATCAAACCAGCATGGTTTACTACCATGAGGTAGACGAAAGGATTTGGTTATTTCCATACACTATGGATATGCTAAGTTTCCATGTGTACTCCACCCTAATAGCATTCCATATGCAGGGAAGTCGCTAATGGTCCATATAAGTGCAGCTTTCATAATAAAATTTTAACCCTTGTAAGCATCATAAGTATCGACCTATTTTTTCCACAACTCTTTCAAGTTTTCAATAAGAGGTCTCGAGTAGATGTCCAGATTTTGATTAGGAGATTTTGGTCCAGGAATGACAAGTGTTAAGAATAAATACGGCTCCTTCATACACATATCAGGAGGCAAGTTATATGGAGTAACAAAAACTAGCCAAATAGAGTGACCGCTTGATGAATGCCCAAACGGACAAAACCCATATGAGGAAATACCCAACCTAACATTTCTTGGATCTTCTGCGAATGATGGATAGTTGTCATCGAAGTGTTTCCATGCTTCACCATCACTTGGATGAATCATTAAACCAGTGGCACGTCTCCGATCATGCCATGTCATATGTTGAGCCGTGGTTTTTGACATATATAGTCTTTGTAACCTCTTTACAAGTGGAAAGTGATGCAATATCTTATATGGTACATCTTTCTTACTTATTCGGGCCTTGAGTTGATATCTCGGATGCCCACATACACGACATTCTTATAACTTCTTGTTTGCTTCACTATAGTAAAGCATACAATCGTTGGGACATGCATGTATCTTCTCATATCCAAGTCCTAATTTCTGGACTAATTTTTTTTATCTGTAAAAATTTGAGGGCAACTTCTCGCCTCTAGGCAACATACCCTTAATAACTAAAACAATCCGATCATAGCATTTCTCACTTATATTAAACTCTAATTTACAATTCAATAGTTGTGTCACTGCTGATAACCGAGTATGCCAACTACAACCTTCCCACAACTCCTCGTCAGCATTTTGTAACAACTCAAAAAACCTTTTTGCATAAGAATTTGGCTCCTCGGGAAGTTGACTCTCCTCATCCCAATTAAAATCCGGACCAGCAGCATTCATAACCATGTTAACATACCAATTGCTTAAATCTCCGATATCAACTCCTCGGTCATTTGAAGTTTCCCCTAACCACTCTTCACCCTCCCCATGTAAGGTCCACCACTTATAGTTTCTTAAGAAACTCTTCTTAAACAAGTGAACAGTTATTTCATCATGAGACATCCACTTTTTATTCTTACAAACAAGACAAGGGCATCAAATTGTATTATTATCATCTACAATTCTCGGATGACTATATGCAAATTAAGAAACTTATTTACATTATACATAAACTCAACTGTAACCCTACAGTTCTCAACCCTCATTTGCATCCAACTACGGTCACCCTCAAACCAAGTACAATCTTCGTCCATATTTTCTGCTCATCAAAATTTTGTAAATATAATGATTTCATGTACCTAGTTAAAATTCCACATGTTCCATTTACATAAGTAAGCCTCTATTTCCACTAGAACTATTACAAGAGGTATACAACATATACAGGTCAATATTATCTAGTACCTTGCATTAAAAAGCAAAAGTCTACCTAAAAATCATTACTTGTAGTATACTTGCATCTTAATTCACAGCTCAAACAAACTCATTAATCAACATTTAGCATAGACCAAAAAAAGAAATAAAATAAAATAAAACCATTAGGTGGGGTATCTGCTCCCAAAAACATAAATAAAATACAATTAGTTGTTATTCTAGAATATTATTTATTTACTAATTAGAAGATCTGACTATATTATATATCCATT
The DNA here is from genome assembly GCA_029379385.1 of Quillaja saponaria. NCBI lineage: Eukaryota > Viridiplantae > Streptophyta > Magnoliopsida > Fabales > Quillajaceae > Quillaja > Quillaja saponaria. The sequence goes on from CM055607.1 coordinate 24,432,224, forward strand.
TTAAGTCTTTAAATTCACTTTCACTTCAAGTCTTTACATTCATTACCAAATATGGTATTTTTACTTATTATAGAATTAGGAAATAACCATCATTAGAACACTTCAATTCTTTACACAATAGCTCCGGAATGACATTTACCCCAATGCACTGATAGCCTTAGCAATTAATATATCATAAGTGCAGCTTAATACATAAGTTCCACTTAACTTAATGACAAGCCCCTAGGAGTATGAACAACTGTAAATCAACAAACTTTAATTTAAACTCTAACTTCTATGCTTAGATATCAAGAAATAGAGAGAAAGAAGACAGATAGGGAAAAGCATAAAGCTATGAAAGGAGATTCTCATAAAAGAAAGCCTCATATGGACCAAAAGCAGCCTAAAATACCAAACTTTTATCATAAACATCTTTTGGTGGATTTTAAACCAAATCATGAAACCAAATCTAATTTCGTATAAGAGAAATATAATCCAACACCAAGAATCTAAGTAAAAGGGATTATGATTGAATGGACCTTTTTCACTAAGGAGAAATGGGAAAAAAAAAAAAAACGTCTAATCTATGTTAACCATTTAAATCTCGTCCCCATAGTTTTAGATCAAAGTCCAATCCAATTGCTAGCATGCCCTATAATTGACACATACACGCAAGCACCCAGAAAACACATCTAAAAGGTGAAGTGAAGAGAACAAACCTTAGCAACAGCTACCTAGATAGTCAAACTAGGTTACATGTCTTGAAGCAAAGATCATAATTTGTACTAGAGATCTTGGATAAACACAAAGATTAGAGCTTTCACTACAGCCTTGCAATGACAAAACCATAACCTTAGAGATACTCTAGATTTTCATCAATTTCTTCTTAACTAAATATAGATTAGCAAGCGAAAAAAAGGGCTCGAAGTGACTGACCCAAGATAACCAATTCGCTTCTCCTCTGTTGCCTTTGCTCTTCTTAATAGAAAGCCCTTGAAAATATCAACTCTTTCCTTGATGCTGAGGAGGTGGGTTTACATGAAGATGGAGGAACTAAGCAAAAGGCACGGAGAAAGAGGGGTGCATGAGAAAGAGGGGGGCGTGAGAAAGAGGGGTTAGGGATTTAGAAAAAAGTTTTCAAATTAAAAAAAAAAAAAAAAAAACACAAAAAAAAGAAGCAAAACGCAAGTTTCAACTGAGTTTAAAAAAAAAAAAAAAAAAGTAAAACACTTTACCGACCAACCATAATCAGTTGGTAAGTATAAATTATAAATTATTCATTACCAACCAACCTTTGTTGGTCGGTAAAATTTCCCGTTAAATAAAACCATTCCTTTCAATATACCGACCAACCTACTGACCAAAAGTTGGTCGGTAATATATTAGTTCTATATTTTAGTTGGTTAGTCGTTAGGTTGGTCGGTATTTGTATATTTTACCAACCAACAATGGTTGGTCGATAATGACCAATTTTCTTGTAGAACCCAAATTCACCCTTATTACTCTTCAATTAACTCAACTTCTTCCAATTACTCCAATCACCTCCAATTATCACAATCACCACAAATTACCCAATTACATCTATCACCTCTAATCTACCACCTCATTTTCTATAAAAAGTCTCACATTGATTTTGGGGAAAGATAAAATGAGAACATCAAGAAATTAAGTCATGACAGTCACTTGAAGCTTCTCTCAAGCAATAAAAATTTGAACAAGTCATAATTTCTTGCGATCGAGTCATGACCTCGCAAAGACAACACAATCAATCTTTAAACGACTTCCTTTATTATTATTTTGAAACCATATTATCACTTCAATCAGTATCAAGCTTCATAACTCTCATATTAAAGAAAATTGCAGGAGATCGAATCATATGATCTATTGTTTTCTTATAAAGAATATTTATACAAGGTTGTATCCATCATTTTATAAATATAATATAATATTTTTATACATGCTCTCTTGTCTGTTACGATTACTTTCAAAAGTTGAGACAAGCCTTTATAGGAGAAACATAGGCAAAATACCCTAACTTTGGAAGGAAGAGGACAATCAGGGTAGATACTACATCATCGTCGTGATATTTTATGTGATATGTGGGCCATCAATGAATTTTAAAGGCAGTTTAGGATAATCAAGTCAGCGGAGCATATTCACCATGTGAGTGGTCTGTTAGTGCAGTTGTACATGAGGAACGATTGACAAATCAACTTACTATTGAAATTAATTTTGTTACTTTATTTATTTAATTGATATTTTTTTCATTTTGTTTGGACATGAAAAGAGATGGGTTAGAAACCTATCTGGGTGGTGGTTTTCGACTACATGCATTAACAAGAAAGGCAACCAATATTTTGATCGAAAATCTAAAAAAATAAGAATGTAAAATTTTAAGAATTATTATTATTATTTACTAATGGTTTACTTGAGTGGCAATATATTTCCATTTGTAGGATTTGTTTGAAGCTATGAAGGTCTAGCAAACACAAGAGGGTAATCTATTATATCTGTTAAGTTGAAACAAAAAATTAGAGTAGGTGAATAGTTTGAAAATCAATTTTAAATAATTTTTCACAGTCAAACACTAGGTATACAATTAAAGCTCAAGAACAAATAAAGAAAGTAAAGAGTTAAAGAATTTATAATGGCTCGTTTGATTATTCAGACTACGTCCACTTTTTCAAGAAAACTACTTGGGATTCTACTAGATCCATTAGTAAATTGATTTATAGAATTAAATTCCCTTTACAAATATTGATTTTCCAAGTTCAACCAAAAACTAACCACAGTCAAGACTTACAAATTTTGTCCTTTTATGTTTTCTCCAAACCCAAAAGTACAAATAAAAAATTTCTCAAAAAGAACAATGCTTTTGAATTAGAGAGTGTTACAAAATATGACAGTTCTACCTTATTACAGAGATTTGTTTCAAATCAGATTGAAAGAGATAAGCAATAAGCTTAATCAAAAATCGAAAGAGACAAAAGATTTTCTTAAAAGTTTAAGTTTGGGAATTTCTCTTGATGAATGAAAGTTTCGTTCTTGTTTTTGTTTTCTGTAGTTATCATTAGAGGTGCTGGATGCTTTTATATCTGATCATCCATAAAAATCTATTGTCATTGTTAGGTGGTGCAAAAAGGACACGTGTTGACATCAGCGAATTCATATGGGAGAGTATTGTTCATTATGTGTAAAAGATTGTTTGTATGCATCCTAAGTACTAGGCATGCTAGGCAAGTATATTAGATTTTACTTTATGTGCATAGAACAATAGAAAAAATAACAGCTCTAAAAATCAGCTCTAAAGATTATCTTCTGGAACATTTCTAAAGGATTAGTTGTTGGAATAGTTTTGGCAGATTAGCTATTTTGGCTTTAGCTCTTGAGTCTCAGCTCTTTAGAGTTCAACTCTTGAGTTTTTAGCTTTCAATTCTTTAGCCTTGAGTTTTCAAGCTCTCGATTTTATAGTTTTTGAGAAAATATTAGTTCTTAATTTTCCAAGTCTTGTAATTCAGCACAAGAAATAAAGAAATGGTGTGTTTTGGCATATTCAGTGCAATCCTTAAAGATTAGTTGTTGTCTTTAGAAACAGCTGTCCATTTAATGAAACGGTATGTTTGAAACAAACAGCGCATGAAGTTTTCAACTATTCAAATATCAGTTGTTCTAACTTTAGCTCTTATATTTTCAACTCTTCCAACTTTAGCTCTCGACAACTGTTAATAAAATGCTGCATTTAATCCTTCCTTTGAAAAGATATTTAACTCTTTGGAGACTAGGTGAAAAATGTTATTTACTCAAAATATTATCGTTTAACTCTGAATAAACAGCTGGTTGAAGAAATACATATTTGAATAGCTTCATAATTCCATTTATCAAGTATGCATGCAAATCAAATGCATTGTCAAATTCAATTTGTAATTAATCAAAACTTGGAAAAAAAATTAGATTAAATTAAAAATTATAGATTAATTTTAGGTTTCATTTAACAATCTCCAATTTTTTATTGATCACAAAAAAAATTAGCAATTAAGTAGATTAACAATTTTAAGAACAATTTAAGCTCCCCTGAGTATAAGCTCATATGAAATTCCAAGTTAATTTTTTTTTCTTTTTACAAGTTCAACGTCTTTTCCCATTAGATTAACAATTAAATCCAGTTCTGAATTAATTAATTTTTCTTCCCAGTTTTGTGATCAAGAAAAAAGTGAATAATTAAAGAGGGAAATGATAGAGCAAGGAATGACAAATACTTAAAACAAAATCTTGTATAAATCAGTAAGTAAGAAAAATACAATATATGTATGAAAATCCAAAATAAAGTAGATATGTTATGCATTAGGGGTTTAATAGGATTTGTCAACAAGGACTTTCACATTATCTCCTAGAATCTGTAGTTTGAGTTTTACATCTTCCAATTCAGCTGCCAAATAATGAAAATCATATGAATGAGCTATGTAATAAGTTAATCTATTGTAGATTTTTACATACAAATTACTAGAGGCAAAAATTTAAGTTGGTCACTCAATATTGTAATGTTCAATTGTCTAAGTTTCAAAGACATTAAAGCTTGAAATTGAATCAAGCACTTCATCTGAGGAACTTTAGGCAACATTCTGTCTTGATCTGCTCTTTCCTTTGATGACATAACTAAAAGTTGGCATTTTCATTTGCCTTTTCTGATTGTTGACTTCTTTGAAGGCTATGGCATACTAAGATCCTTGAGGACTACTGATGGTCCTGGATTTATGGGAGGAGCAGGAAAAGCAGTAACTTTATTGGAGCATAATTCTTCAACTTTCCTCTTGATAGAGACTAGTTCATCATAAATGATTTGGATACTAATCATTTTGTCTTAATGGAGGAGGTCCACTTTAGTAGCCAGAACATCAATATCTTAGCTCATCTGCTACATCCTTCCTTTATTGGCCCTCTGATAACTAGTTTGCCTATCTGCCAGGTACTGAATGTCTGCCTTGGGTGCTCATTTCTAAACAAATAGTTGAATTTTGTTCAGGAGCCATGGCATCTAGTGATGGTATGTAGATTGGGGTAATGGATTAGATAATATACAAGTTGTTGAATTAATTTCTCAACTTGGATCAGATAGGATTATGATCGGTGAATTAAATTAGATCATCCATGATCCGTCTATTTTTTTTTTTTTTAACTCACAAATTTAATTAACATTTTCTATGTTTGTTTACTTAATATATTTTCATAAATTGTACAACACTATATAATAAAATAAAGAAAATAATTTAGAATAATACCAAGAGTTGACAAAATAGAAGAAATGAAAAACATAAAATTTTACTTAATAAATTCACTTAAATAGTTTGTATAAATCTATATAAGAAAAACAAAAGCACATAAATTAAGAAACTTAAGTATAGCTGATTCGTTTATTTATTTATTTTCAAACTCAATTTTATGAATGGAAAAATTTTTAATAAAATTTACTTAAATAGTTCTCTAGAAAATTTTATAAATTATTTATTTAAATAGTTATTAAATATCTGTATAAGAAAATTGGCTAAAAAATAGAACATTTATTATCTATCATTATCTATTAAACTTTAGATAGTTTACTAAAATAATATTTTGGAAATAAATTGATTAGTTTATTTTGGTTTATAATTAGATTTCATTTTGACAAATGTAAAAATTTCAAAGCATGAGCAAGTTATTTTTATTTTTATTTTTTAAAATGGGATTGGTCGAATATATCTATCATGATCCATGGATCAGATTTGGATGGATCGAATATGATCCAATGTGTATGTTATCTTTTACCTTGATTTTCTAGTATATATATATATATATATATTGGTTGGCAATTATTTTTTCTAATTATTAAAATGAAAAGAAAGAAAGTCTTTATTTTTAATAAAATAAAATTGAAAACATATTTGATCGACTTAGGTCAGGGTTAGGTCAAGTCATAGAAACTTGATCCATGGATCAATTTATCTTAGATTGGGCTTAATCCATACACCTTTGGCTCAAACGTTGGGTCGGGTCGGACCGGATCCAATCCATTACCAACTTTAATGGGATCCTTTATGTCGTTGAAATGAAGGGATGATCATCCTCTGGATCAGATGCAATGATGACAACAAGTTGGATCAATCATGGGAGCTAGAGAAGAAAAAACTGAAGTTTGAACAAGGAGTAGAAGTTAGAGTAAGAGCACCAGTTGGAATATGAACAATTATAGTTTAGAGCTCCTTTTGGTGATCTTGGTGAAGCTACTATTGGCACCCTTGATGGAGATGCTGGATTGGAGGAGGAGGAAGAGTAGTGGAACCATTTCTTACATGCGAGGAGAGGGATGAGGAGAGAATGTGGAAGACTCATTGATTAAGACAACAAAGTTTTCTAATGGAGACAACAAGGGAGGATTTTGGGCTTTTTCACCAAAAGGTTGGAAAAGAGCATCAATGGCTTCACTCTTGATCCAGCTTTGGTCAACTTCCTAAATATATCCTCTTAGAGCCTTGTAGGATAGAAACTCAAAAGTAGAGCACTTGGCTTCAATCATCCATAAGTTCCCTCCAAAGTACTTGGACACCTTAGGGAGCTGCATTGAGTAAAAGAGCGCTAAGTTCTTCTTCTTGGTACTGTTAAGCATCTTATTGATGACGATGTTAGAAAATTTAATGTTCCTTTGCATAATTAGTCCTCAAATGATGAATAGCTCATTAGTGGAGACTTATAATGGGGTTGCTTACTCTTGGAACTTTATTGTTGGTGACAAACATACGATACATCATGTGTTCCATCTTGAAAGCACTAATGTCATGTTGTGGTCAACAGGATAGCCCATATCCATTAAGATGGTGGACTCAACCTCAGTATCTTGTCCACCAATAACCCAACGAATAGCCTCTCGACCCTATTCTAAACTTCCACTAAATTTGCCAAAAAAAGGAAGCAAATACACAAGGTCGTTGTATCTTTTGTCCACATAGTTAACAAAAGTTTTAATTCCTTGGAAATCGAAATTAGGGTTTGTATTTGAAGTAGAGGTAGGAGTTCAAATGAATAAAACGTCTAAAAAGATTCTTCTTTATCATCTTATAGTACCAGTCGAATTGGGCTTGTGTATATGTAAATGGACTGAACTCATCAAGAGAAAAGATGCTTTGGTTTTTCTTTTGCTTCTTTGTAAATGAAGACGAAGTACCAGAAGTAAAAGAAAATGTAGGTGCCACTGATGATTTGCAAGGAAGATTGCTTAAGAGTGTAGAGAAGACAAGCGAGCTTTTGCATAAAATGTCATTTTTCTCAAAATGATTTAGCAAAAGAAAAACCCTTGAGTTTTAACCACATTGAATGTACCACACAAGAGTCTTTTCTAATCAGGTGTAGAGTGATGCTGCTTTTAAGGTTAAAATGGTTATGGTGTAATGCATGCACTAATCAAGCTTTGAATTTTAAAATGGCTAATATGCATTAATTAGTCATTAAGGTATATTGATAAGTGTATGAAATAGACTTATTTTAAAACAATTTAATCTTTCATATTAGCTATTTTTTTAGTTTTACTTTAAATTTGCTTAGTCTTTAGTTTAATTTGTAGTTTAGTTTGTATCGCTTCAATATGTTGAATTCTAGTTGATTATATCTAGGATTTAGCTTTTAAATAAGAGTTACAATTCTTATTAACTTAGTTCATGTGTTTTGAAGGTTTAATGCATGAAGGAGCCCTATTTGGAGTCAAATTGGAAGAAAATCTGGATTTTTACATGTTGGGCGTCGCAGCCAAGGAAAACGGGCACCACGGCGCCTTAAAATGCCAAAACAACCAATAAGTCAGAGAGCTGGGCGCTACGACTCGCAAGACAGAGAGCCTAGCGCTTAGAGCACCTAGGCCCAAAAAGTAACGCCTAGGTGCCTAACGTACTTCCAACTTTTGATTTTAGTCAATTTTTGTCGATTTTCACTCCGACTCCAATGCTGCAACGCCAAAAAGTTAGTGCCGCAGTGGTGACCATATTTTTTATACGAATTGAACTCAAATTGAGGGTTTTAAAGCCTAGAAAAGTGAGAATAGCTTGGGGATTCAAAACACTCAATTGAGAGAAGGAATTCTAGAGATTTAGAGGCTACCAAGAGTGCAACGCAAGGATAATTGAAGCTTGAAGATTGTCGATCTTTATAGTTTTCTCTTATTGTATAATTTCTTTAGTTTTCTTGTATGTACTTGATGTTTTGCTTAATCGAAGTCATGTTTACATAAGGTAGCATGAACTAAATCACTTGCTAGGATTACAATGGAACTCACATGTAACTTGGATTAATTTTATCTATTGATTGCTTAAATTGGTACATGAGTTATTTATTTCATTCTATGCTTACGGCTTCTAATTGCTTGATCACCAATTAGTTTGATGTAGTAACTTAAACAAACTTGGAAAAGGGAATTTAATAGCCTTGATTGAATTAACTCTTGTTGGGATTCATTCACTAGATTGGATGAATTTGATTCGTATACAAGATAGGAATATAAATTCATACCTTGGGTAACTGATATAGGTCTAAGTTTAATGAATCTTGCTTAATTTAATTCTCATAGGAATATAGTGAATTGGTTAAGTAGGGTATTATTATAAGTAATTCGGAAGATACTTATAATTTAATTAGAATCCTAGGTTAATAACTTAGTACACTATAGCAAAGCATGATAGTATAAAAACGATTCAAGTGAAGTGTGAAGGAAATTGTTATTTTAGGTTTATCTTCATACATTCTTAATTTTAATTTGGCCTTCAACTCAAATTTCATTCGTTTGGATAAAGTTAGAATTATGTTAATTTTAATAGCCTAGTAGTAATTTCTTGTTGGATAATCACTTGACTTTACTCTATATTACTTGTTAAATGATATGTGCACTTATGTAGTAAAATCGCCAACAAGTTTTTGGCTCTGTTGCCGAGAATTATTATGATTTTTGTTAATATTAATACTAATCAATTCTAGTTTTAATTCAAAATTTTATTTTTTTTCAGGTTCTTGTGAACATATATGTGAAGAGTTCGTATCTTGGATATTGTCCCTTTTGACCCCGAAATGAATAGAACTATTAGAAGTCTCAAAAAGAAAATTTTACAAGCTTCCACACAAATTCTAGAAATGGCTGACGATCAAGAACCTAAGTCCTTGCAGGACTATGCTGTCCTACTTGTGCAAGTCAGGAGTGGTGGTTCCAATAATTATGGGGATATAATCTTCTTGAAAAGTATTGCAGATGTCATAATCAATGGCATGAACAAATACACTCATTTTGATTTTCGATTAAGTTCTGAACACTGAACATGAGAGGTCTAGTAGAAGACTATCATTCCCCAAGGAATCAATTGTTTTCCATTTGAGAAAAGTTTTAAAAACTTCAAAACTACAGTCAATGACCTGCTTTGATACCAAATGTTTAGTTAAAATGAAAAACTAGAGGGGTGAATAGTTTAAAAATTGATTTTAAATAGTTTTTCTCCAAGTTAACCAACATAATTATAAAATTAAAACTCAAGAACAAATAAAGCAAGTAAAAAGCTAGAGAATTTATAGTGGTTTGATAACCTAGATTATGTCCACTTTCTCAAGAAGACCACTTGAAGTTACACTAAATCTACTAATAAACTGATTTACAGGGTTCAACTCCCTTTACAAACATTTGCTTTGCAGGCTCCATAAAAAATCAACCACATCAAGGACTTCAAAATTTTGCCTCTTGTTGTTTTCTCCAAATCTGGAAGAATATAAGATACATAAAAAAATAAAAATAAAATTCTCAAAAAGCACAAGTCTTCTAAGTTTCAAAGCGCTACAATTTTAACTCAGTATAGAGATTTGCTTCAAATCAGATTAAAATAGATAAGCAATAAGCTCGATCAGAATACGAAACAAATGCAAGATTCTTAGTTGAAGCTTGGGAAATCTGTAGATTTGAATTCGAAAAGGATTCTATTGATGAATAAATGTTTCATTCTTGTTTTTTTCTTTTGGTAGTTATCATCATCAAAAGCGCTGGAAGTTTCTATATCTAATCATCCAGAGAAGCCCATTGTCACTGTAGGTGGTGCAAAAGGACACGTGTTGACACTAACGAATTCATATCCTGAAATGTAAGGTGTATTCTTCATTATATGCAAAAGATTGTACACAACCTGAGTATTAGCATACTGAATAGATATAGTTTTGTTTTTTTATTCATAAAAGAGTAGAAAAGTAACGACTCTGAAATTATCTGATGTAGCTATTATAGAGGATCAACTATTGGAACAGCTCTTACAGATCAATTATTTTAAATTTAGCTCTTGAGATTCAGAATTCAGCTCTTGATTCTTCAGTTATTGATTCCTCAACTATTGATTCTTCAACTCTTCAGTGTTCAACTCTTAAATTTTTAGCTTTTGAGTCTTCAGCTCTTGAGAAAACATCATATCTTAATTTTTCAACTCTTGTAACTCAGCATAAGAAATAAATGAAATGTTGCATTTTGACATATTTTGTGCAATTCTTAAAGATCAACTGTTGTCTTGAGAAGTAACTGTTTGTCTAATGAAATGCAACTCTTGAAATTTCCTGCCCTTCAGATATCAACTTTTCTAGTCATCAGCTCTTATGACTTTAGCTTTTGATAGCTGTTGTTCAACTGTTAATGAAACATTGTGTTTAATTTTTCGATTAGAAAGATGTTCAGCTTTTCAGAGTCTAACTAAAAATGATATTTACTCTAAATGTTTTCATTTAACTTTGAATAAACAACTGGTTGAAGAAGCACATATTTAAACAATTTCAGAATTTCATTTATCAAATGTATATGCAATCCAAACAAAACGTAAAATTCAATTTGTAATTAGTTAAAATTTAGGCAAAATTCAAATTAAATTAAACATTACAGACTAGCTCCATGTTAATTCAAAAATACCAACTATGAACGAAGATGTTCTATAAGCACGTGTTTGGTAGGAAGAAGTATGGGTTTAATTCTACAATACCAGCTGCAAACGAAGATGCTCTTTAGGCACGAGTGTCTGGTGGGAAGAAGTATGACTATTACTATGAATTTGGTGGTTGTATGTATTAGGAATATAATATTATTGTATTATGTAGTCCCACATTGTTTAAATGTGGAAGTCTATGTTTTATTATTTACTATAAATAAAACTTATGAGTATAGGTTTTGAGATATCAATCAAGCCCACAATCATTTCCTTATTCTATTTTATTTAATAGGACTTCTAGGTTATAGGAAAAGCAAGTTTGAACAGAGTTAATAGCACTGGGATGTCAAACGCTCCTCCGTCACTTGGCTGACCAATAGGATGAGGAGTTTGCGAAATTTGTGGGTCAAATATTCACCATCCCTTCTCTATCTAACATAATTAAATAACATTTTTAGATAACTTGTAACAAAAATTCTATTTGTACCTAAGCTTAAGGCTCTAGCTAGAAAAACTCACAAATCTAGGATTGGAGGGGATAAGAAGTTATGGATCAAGTTACATTTCAACAATTGGCAAGTGCCAATAGAGTGAGTAGACAGGGATTTTGCTCGCGGGTTACTACCACTTCCTCTTCCTGCTAATTTTATAAGTGGCATGTTCCATGAATTGATGTGCAACAGAACAGACAAGAAAGACGTCGGTGCTGAATGCAAAACTCAAAAATCCTGTATAGGAATTTCCATTTCCATTCATAGTACACAAACAGTTTGTTTCCATTGTAAAAACTGAAGGGGCGTAGCCCAATAATACAACAAATATTTGAAAAAAAGTATAGAAAAAGGAAAAATGGCTCACAGGAGCATATTGGACATCTAACTATTCATCACAGTTATTTCAAGAATAAGATAGGATTTTGCTTCTCTCTTAAACCAGGTAAGAACAGAAGCAACTACAGATATTCAAACTCCAAATCTCTCCTTCCTTGTACCAATCACTTAGCACTGGCAAGCTGGGTGCGGAGGAGCTTAGCAGCTGCAACCATGTTAGTGAGGGCAGGGTTCACCTCGGCGTACTTGCGGGTCTTGAGTCCACAATCAGGGTTGATCCACAAGATGTTCTGCTCGAGCACTGCAAGCATCTTGTTGATCCTGTCAGCAATTTCTTCAGTCGGTGGTATTCTTGGGGAGTGGATGTCATAGACACCGGGGCCAATTCCAGCACCATACTTCACTCCTTCACGGAAGACTGACAGGAGCTTTTCATCAGAGCGGGAGTTCTCAATGGTGATCACATCAGCATCCATGTCAATAATTGAGTGGATGATGTCGTTGAAGTTGGAGTAGCACATGTGGGTGTGAATCTGCCAGCATTTGAAAGTTCAGATTAACGTATGATTAGATTAATGATTTAGGAACAAAACAGAGAAATAGATAACCAATTTAATTTTAAAACAATAAGACATAATTTGAAATTGAAAGTGGGAAATTACCTGGGTGGTATCCTGCACACCGACATTTGTGATCCGGAAGGAATGGACAGCCCAATCCAAGTAGAATGCCTCCTCAGACTTCCTTAGAGGCAATCCTTCTCTCAAAGCAGCCTCGTCAATTTGGATAACAGTGATACCAGCTTTCTCAAGATCCTCAACTTCATCCTTGATGGCCAAAGCAATCTGATAGCAAGTCTCAAATCTGGAAATAGAACAGACAGTGCATAAGTTAAATAAAGTGTGGATAATATAACATCCCTTCTTTTTCTTAATAGCCACATCCCATAGAGAATTATCAATACCTGGGCTGGTCATTTCGAACAAAGGACCAGTTCAGAATGGTAACAGGGCCTGTAAGCATTCCCTTCATTGGGCGTTTGGTCAAGCTCTGAGCTTTAGATGACCAGAAAACAGTCATTGGCTTTGGGCGGCTGACATCACCATAGATGATTGGTGGCTTCACGCAACGAGATCCATACGACTGCACCCACCCATTAACAGTAAAGGCAAATCCTGACAACTGCTCCCCAAAGTACTCAACCATATCATTCCTCTGCAATGAAAGAGAGCAAGAATTAGTTGGACCTACCCCCACAAAATATTTTATTCGAAGAAAGGTAAAAAATCTGCAGAGCAGAGGAGATATCTTCTCCCCCCACCCCCCCAAATAGATTCATTATTTATACTTTCATAATTGAAAGCTCACCTCAGGCTCCCCATGGACCAGGACATCAATGTCAAGCTCTTCTTGGAGTTTGACAACTTTGCTAATTTCCTCTGTGATTGCCTTAACGTACTCTTCTTCAGAAATCCTGAAGAAACAACCAGATCAATGTAAATAACTAAAGAAAAAGAAAAAAACATACACGCCGAAAAGGACAAAAGGCAGCTGGTCTTACTTGTTAGCCTTGTATTCACGGCGGATCCTCCTGAGTTCTACAGTCTGAGGGAATGACCCGATAGTGGTAGTAGGGAGAATTGGAAGGTTAAGCTTCTTTTGCTGAGCATCCAATCTAGCACTGACATTGGTAGCACGACGGTGTTCTGAACCCTTCAGTGCAGCAGCCTGAGAAAGCAAGAAAGTACTTAGTAATTACACGATGGTTTCTACAGCATTCGTAATTCACTGACAAAGTGATCAAATTTGAATCACTTACAGCCTTTTGGACAGCCTCATTGTTCACCCTGGGGGAGGACTTTCTTGAAGCCTGAGCTGCAGCATTAGCAGAGAAGAATGCCTGAAAATGGAACAGAAAACAATGAGTCATGTGGTAAACCTATTAACATTGGGAAGGACTTTTACCAGTGCTTCTTCACACAAACTCAACAGTCAAATCACATCATATAACCCGAGTTTTACTTTCAAGCTCGTGACTTCAGTAAATTATTTTGGTAAGTTCTAATTCAATAAGAAAATATGATTCAAATGAAATGCCATGCTTAGTTCTTGTTCCCTTACAATATTGCCAACTTCATATTAAAGACTTAAAGCAATAATATGAAACTTGGGTATCCCTCATTTTTAATTTGGTACAATCTATAATCAAGCTACGTAACAGTGACATATTTAATTAAAACTCACCTCATCCCTTTGACCAGACAATGCCTTGGCCAATGCATGCACTTCAACAACTTTCTGGGCAGCAAAAGCTAGCCATGACTTAATCTCATTGTCCAGCTTGGTCTCATTAACAAGATCAACAGCAGTATGAAGAAGTGAGCATGAGGTGGAGACGACAAGTTTATCTGAACAAAGTTAAAATGAATAAGATCAAAAATTTCATTTATTGAAAACATTTTCCAACATGTCCCATGAAATGTATGGGACAGTAAATACCTTTGCCCACAATTCCCTCAAGGGCCTGCAATGTACTAAGAGAATCTGCAAGATCATTGGCCCAAATGTTCCTTCCATCGACCAATCCAGCAAAGAGGTGCTTGCCCTTAGGGAACCCACCCTTGATCAAATCAAGGGTCTTAGTTCCACGAACCAAATCAAATCCAAAGGCAGTGACACCCTTCAAAGAAGTGAGAGTCTTGTATGCCTCAGCAGGAACATCAGCAAAGTAGGTCTGAACGAGAACATTCAAGCCGGATAGAGATGATTCAAGTTCAGAGTATGCAGCAGTGAATGCCTGCAACTGGCGAGAATCAAGGTCCTTGACAAGAGTGGGCTCATCAAACTGAATCCATGAAGCACCAGCTGCTTTAAGATCAGCCACAACTTCCCTAAAGTTCATAATATGAACAAATTAGAGGACTAACATTGATGTAATTATGCCGCAAATAACTGTTATTTTACAGAAGTTAGGATTTCTTACTTGTAGATAGCAAGGATTTTCGGAAGAAGGGAGAGAAGAGAAAACGTTTTCTCAACACCCTTTGCAGGCTTGGATAGCAACAAGTATGACACGGGACCAATGAGGATTGGGACAGTGTCTATTCCAAGCTGCAAGAGGAACAAATACAGAAATTGAATATCTGACTGATATCAATATCAATAAAAACAAGAATTATGATTATTTTTTAATTGGACACCCTCACTAAACTTGCTAAATCTAAGTTTAATTTTCTGTACAGAATATTTCAATTCACTGTCAGATTTCCATATCAGACTTATCCAAATTCCAACCATTTGCAAGATCTGGAAGTGCTTCTAGAATCTTCTCCAGCTTTATCCCAGAACAGAACACACGATTATACCATAATTTAAAACATCATGGGATCAAGCTGAATACTCTTAATTAAGTGATCTTATAATGAAGCCTAGAGTGCCCATGCATACCTGATAAGCAGCTAAAGTAATCAGATAACAGATTACATAAAACACGTACCGACTTAGCCTCCTTGTATTCATCCACTGCCTTGTGAGATGCATAAGAGAATTTCACATCAGGTCCCAATTCCGGTACAATAAAGTGGCTGGATAAGTAAATTTGCAACAGTTTAGTGGCTAGATTACAAATACCATAAATTGGATGTATATCACCAAGCCAAAAATGAACCATCACTTACTAGTTGGTGTCAAACCACTTGGTCATCTCCATAGCAGGTAGAGTTGCATTTCCTCTGGCCATGGAGAAGTAGGTGTCAAATCCAATCTCACCACCCTTCCAACCATATCTTGGTGGAACAGCACCAAGCATAGCCGTGGTGTCTAGCACCTGATCGTAGTATGCAAAAGTGTTGCTGGGGATGTACTTGATACCAGCATCAGCCATCTGTTTCCAGATTGATGACCTGAGATCAGCGGCCACCTTTTTCAAGTCATCGGCACTGCTCTTTCCATCCCAGAAGGATTCCAATGCAAACTTGAGCTCTCTCTTGGGGCCCATGCGAGGGTATCCAACAATGTGAGATGCCATTTTTCTGATACACCATGTCAGATTGCAATCAAAATTCAGAACTCAACCATCTTGATTTGAACCATTAGTGACGCATGAAATATTGGAAAGTAACACAAAGAACTTAATGAAATATAACAAAGCAAGGACCCAATTGTAACAATTAGAAATTTTGTCAAACAATAACTGAAACTTTGCAGATCCATCCCACATTGACCTAAAAAAATCCAAATAATCGACCATTCTTATGCCCTGTGATAGAGTACATATGATCACACAAAAATATGTAATCACGGGAAAGTGGGAATAACTTGCTATGTGGGGTAACAAACTACTTCCCGCCAAATTGGTTATGATAAATAGTAGACTATTACTATTTGAAGTAGAAATTCAAATCATATAGGCATACTAAGCACCTTGGATAACCCACAACAACTAATAGTATGATTAGCTTTATACAACACACAATTAATCTGTATAACACGAAATGATCTAAAACTGATACACGTCAGCCAGACATGTTCATCACAAAACTCTCAGATCTATTGGAACAAGCAAATTCCATTACTGGATCTAGAAATCACACTAACTAAGACTAGCATATCTGCAATCCAAAACGGAAAAACAAGTACCAAATGACATACTCAGATCTCTGGAAAACAAAAACTGAATCCAAATTCCATAATTCTCAAAAGGATATACATATTTCACTTCATGACAAGTTTGAAAAGCTAATGCGTATGCCAATGAATGCAGGGATTAAAAATAGATCACTCACCACTAGATCTCAGTGAAAAACACAAACACAAATATTTGGAACGTGTAAATCTAAGAAAAGACAAGGTTTTGCTAGTTCTAGATCACGTCTATAACCATCACATACTAATGAAGTAGATTTGTGAAATGGGAAATGAAAATCAAGAACTAAAGCTAAAGGGGCTATAAGAGCCACTTGAGCATGGAAAATAAACGAAAGAGAGCAACAAAAGGAGGAGCTCTGCTCGTACCTTTCGGAGATGGAACCGCTTTGTACAGAGACCGGTTCTTCGTTTAAAGATTAAGAGGTGGAAGCAGAAGGCAGAGCACGAGTTGAAAGGAGACATCTTCGGGTTATTTATAGCCTAAATGCCGTGGTAGACTGGTAGTGGTAGATCTGGGAAATGGGGACGGTTGGCTCTTTTTCTTTTTTTTATATTACACATTTTACTTTCCTTAAAATAATATTAGTAGGAATTTGGCTTGCACGCGCATTTTGCATACTGTGGGTATTGGTTAGGACTTAGGTTGTTGATCGGATCCTTGTTGGCGCTCCCAACGTTTGTTTACCTTCTGGTTAGGGGTGGTAAATAATATGAAAACTTGGTTTAAATAATAAAAACTTTCAAAATCTAAAATAATTTGGGTGGGTTTATAATGTTTTATTTACTCCAATCCTAAAATATTGATCTATTAAGACTCCAATCAATTTTTTGTTCAAGCAATGCACAAAACCATTTTTTTTAGTTAATGGAACATACCGATCAAGTTTATTTTTATTTTTACTGTATAGGTATCATAAATTCAAATAGGATAATCACATTTATTTCTTTGTGGATCAATATTAATTGTTTTAATAACTATGCAATTAATAGATATTTGAATTATTTTTAAATTAATTTATTATTATCTTATTTTATTGCACTAAAATCATTGAACAAACAACATATTTTGGTGTCGTCCTAAGAACTTTGGATTGTATCACTTTTTTATTAGGTATTGAAGGTTAATAAAAAGTGATAAAGCTACAATTTGTTATACAAAAGGGATTGGCTTTTTAGTTTAAAATGTGTATTCCATTTATAGAATTTCATTGTGAGAGGTAACAAGAGTATAAATTCTATGGTTCTAGGTATAGATGACCTGTCTTTAACTAGACCAAAGAGATAATTAGTTTAGGTACACATAAACTTGTCTAGACACACTTTTTAACATTCTTTAATCCTCTCTCTTTAAAAATAACACTTAGTCATTTGTTTAAGAAAAGAAATAATTAACACTAAAAATATTTCATTTTTTTTTTTATAGCTTAAATTTAACGTACTTTATTCTCTAAACCAATGAGCTCCCAATGTGCAAAACACGAAATTGTTTTCACAAGTTCAATGGACCGAAGTTCAGAGCTGAGGGTAAATTTTGTCAACAAAGTAGTAATGTTCATCAACTATACGATGACGTTTTGAGAAGCCCCATTAAATTATTCATTGTCTTCTTTAGCAGAGTTAATTCAAAATATTTTTTGCTCTAAATTTACAAACGGATTAAAGACGGGTAAGAGGATTATGTCTATGTCACTACCTTTGCATACCTAGCCTGAAAATGCGACTTATACTCTTAAGTTTTCAGAAAGGACATTGCGTGGCAAGAGTTGATTGATTTAAAAAGTTCAACGGGCTGCTTCTTCTCTATAAATGGCTTTTGTATCTCTGATTATAAATTGACAGAAGAAACTCATGATGAAAGAGATACTTTTCAAGGACTAATCTGAAAATTATCTTTGCAAGAACTATTCTGTATTCGCTCTCAAGCTCAAGTGATAAAGCTATTGTGTTTGTAACCGTCAACCGTCGTATACAAACGCGGGTATTCTTATAGCTATAGTACTTGTTCAAGAATTCATCATTTAATATTTGATGGAGTGGTTGGTGATTTGGTATGATAAATCCAATTTACGAATTTTATGAGGTTTGAAACAAAATTAAAAAAATGAATAATTAAGACCTAATTAATTATTTTGAGAACGCTAAAAAGGGGGGACATAAAATAATTGACCAAGTGTGGAAATTAGTAAGTAATAGATAAGAAGGTTGGTGTTGGTGATCCGAAGTTGGTGGGGAATTGGTGGTGGGAGCACTTCCTAGCACGATTGTGGAGTTGAGTTCTGACTTATGATGAGGTTTTTGTTAAAAAAATAAATAAATAAGAAAACCTTATTTTTAATCTGCTACATTTCTTTGTGGTTACGTAGGGTGAGTAGGTGAGGTGGGACCAAATTTGATACTTAATTGAAACACTAGATGTTAATATGTTATCTTTGTATGTGGCCAAAATAATTGTATACATGCAGATGATGGTAACCTTAATTTATTTCTTACTTTGAAAATATATTTATGGAGAAGGGGAAAGTTTAGTGAAAGAGAAAGGAAAAGTAGTTAGCTTCTGGTATTCGTTGGTAATTAACCTAAATTTACCTTTTCAATTTTTGTAGACTTCAAATTTTTATTAATGTATTTTATGTTATTTGATTAATAGTCAAAATATTAAACTTATTGTTATGATCATGCAAAGACTACATAATCACTTTCTAAACAACTTTTTATAATATCGTTTTGAAATCACGTCATTACTTCAATCGGAGTTAAACTTCATAACTTTTATATTAGAAGGAATTACAAAAGATCGAATTAAATGATTTTTTTTTCTTGTAAAAAAAATTTATAAAGAGTTTGTATTAATCTTTTTACAAATATAACATAATATTATTTTTCAACATGCTTTCTTTGTCCGTTACTAAAAATTATTATTACTAGTAACTAATTTTGTGTGTATGTGTTTTTTTTTTCATGGAGCAACACTTAAGGTTTGCTACCCCAGACGAAACCTCTAAATGGAGGCCATTATTTGTTAGATGTACTGTTGAGCGACTAGCAAATCAGTTTCAAAAGTTAAGATAGAGTTTATGTTGGAATATTGATTATACCGGACACAGCAAAATTTTAAAAAAATTCGGCATGAGCAAATCCCTAGGATAATCTCTATTGTTTATGAACCAATATTTTTCTATTAATCTTATAAATAAAATATTATCTCTTGAAGCGATTAGGACAATCTTAACTTTTGATTCATAGATAAAATAGGAAAATCTCAACAAAGTTAATCCTATTTTAAATTTCAAATATCATTTGTTTGTAATTACATAAAAGCCCAAAATTTCTCTTAATCAAATTGCATCTATTTGTGTGTGACCCCTTAGGTTCATATTAAACTAGCAGTAGGCCACATTAACTTAATGTATTTTTCAATTAGATCCACATCTAATTAATTTAAATCAAAACAAATTTTTGATTTACCCATTAATGAGAATTAATTATTAAATTAATTATCGGGTTACCTACAAGTCAAGATTGATGCCTAACAGCATATGATGACTACCCAGATAATATAAATATATTTGTGAACCTTTTTGTTGTTAGCTACCATGCAATTCAATCTTTCTATCATTCAATGTTCCTGATTAAGCTTAGAGTATGGATTAATGTCAAACTCTAAATTATTTAATCTGATATATCTATTTATAAGTCACAACTTATGTGGTAAAACATAAATTCTCTAATCTAGTTTCACACCACCCTGGCCAAGGACTTTCAAAGTTATGTCTTAATTAGATATCATAGAACATTCTCTCTCTTTACTGAGAGTGATAGATCCCTTATTGTGCACTCATATACCTTCATACATAGATAATCATAACTAACATCTATCTATGTATAACCCATTGTGAATTATACTTAGATAATATCAAAACATGGTATTTACAAGGTATCTATGATGTCTCAGGTCTGAAGATCATTTGCACCACTACAACGAAAAACACTCATTGACAACTATGAAAAAGTCCATATGAGTATTCTATGATCGAGGCAATTCAGTGAACTTGTTCTCTAACAAGCACCTACATGTTTATTATAGTGTCAACTATACAAGTGATCATAAGATCGATCACCATCAACATTTGAGCTAATATAACATGTATTAATCTAATCGGATCATTAATTCCCATTATTAATGATCCTATGATTAGGAATATTTAAGAACAAAGTTTAAGAAAATATATCTCATAAGCATGATCACATCATGGTTCTTATTTCATTGCTTATATTCTATGGGATTTATCATGTTTATACTAAAGAATTAACTAGCAATTAAAATACATGATAAATAATAATACCATATAATAATGAAACATATTTATTTTATTAATAACGGAATAAGATTGTATTTATAAGTAATATACCATATACATATAATATCATTGGCTTGTAGGGCATACTACTAACAATCTCCAACTTGCACTAAAGCTAATCGCTCTTGTATCTCATACCCATCTTCTCAAAGTGACAATAAAATTTTTGTTGAGACAATGGTTTAGTGAATGGATCTGCTATATTATCATTTGTTGATACTTTTTGTATATTCACATCACCTTTTGTATATTATCATTTGTTTAGTCTTTTGGTGAGACCTTGGTTCCTTTGCCTGTGCTATAGCTCCATTGCTATCATAGTATAAGGAGACTAGATTAACAATATCAAGAACCACACCTAGCTCGTTGATGAATTTTCTCATACAAACAGCTTCTTTGGCAGCTTCTTTGGCAGCTTCATTGGCAGCAATATATTCAGCCTCAGTGGTTGAGTCTGCAATAGTGTCTTGTTTGAAACTTTTCCAATGCACCGCTCCACCATTCAAGGTGAATACATACCCTAATATAGAATTACTATCATCTTTATCAGATTGAAAACTTGAGTCTGTAAAGGCATCAATTTTCAAAACTGATCCTCCATATATGAGAAACAAATTTTTAGTCCTTCTTAAGTACTTAAAAATGTTCTTCACTGCTTTCCAATGACATTCACTAGGATTAGACTGATATCTGCTTGTTACACTAAGTGCATAAGGAACATCAGGTCTAGTACATATCATAGAATACATGATAGATCCTATTGCCGAAGCATAAGGTATTCTACTCATTAATTCTCTTTCTTGAGGTGTCTGGGGTGACATTTTCCTAGAAATAGTGATTCCATGACTCATAGGCAAATAGCCTTTCTTAGAATCATTCATACTGAACCTTTTCAGTATTTTATCTATGTATGTAGATTGGGACAAGCCAAGTAACCTTTTAGATCTATTTCTATAAATCTTAATCCCTAAGATATAGGTAGCTTCACCTAAATCTTTCATGGAGAAGTTCTTTGATAGCCAAACCTTGATTGATTGTAACATAGCTACATCATTCCCAATGAGTAGTATGTCATTCACATATAGGATTAAGAAAACAATAGCGCTCCCACTAACATTTTTGTATACACAAGGTTCATCCAGATTCTTAATAAAATCAAACTTTTTGATTATTTCATCGAAACGGATGTTCCAACTTCTTGAAGCTTGCTTTAGTCCATAAATGGATCTCTATAGCTTGTATACTTTGTGTTTATCATCACCAGATATAAAACCCTCAGGTTGTGTCATGTACACATCCTCTTCAATGTTTCCATTGAGAAATGCTATTTTTACATCTATTTGCCATATTTCATAATCATAGTATGTAGCTATAGCAAGTAAAATCATATTTGATTTAAGCATGACTACAGGGAAAAAGGTTTCATCAAAATCAATTCCTTGCTTTTGACTATATCCTTTCACTACTAGTCTTGCTTTATAGGTTTTAACATTTCCATCTACTCCAATCTTCCATTTACAACCTGTAAGTACTATACTTTGAGGTGCATCAACAAAAGTCCATACTTTATTAGAGTACATGGAATCCATTTCGGATTTCATGGCTTCTTGCCACTTCTTAGAGTCAATGTCATACATTGCCTCTTCATAGGTAGTAGGATCCTCATCAGTTATGAGTTGACCCTCATTACCCTTAATGAGAAATCCATAATATCTCTTAGGTGGTTTAGGCATCCTTCTAGACCTACGTAAAAGTTGTGTATTTTGAGGTTCCACTTCAATAGGCACCTGAGGTGGCGGTGTATCATTCGCTTGTGGTTCTTGTAATATCTCTTCAAGTTCTATTTTGCTCCCACTATTTCCTTCTAGCATAAACTCTTGTTCTAGAAAGATAGCATGTTTTGAAACAAACACTTTTTGTTCCAATGGGTGATAGAAATAATATCTAGCAGTTTCCTTAGGATCCTACAAACCTGCACTTATCAGATTTTGCTCCTAGCTTATCTGATTGTAACATTTTTACATATGCAAAGCAACTCCAAATCTTAATGTAATTAAGATTGGGTTTCTTCTCTTTCCATATCTCATATGGTGTTGATGATACAGCCTTTGAGGGTACTCTACTGAGTAAATAGGCAGCGGATAGTAGGGCATAATCCCAGAAAAAGGTAGGATGATCAGTGTAACCCATCATGGACCGAACCATATCTAACAATGTTCGGTTTCTTCTTTCTGACACACCATTCATTTATGGTGTTCTAGGAGAAGTTCACTGAGAGAGAAGTCCATTCTCTTTTAAATGATCAAGAAACTCATTGGACAAGTATTCACCTCGATCTGATCGAAGAGTTTTAATACTCTTCCCAGTTTGCTTTTCAACTTCACTTTTGATTTCTTTGAACTTTTCAAAGGATTCAAATTTATACTTCATTAAGTATCCATACCCATACCTAGAAAAGTCATCGGTGAAAGTAATAAAATAGGAGTAACCTCCCCTAGCAGTGACTGTTAAGGGTCACACACATCAGTATGCACTAAATGGAGATCTAGTCATTTTTCCCATGAGACAAGCTTCACAAGTTGGATAGGATTCAAAATCCTTGAAGTCTAAATAACCTTCTTTTACCAACTTGTGAGCTCTATCTTCATTAATATGACCTAGTCTTAAGTGCCATATATATGAATAATTTACTTGATCCTTTTTCCTTTTGTTTGAATGTTTGATATTAAGTACATTACCATGCACATTAAGAATATAAAGACTATCATCTAAAAAACCAGTACCATCAAATTCATTACAGAAATAAATCTAACAACATTTGTTCTTAAGAGAAATTTCATAACCCTCTTTATCAAGTTTAGAAACAGAAATAATGTTCTTAACTAAAACTAGTATGTAGAAGCAATCATTAAGTTCTAATGTTTTTCCAGATGGCAAAACTAAGCAATAGGTTCCTATAGACAACTTTTGCTCCATTTCCTAGTCATAAGTTCACTTTACCTTTACTCAGCCTTTACTTTTTCTTAGTCCCTGCACAGAATTGCAAATGTGAGAACCACTACTAGTATCTAATACCTATGAAGTAGAATCATTAATAGCTACATTAACTTCAATAACAAACATATGAGACATACCTTCAGAAGGTTTGTTCTTCAAACTTGCAAGATACTCCTTACAATTTCTCTTCCAATGTCCATCCTTGCCACAATGGAAGCATTGTCCCTTATCATTGGCCTTGGTAGGTTTTTTAATACCACCATTAGGTTTGTATAGCTTTTTCTTTTTCCAATCTTTCATTTTAGAAGAACTCTTCCCATTTTTAAACTTTGAAGAGCTATCTACATACATAATGTGGTTTTTGTTCTTCTTAATAAATGGCTCAATATTTTTCAGCATGTGAACAAGTTCAGGAAGTGAAGCCTCTAGCTTGTTCATGTGAAAGTTCATAACAAACTGCGAGTAAGTGTCAGGCAAAGATTACGAGATCAAATCCGTGCACAACTCAATGTCCATATTGAAGCCTAGTTCTTTTAACTGCTCAATATGTCCTATTATCTTTAGTCCATGTTCATAGACAGATGATTGTTCAGTAATTTTAGCCCTGAAGAGCTGTCTAAATATCTGATATCTAACTATACGACTATGCTTACCATAAAGTTCATGTAGATGCTTTATGATAGCTGAAGCATACTTCATCTTATCATGTTGCTTCTGAAGCTCATTTGACATAGATGCTTGCATGTAGCATACAACTATTATATTATGCTCTTCCCATCTAAAATAGGTATTTTTTTCCTCAGTAGATAAATTCTCATCAGGAATTTTAGGAATAGGAACCTCAAGGACATAACCTATCCTTTCGGAATTGAGAACAATTCTCAAATTCCTAAGCCAATCCATATAATTTGGTCCAGTCAAGTGATTTATTTCTAAAATACAGATAAGTGGGTTTTCCATGGTAATCTACAAATAATCAATAAATTATATTAGCATTTATTCAGATTATTAACTACCAAATAGATTTGGTCTTTTAATCCAAATAGTACCTCCCACTATTCTCTAGTGTTTCTATTACCCTCTAAGAATGGAAAGCGAGTAATCCCGTTAGAAGGTTACTTAGCGGAGATTAAGATCCCATCATATATACAAATAGTCATGTGTGACACAACAAACCAAAAGTATTTGATAGGTAGATAACTATTATCAATTTCATCATATGAAATTCTTAATCATATTTAGCCCCTTAAAATTATGCAATCATGTGTGACATAATAAATTACATAACTTTTAGTTAAGTTACTCTCCACTATTTGCAACAAGTATATCCCAATATATATAATTCTTGTGTGACACATCAAAATTATATAATCTAGATATCTCATAAGCATCTACTATGCATAGACAATACAAATTATCACATAATTGTAAATCATGTATGACACATCAAATTTACAATCACAAGATAATTTCTAATATTATCTATAATAGTAGAGGGCTACGAATCACATATATCATCTATGAGTTAGGCATGCATCAACATACATTATAATATACAACTTATGCTAACATGGTGGATGACTATGAACCTTTTCTAAGTGTGATTTACTTGAGCCATAAGTAAATCATTCGGACATTTCTAGGTAAAATTATTACATGAAAATATCCCATACATTCATGGGTCTTCAATATTTAAATACGATCCGCCACCTTTCTTTAAAAAATTCTATCATATCCTAATAATCTATACATAGTATTTATTAAGAAACCTTGAATCAAATTCAAGGGGAATTACATAGGAGGGATATAGAAAATTATATTGAGAGATAAAATAGAAAGGCGAGGCATGCAAGCCCCATTTAAGTATTACAACCCAAATAATTTTACAACCATTAAAAAATAATAATAAATAAATAAAATTCATCACATAGGTCTAATGTCCATAGTCGTTTACTAATCATCCATACAATCACATTGCATTAAATAAACATAATAATAATTTGATTCCATTCTAATTGTAATCATGCATGAAGTTTCTTAATATCAAATATCCATGGATTTCTCGAATCCTAGTAATATTGGATTTCAATTATAATCCAATAAGGATTTTAATAAAATAAAATAACTCTTATATTATTTTAATTAAAATCCTACTTCTATTAGTAGTGATAAAATAAAATAACTCTTAATTTATTTTAATTAGAATTCCTAATGAAATAAAAAATTCTTGTTTATATTAGTTAGGATTCTACTACTACTATTATTGTTATAACCCACATAATATGATAACGTAAAAATCAAGTTTTAAGATATAATATATAAATTTATGTTGTAAAATAAACAAATTAATTAATATATTAAATAAAGATCAATATAATGAAATTTGTTAGAATCTGATATGTTAGTATACGTTTTAATATTATATAGGTAACTTTTTGTTATAATATAAATAAATTGTGATCAAGGAAAATAGATTCATTAAACATTTATATATATATATATATATATATATACCCAGTCAAGAAATAAAGATACACCCACAATTACGATTATAGCTTATCCACAAATATAAATTGTTAAATTTGGACTCAATGATATCTGATTTTTACATTTGTCTTATTTCCTACCATGTATCTAGATTATTCACGTTCTTTTCTTTTTATCTTTTTATCTTTTTATTTTCTTTTCCTCTCTTTGGCCGGTTCTTGCTCTCTTGTTTTCATGATTCTTGTAGTTTCTTCTATCCTTGTTTCTGTCGTGCTCTGCTTTTGGCATGTAACTACTAATGAGGTGAAGAGTAGTTGACCAAAATAGCACCATAAATTTGTCAAAGCAAATTGACTAACCATTGCTGCCAGAACAAAAAGAAAACGCTCCCCTGTTTTCTTTCTTGACGCCATTTGTGTTGGAGATGGTAATTAAAGTGTGGTGGAAATTGTAGTGGTGGCCAAGTCAAGGTAAAAGATCCTTCCTCCCATTCTTTCTTCATGTCCTAGTTGACTCTGTTCTTTACTGCCGTGTGTGGGTAGCAACTATTAGGATGTAGTGCTCTATTTTGAGTCAAGAATTTCAGTTAAGGAAGGAAGACATGGGAGTGAGGTTATGAGATCATGAGCAACTGGGTGTATTAACTATCACTCACAAATATACTTTCGCTTAGATTCCTAGCTAGCTGAAACTTTAATATTTGCAAATGGGAATTAATGAAGGGAATGGGATATTTATTTTGCTACGGCTGGAAGGATAATGAGCAAGCCTTTTTAGATGTTAATGGAGCTGAAAATCCCTTTGTTGGCCGATTAAGCTTACGGTAGTTTATCAAACTTCTGTCTTCTTTGCTCTTATTTTACCAATTTTGTCCATGTCTTCACTTACTAGATTAGTGGGTTCTTGGAAATTAAATTGTTGGGTATTGTCTTGACTGTTTGTGAATGTGCCGTGCTATTTGATGAAGATTAGAGACAGGGAAGAACAGACCTCTAACTTAGCTTGAGGTCTAGGCTGTTTTTAGGTTATTGTGGTGAAATTGAAGCCAAATTGTGGTGGTATGTAATGGTGGTTAGGGCTATTAAGTTTGCCCTGCTTTCTGGGTTTGTTTTCAGCTGTGAGTCTTGATGTTTTTGGCTTTGGTTGTTTGGCCATAGTAGATAAGTTAAGGTGGGAATCTGGTTGTGTGAGATTTGGCCTACAGCTACAAAATTTCTACAAACCGTGTGCCACTTCCCTGTCAACCCATAAATTATTTTCCCTGGTGCAGTTGGCAGTGATGTGGGCTATTCACTAATTCAAATATGCAAAGGGTAAGCTAGCTAATCAAATAAGCTTAGGTTGTGGATTGATATCTAGCCAGGGTGAGACGAACTAGTTATAAAATAATGAACAAAACTTGGTTAAATTGATATTAGGAAGTGTTAATTTTAACTCTTGATTGATTCTAAATCACTAATACAACTTTGAATTTAATTGGATTAGGAGTAAGGTTAGTGAATTAGTGTTGAAGTGAGGAATATGAATTGGAGCTTGAATGTGTTGGAAAATGAGAGTTAAGTACTTGTGAAGGGGTGCAGGGGACAGATTTCGTGGGTAACATAAATTCGGTATTTCGAGAGTCTCCAGGGTAGAATTAAATTAAGAGTTCAAAAAATAAAATGTAACTTATAGTCTTGAGATGATGTCTACAAAATTTCGTAGCTTGATTCTAAATATGTTGTGAGTTATAGCTGTTAGACTCCGGCTAGGACAGACAGGATTCGTACTGCCCGGTTTTTGTTCATGTAAGAAATTGAGTGGGTTCATGACAGATTCTAGGAAATTTTTCTAAATAATAAAGATATATATACTTTTCTATTAATAAATCCAACAAACGGAATTGGATTTCGTTTTTTCTAGAGAAAGTTATGTACAATTAACTACGGTAAGGTCAAAGCTGTCAAAAATCCTGCTTGTTACAGATTTTGATGCAACTTTAAACAATAAAATATATTGATATACAATTCTAAAAATTACAAATGATATACCATTATAAAGCTACATGTGTCTAGTATTTTATAAATTTTACGAAACTGGATTCGGAGTTTCTTAGAGAAAGATATGACTGTTAAAGTGGACACTAGTCCAAACTCCAAGTTTAGACAGTTTCAACAACGCTAACTCACCAAGTGCTTTCTATCTTTCCCAACGGTTTCTTTTACCCTATGCATTGTCGAGACATTTAAGATGTCTCTTTAATATTAATCTTATCACTTAAAGTCTAATTCTTATTAATTAGCATGTAGTAGTTTAATGGAAAATTTCATAAAGAAACCTATACAAGTTGAGATATAAATTTATAAATTAAAAGATTATAATAATAATGTTTATGAACTAAGCATTATTTGGAAATATGAATTTCAATTCCGAATTCTAATGTGGACCGATAAGACGCTTGGACGCAAGTGTGAGTGACGAGTAGAATCGCTTACAGGTGAGTGATTAATTGCTGCCTTTAGGGGCTAGATTAGTATGTGTGATTATATGTTTATTCGAATATGCGTGATACATGGAAAGTAAGCTAGTGGAGTATTTTAGTAATTTGCTTGAATAATGTTTGCTTGATATTGGTTACTGTGTTGACATTGTTTGTGTTTGATAAGGGCCAACTCATGAACATTTTCTGGAAAATGATTTTTATTTCTGAAATTAAGATCCAAATGCACCTAGGATACTCTGATTTAAAAATTGTGAGAAATCCTGATTCTGATATATATTTTTAAAATTGAGTGCTCAGCCCCGGTGGGATGGATTGTGTACGGAAATTAATTTGGTGTTCGGGCACGTAAATACCCGGCATGGGGTGATATTGGTGTGCGGGGCTGGGTTACTCGTTGGCCATTTGATTGTTTTGTTTGATATTATTGCTTTGATAAATTTGTGATCTTGTCTATCATGTAAATTGTGAATTTATGACCGTTACAATGTATACGTGTAATGTGAATTAAGATATGAATAATGTTACGCAATGTTATTACGTATATTATATGCTTGTGTTATGTGATGTTAGTACTCTTTGGGTACGATTTTCCACTCACTGAGTCCGTAGGACTCACCCCTTTTATGTGGTTATATTTTTTAGTAGCAGGACATCAAAAGAAGTTAACCGCTAATGTGAGGTTTTTGCTAAGGAATTGACGACAAGGTATGCCTCGGAATCTCATACTTGGAGTCAAGGATCAAAGTTTGCAGTCACATTAGTACTGTAGGTGTTAAATTTGATATGATGTAATGTTCTAGTACTTGTTTTTGTTGACGGTGTGAACAGAGCAGAACTCCTTATTGTCTTTGTATTGTGTTGAGTAATAAAAAGAGTTTATAGAATTATATTTTAAGGCATGTTCTATATTGTAAGGGACCTCTGCAGAAATTTTCAGTAAGTTGTGATTTGTTGAAATCAACAAGTTTTTAATGTTAACTTTTGTCTTTATAATTTCTTGGTTTTATTCATTGGTGAGTCAAGAGTCATGGTCATTCCTTTATTTGAGTCAGGGTTACGGAGGTTTGGTTACCATTTCTCCGGCCAATTATACCTCCATGAGGGGTGTGACAATTATAATTAAATAAAATAACATTTATTTATTTTAATTAGAAAAGAAATCATACTAGTATTATTAAAATAAAATAACTCTATATTTTATTTTAATTTATTTAATTATACAACTAATCTGATATGTATTTCGTAAAAACAATTTCTTTCAAAAATATTTTGACTTTCTAATTTAGAAGATAAAGAATTAAAACTCTAAAAAAAAAAAAATCATAAACATAATCATCCAAATCTAATTAGAATAATTAAATCAAATTCATCATAATCACAATAATGGAATCAAATCAATTCATAAACTAATAAACCTGGCTTTGATACCATTGTTAGGAATATTGATTATACCGGGCACAGTGAAATTTTAAAAAAATTCAGCAAAACCAAATCTCTAGGATAATCTCTATTGTTTATGAACCAATGTTTTTCTATTAATCTTATAAATAAAATATTACCTCTTGAAGAGATTAGGACGATCTTAACTTTTGATCCACAAGTTGTACATGGTGTACAACCTCTAATTGTATCCACACCGAATGACTTGATCAAAAGCTCTGTGTTGGTTGCCAAAAATCTCCTTGTGTGCTAGCACAAGTGATGAGATTTTCTCATGTCTCACAAACACTCAGTTTGCCAAAAATTCTATGCTGAGAACTTTGGCTTTCTCTGTGATGTTTGAGTAAAAGTTACGTACGATACTTATAAGGTCTACCTTATTTAAGTATAATATAACTAAACTGTAGATGATAAGACCAAATCTTATATGTTAGAGACTTTTAGATAAAATAGGAAAATCTCAGCAAAGTTAATCCTATTTTAAATTTCAAATCTCATTTGTTTGTAATTATATAATAGCCTAAAACTTCTCTTAATCAAATTACGTCATTTGTGCGTGAGCCCCTAGGTTCATATTAAACTGGCAATAGGCCACATTAACTTAATGTATTTTTCAATTAGATCCACATCTAATTAATTTAAATCAAAACAAATTTTTGATTTACCCATTAATGAGAATTAATTATTAAATTAATTATCAGGTTACCTACAAGTCAAGATTGATGCTTAGCAGCATATGATGACTACCCAGATAATATAAATATATTTGTGAACTTTTCTGTTGTTAGCTATCATGCAATTCAATCTTTCCATCATTCAATGTTTTTGATTAAACTTAGAATATAGATTAATGTCAAACCCTAAATTGTTTAATCTGATGTATCTATTTATAAGTCACAACTCATGTGGTGAAATCTAAATTCTCTAATCTAGTTTCACACCACCCTGGTCAAGGACTTTCAAAGTTATATCTTAATTAGATAACATAGAACATTCTCTCTCTTTACTGAGAGTGATAGATCTCTTATTGTGCACTCATATACCTTCATACATAGCTAGTCATACCCAACATCTATCTCTGTATAACTCATGGTGAATTATACTTAGATAGTATCAAAGCATAATAACCTATATACAAGATATCTATGATGCCTCAAGTCTGAAGATCATTTGCACCACTACAATGAAGAACACTCATTGACAACTATGTAAAAGTCCATATGAGTATTCTATGATCGAGTCAATTTAGTGAACTTGTTCTCTAACAAGCACCTACATGTTTATTATAGTGTCAACTACACAAGTGATCATGAGATCGATCACTCTCAACATTTGAGCTAATATAACATGTATTAATCTAACCGGATCATTAATTCCCATTATTAATGATCCTATGATTAGGAATATTTAAGAACAAAGTTTAGAAAATATATCTCATAAGCATGATCACATCATGGTTTTTATTTTCATTGCTTATATTCTATAGGATTTATCATGTTCATACTAAAGAATTAACTAGCAATTAAAGTACATGATAAATAATAATACCATATAATAATGAAACATATTCATTTTATTAATAACGGAATAAGATTGTATTTATAAGTAATATACCATAAACATATAATATCATTGGCTTGTAGGACATACTACTAATAGTTTATGTGAGAACTTGGGCAAAATACCCAACATAGGAAGGAGAGAGGCCAATCAAGGTATATAGCACATGTTTATTGTGTTATGTAGGTCACCGATGAATTTCAAAGGCAATTTAGGACAATCAAGTCAGGGAGAATATGTTCACCATGTGAGTGGCTTCGTTAATGCAATTATGCATGTCGAGCAACTGACATATCAACTTACTATTGCAATTCATTTTTGTTACTTTATTTGTTTAATCCAATATTGTTTCATTTTGTTTGGACATGAAAAGAGATAGGTCATAACCTATCTAGGTAGAGGTTTTCGAACACATTCATAAGAAAGGCAATCCACCTTTTGACAGAAAATCTAAAAAAAATAAAAATAAGATTGAAGAATAGCACAAATATTTCAAGTGTTATTACGTTGTAGTAAGACACTAAAAGTTGTGTAATAAGACGTCTTAATTTTATGTTTTGTCAATGGATGTTTTTCTTTTCATAGAGAAAGTAAAGCTTGTGATTTAATTTCAAGAGAAGACATAAACATTATGTAGGAGTACTGGTCATCTTATTATTCGAGATGAATATTCTTTCCAAAAAAACCTTCATCTTGCGAAATCATGTTGAATGATATCAATAAAGGTATGTTAGAGTTTGAAATGATTTGTATTATCATAATCCTATACTATAGTATCTAGATTATCATGAATATTTCTTTATTGTAATTATCATGTGGTGCCTATAAATAAGAGACTCTACCACTGTACACAGTGAACTAAGTTGAGTGAGTAAACTGAGTGATTTGTAATCTATATAATAATATTATATGATCTCTATTTTCGAGAATTAGGTTTATAGTCGAACCATATATATTATTGCTCCAGTTCTCCTATTTATTTTGTTACTTTCCTTTGGGAACATAGTACTAATCTCCCTTTAAGTTTGGGCAAACAACATAAAAGTCCAAACTTTAGGGTAATTGACACTCCCAACCTTGAACATTGTCGAAGTAACAAAGAATCTAACAGACTTCTACTTTTCTTTCCAAATTTTGAAAAACAATCTCTTATGATCAACTTAACCAGTAAACACATAACCCAATTTGGTTAGTTTTTCACGAGATGAAAGGTTATGGAAGAAGAGGAAATAAGAGAATAGGGTATGCACCATTTTCTTTCTTTGGGTGTTTTTAAAAAAAGAAAGAAGAGGAAATGAAGGGGCACATGTACCCACCCAAATTCCTTGAAAGCCCATTTTTTATTTCCTCCAAATTGGGAGGATTTGCAAGGAGATGATAAGGTACATTATAATTTTTGCTTGATGTGACTAATATATCATTTTTATTAAATACCTACTAATATCTAAATAAGACATTTTAAGAACGTATTCATAAAATTATGTAATAATATATCCTCTCATCTCTTTTCTTCTCAACTCTCAAATATATATATTTTTTATTCTTTCCTCTCATCTCTCTTTATTTTTTAAAACTTTTAAATGAGACAAATGATAAATATTATTTTTTTTCTCATCTCCTCTCCTCTTCTCTCCCTTAGCTTTTTTTTTTTCTCTGAAAAAACCACTTGTAAACTACTTTTTCTAAAGAAAAAAAAAATGTACCACTAGTACATGGATAAACATAGAATTGAAAATTTATTATATGAGAACACACAGGTACCTTAGTACGATGATATTGCTCAAATCTATCTCCAATATAATCAAATTAATATAATAAATATATCTTGAACGAATAATAATAAATAAATATCTCAATTTTAGCAAAGTAATACAACTATGCATATTTAATAGGGATGATCCTAATCTGGCCAAAATAAAATAAAATAATGATGATCCTAAAGAAAGGAATCTACATATATACATGTATATATATAGTAATATATACATTTTATTGTGGCTGTTGTTGTTGAAGCTCTTCCTCTTCTTCTTCATGTGTATTCTTGTTTAAAAAAGAGACTTCCTTAATTTTGTTTGACTTAATCATTATTTCTTTCTTTAATTTTTTTTCTGCTTGTGCGTTTAAAGTAAACTCTCATTTACCAGAAAAAAAATAAAAAAAAGTCACATAGTTTACTGGATACTGCTGGTTAGCAGCTGTATATGCTTGATCTAACGATGTTTAAAAGGAAAAAAAAAAGACGTAATTATATTTATTCACCAAGTCAATTAAAACATTGATTTGTTAATTACTTTTACATAAATATTTATCCTCATCACTCATCTAAATGCTAAACACTTTGCTTTGTTTATATATATATATATAAGTATCTATCACATTCTTTGCAAGTAGTCGATGAATGGCATAGGTCCATAACTCACAAGTCAAATTGAAACCATAATCTGAAGATGTAGTAACAACTAACAAGCAAGTTGATCATATGCCCCTTTTAAGAGATGTCTCCCTAAAAAAAACATTAGATCTTCTTCTAGATATAATAATAATAAATTAAATGTAAAACATTTCATCTTAATCTTATAATTTAAAAAATCAAATAAAGTTTAAGATTTGAATAACAACAAAATACTTAAGAATAAATAATATTTTTCATTTATAACAACAAAAAATTTAGAGAAAATTTAGCTTAAAGCAACATAATTTTTTTCCCTTCTTATAAATGTGATAATTCTTTACATTACAAGCATAATAGAAATTCACATTATGTATACATTATTACATATTTAATTTTATTACCAATTAATTAATTTTACAATCAAATTTTAATATGATATCAGAATAAAATTTTAGATATAAACCACTACTCCGACTGTGAAACTTCATATTATGTATAAATAAATCTATAAATATGTTAATAATTTCAACTATAAGACCTTTACGTAACTTTGTGAAAAATGGCAATGAACTTGTGCGCAATTAATCCATTGTAAACGACATTTTCTCGTTTTTGCTGTTTTTTCTTTTTCCAAGAATATGAGTGTCGGTAAGACACAGGCCTTCAAATTAAATCAGAAAGTGGCACAGTGTGAATGAAAGGCGCGATATCTGTCGGTGGTACCATTTGGAAAACCATACAACTGGCACCTTGACTCATGTCTACGCGATCTTTTGGTGTGCGTCAACACGCGCCAACAAGCTTTCCCCGATTCGCCCCGAGTGTACCACTACTAGCAGGATAGAATTTATTTTTTATTTTTATAATTTTTTAAGGGTCACTCAGATTCTTTTAATTGTTTTGTTTTACATACCCTATTTTTTTCGACTAGTTCATCTCTATAATTTATCAAGTCATGTAATATCCATTGAAATTATAAATTTATAAAAGATTTTATTTTTCATAATATTTCTTAAAAGATTTAAAATTATAAAATTAATAAAAATAATGCACATATGTTTTATTCTATATTTCATGTAAAATTCACTTTAAGTTTTCTAATTTTAATTTAGTTAATATATTCTATAATTTACTTGAAATATTAGTTTAAATTGATCAATGAAATGGAATATTAATGTTTTTAAACAAATTTCTAATCAATTTTTATATTTAAATCACATGTGTACTAGAAAAATTGCCCTGATGTGCATTTACATCATGATAATTTAATAAATAATTTGCATTGTAAGCATGATTACAAAGTATATTTTTTGTCTAGCAATTTACCTGAAAAATGATAAGAGGAGTCACATTAGCTTTTATTAAAAGTCAATGCTCACATTGACAAAGTTATAATAAAAAGGTTAAAGTAAATTTGTATAAAATTATGTTAGTGATATGTACATGAAGCCTTTTGACTCCATGAACGATCCCTGCATTAAAAAAAAAAAAAAAAAAAAAAAGGAGAAAATTTGGAAATTTGACTAACTAGAACCGAATCATCCAAACTCAACCGAAATTCAATGATTCGAGTAGATTCGAGTTTTAATTTGGGTGATTTTTATTTTTTTATTTTTCATTTTGGGTCCGGTAAGTTATTCGTGAAAAGAACTTTAACCCATAAATAACCAACCCACTTGAATTTATTTATTGATGTTTTAATATTCAATCTAAAGTATTTTATTATATGAAAATGAGTATATGACTCAACCCAATCTATGTTTATATTGATTTTTAATCTTATCACATTTAGTTTGAATTTATATTCATGTTAAATATATAATTTAATCTTTATGCAGGTAAAATATATATATTTTTTAACATTTTTATTATATTTTTAATATTAAAAGACTCCAATATATATTTATTTATAGATCAAAAATTATATAACTTATATATATTTTTTATTTTTCATATGATTATTTGTTTAAAATAGGTATTAAATCCTTCTACAATAATGCTCTACAACTAAAAAAAGTCTAACTTGTCCAACCCGACTGCTCCACTTGAATTTGAACTAGGTGTAATTTTTTATCACCCAGCCCACCTATCCGGTTACACGATCTCTAGTCATATGAGATCTACTTTTATAAATAGAAATAAGTGTGCAAAATTATTTACTCCATACATTTAAAAAAATAATTTAACCTAAATTAAAGAAAGGGAAAAGAAAAACAAAAGTTGAGGCCATGGCAAGTGGTTTCAAACTTTAAAATCTTAAAAAGAAATCCAAATGCAGCTATTTTCAGTATTTCATTTTTTTTCTTTTGTTTACTTAAACAGTATATAATTGACTTTTTATTGTCCCCTAATCTATAATACACCTTCTTAACAATCTTATGACTTTTTAGTATGAATCTCTAAAATATCTTCCCACATGTCACTTGAAGAAAGACTTTGATAGTATATGACCACCCAATGAAGAGAATCTTATTGCCTACCTTCAATCTCTTATAAATAAAAATTATATTGTTAACACGAGATGAAGTGACATGTTAAATTAACGGATGAAGGAAATAAGCACATATATATATATATATTTGTAAGTATAGTTTTATTGTTTAATTATTTTAGAAATTAAAAATATTTTATATTGGATAAAAATACTTTAACATGAAAAAACGCATATTTACACATAAGAGTACTTAATTAATTTCAATGGTGTTAACTTTTTATGGTCAAAATTTTAGAAAAAGCCTATTTAGTGTGGCAATATTATGCTTATCATTCAACTTTAAAATAGGAAATTCTTCAACATGTCCTTTTTTAGGGTCAAATAAAATAACATATAGGTTAAAATTTTATTAGAGTTGATCATTGATACGCCTCCTGTAGTTTACACAGTCATTTTTTTTTTGGAATGTATATAATAATCTATAAAACGCGTAAAGTTCATCTCCTATTATATCACATCTAACTATAACTTGATAAAACTAATAAAAAATATTTTACTTTTTGAAATTAAATATTTTGATCGAGAGAATGAACTGATTCAATGTGTTTCACTATTGTTAAAAAACCTGATTTTTGAACTTCTAGAATAATTGAATGTGAAAATATTATATGTTAAACATAGACAAATTTGATTTGTCATTTTTTAACTATTAAATAGATAAATCAATTTTTGTACTGAAATTATAAATTATGATTGTATGCATCGATCATATATCAAACATTAACTCATCAATATATACATGAGTGCACCTTTCCTAAAATAATATGCATTTGTTCCTCTCATCTCACATGTCTTAGTATAATATCATTTTCAACTATACATCACAAAACAAGTCATTGTGAAATGAAACTTGTCAATTTTTTAGGTATGAGTTAAAAGGAAAAAAATGGGTATGCTTGTGAGTGAGGAATGCATTGATTGTTACGTTTTACTACTTCATATTTGGCGGCTTTGAAAAAAAAACCTGCGTGGTTGGTGATGTATGTATATATATATATATATATATATATATATATATGACATGGAAGTGGTGGTTCAAAATACCAACCACTGATTGTTACGTTTTACTACTACAAGTCTACAAGTCTACAAGTCTACAAGTCAAGTTTCTTAACCCTTTTGATTGCAAAAGCAGCATCATTATTCTGTTACAGTGCTATCTAATTTTGTTGGCACTAATATATTGCATTGCATTACATTACTATAAGACAATGTTTCCGATATTTCTACCTGGTGGATATGAATTCTCCTGTCTCGAAAAGGGTCCGTTTGAGAAAAAAATGAACATTCTTTTTTTTCTTTTTCTTTTCAAAACATATATATCTAATTAAATTATATTTTTATCCCTCCTTCCCTAAAGGTCTTATAAGTTCAAAGTCAATTACTATAGGCCCAAGGTAGCCCACAAGCCAGTTTAACTACCACCATTCCATTACATAAGAATAATATTGTAGGTACCTTAATTTATGTGACAAGAATTAGAAGGGCAAAATCCGTACGCTTTTTATTTGGTTCAACCACCAAAGTGTTTTAGAGATCAAGTTAGCTTTATATATCTGATGCGAATGATAATTTCTGAGTGGAAGATGTCTCACTCCCACCAGAAATCCTTCCTGCTTTTGTTGCTGATGTAAACCATTTTAAGTATGTCTTATTAATGGATAACTTTTATTTCTGTCTCACAAAGATTGTCACTGCAGCAGTGCACATGCAGAAAAACGAAATTCATCTACTGTTTAATTGAGGCCGCAACAACAAAAACAACATTATTTTTATTGTTTTGTAATATCCTTGTAAGCAAAATTGTTTTCAATGATTCATCTCTATTTTTGTGAGAAAAGGAGTAGCAAGATTGGGCCAGGACCAAAATATGCTTTCGTGAGATGGTTTATCATTTGATTCATGCCATCAGACCAAGCCCAACTTTGATGTAATCTGATTCAATTCATATATGTAGATCATGTATTTATGTGAAATATGGACCTATTTTGGCAAGGGAACCTTCATTTGCATCAAGCAATTTGTTCTATGTGTTAGCCTTTTTGTTCTATGTGTTAGCCTTAGTTCTAACAAACATAACACCCTTACATGAATAAGGTCAAGAACACAAGTATTTCATACATCATAATCATCTTACATTAGTGAAAATATGATAACAGTGTTTATGTATATAAAGCTTTAGAATGAACATCAATTAACAAAATCTACAACTTCCTTCCCAAAGTTTAGCCCAAAACAAATACTAATCATTTTGATTCCTTTGTTTTAAGTTGGCCAAAAAAACTCATCTGATTTTCTAGTGATCAAATAGCCAAACTAATTAAAGCACAGCTAATACCAGTGACCGATCGAAGCTACTCCTTAGCCCTCTAGCTCTACCTTTGCTCTTCTTCTTCCCCCCAGCTTCCATCTTATTCCCAAATGAAATCACAGCCTGCACGTTATGATGTCTCGTATAATCCTTACTAGCACCACCATTGATTAGTATCCTTGTAATTCCAACATAATGCAAAGACTCTGCTATTTGCAGGGCAGTCACACCTTTATTAGTCCTTGCTTCAACATCAACTCTTTTCTTCACCAACAACTCTATCACATCCGCATGCCCCGACTCTGCAGCACAATGCAACGCAGTGTACCCGTCTTCATCTTTAGCATCCACATCAATCCCCTTCTCTAGCAAAAAACGAACCGCTTCAATTTGTCCTTTAAAAGAAGCTCTATGCAATGCTGTCCATCCATTTTGGTCTCTCCCATTAATAGCAGCACCATTTTCAAGCAACTTTTGTATGTTCCTCACTTCTCCTTTCCTTGCAGCCAAACACAAACTATCTCCAAGTTTAAGCGCATCAAAAAGACGATTTTGACCATTCTCTGCTGCAACATCATAAGCTGTTTTGCCTCCCCTGTTTCTCACATCCTTTTTAGCACCCTTTTGCAATAACAGCTTCACCATGTGTTCATCTCCTGACCCTGCAGCTATATGTAAAGGGGTGTCACCATCTTGAATGTTACGAATATCGGGTTTGGCTCCATTTGCTAATAAAAGCCTTGCACAATCACGCCTGCCTTCTTCAACAGCAAGGTGTAAAGCTGTGTTGCCATCTTTTGTGAGGGAATCTGCATGAGCCCCTTTGAGTAATAAAAGCCTTAGAACCTCCATATGTCCACCTGCAGCTGCAAGATGAATTGGACCCCAAGTTGATGATTCTGAACGTTCTGTATTGGCTTTATGAGCTAATAAAAGCTCAACAATTAAAGCTTCCCCAGAAGACGAGGCAACCTCAAGTGGGGTTGAACCAGAACGACTAGGAGCCTCTATATCAGGCTCAAATTCAAGAAGTAATTGAACAAGATCAGGTCGGCTTTGTGAAATTGCCAATTGAAGTAAAGTCTGTCCTTGTTTGTCCAACGAGTCAGCAGCCTTCCATTTTGGGTCACTACGTTCTAATACTCCTCTAATTTCATCCATTGAACCATCTGCTACCAATTGAGATAAAATTAATGAACCCACAAACATAATTTTGATGCCGCTGTCAATAAAGACTTGTTTTTTTTTGGTAGTGAACCAGTCGTTGGGGACAGCATCAAACATTGATGAAGGTTCTTTGATTGCTGCACCTGGGACTACAACACTATGCAAAAGGAATGAGTCATCACAATGAGGAAAAGAGTGAGGAAGATTTGAGTTTGATCCAGGTGGGATATGATAGACAATTTCTAAGGTTAGGGTGGCCAAAGGCGATATGATCCCGGATTGGGGTTTGATTGTATAACGGGTCTTGATCAATGGTTGAAGCCTAAAAGCAACTGGCATGGTGTACATGACATTTCTCAATGTCAGTTCGCCATAGCATTTTTGTCCTGGTTCAATTCGAATTGGGACAATGTTTGATGGGTCTAAGCTAATAAGCCTGTCCATCTTAGACTTCTGCTACGTGGATTTAAATTTGATTGGCTTTCTCTTGAGTTTAGTGGGGATTTTTGGTGGGTTTAGAAGGCAGAGTAAAAGCCATGAATGAAGAGGAAAAACTGAACAAGAAGAGAGTCGAAAGAACTGAAAAAGAAAAGTTTGGTGGCTGTGATATAAAAAAGAGAGAGGGTGAGAGTCTGAGATATTGAGGGAAAGGAAGGGGCCGGCTGTAATTAGAGAGTGCCAAGTGGTGGTGTTAAAAACAATGCTAAACTTGCTCTATCCGGCGTTTGAACTGTGTAATTCCAATGATACAGTTGCAAACGTTAAAAATATGAAATAACTAAGCAAGGTGTTGACTAGGTGATTTTTTTAAAAATATATTTGTTTCATCCATTTTTTGTATTCAAATCCTTATCAGAGATGCTAAGAAGTAAAATCTTCATTCCTATCATAAATGTCCAATCATTAACTGAGCGAGATAGATAATTAGTCTAAATATACTTATATTTACTAGAATATACTGACACTTAATGTAAAAAAAATTAAATTAAATTTCTTTCAAGTGTCGTATAATCAAATTTATCTTCAAGGCATTAGCAAAGAAATAATTTTTTTGCACAAATTGCTTCTTTTGATTGAAGAGAAACTATATATAAAAGGCTTTTTTTGTTGCTATTAGCTCAAATACAATGTAACCACAAAACCTATTAAGTTACTGAGTTAATTATTAAATAAACTTTTTTAATTTATTGCTTATTAAAATAAGGATTTGGTGATTAGTGATATTATATTTCATCACCAAACAAGAAAGAATTAATATTGTAAATAAATTCTGAGTGGCCAAGGCTTGATTTTTCAATTTTTTTACTTAGCTATCTACAGCGACAACACTATATATATAAACACAATCTATATGTAATTACTTGCCACGTGGATCCCCCATTTGGTTGTCAATACAAAGCTGGATTGTCCTTGGATACCTCAAATTGGATTCACTTATTTGCTGTTGTTAAAAACTTCTGAATAAACCTTTGGACCTTCCAAATACTTACTAACATCTCCTATACTGTGATGATGATGTAGTAGCAGTCACTTCAGATCACAATAAGAGATAATTATAATTATTCTGAAGGATTTGAACCAAACCAACATTTAGGCCAAAGTTATATATTATACTAAAAAAACAAAGTTAGAATGTAACATTATTGATATTATTCTAATTTTTATTTTTTTAATGATAAGATATTTTTCATAACAAATGTGTTTGACGATTGTTGCTATGAAGTACCGATTTTTGTCACTAATAAATATAGTGTCAATTATTTAACTTATTGCAATACTAAATTTAACTGCAAATGTACAATGTGATAAACATGCATAAATAGAATTAGTACTTTAAAACAAAAGAGAATTATTCAAAGGATTTGAACCAAACCAACATTTAGGCCAAAGTTATGTATTACTAGAAAACAAAGTTAGAATGTAACATTATTGATATTGTTGTAATATATATATATATATATAAATTTTTTTTTTTCTTTTGTAAAGATAAGATATTTTTTTCGCAACAAATGTTTTTGACTATAGTTGCTATAAAGTACCGA
This sequence comes from Quillaja saponaria, assembly GCA_029379385.1. Lineage (NCBI taxonomy): Eukaryota > Viridiplantae > Streptophyta > Magnoliopsida > Fabales > Quillajaceae > Quillaja > Quillaja saponaria. The sequence goes on from CM055607.1 coordinate 24,474,362, forward strand.
TTTTTGTCACTAATAAATATAGCGTCAATTAATTAATGTATTGCAATACTAAATTTGGCTGCAAATGTACACTGTAATAAACGTGCAAATAGAATTAAATATATTGTTTAATTGTTCATGGGATGAATATTAAGAAATACTATCTACATATGAAGTGAATCTGACCTAAATGGAAGAAGGGCATCTTGTATAGTTCATTTTTCTCAATTACAAAAGACAAAAAAGTGGAATATACATGTTATGTTACATACACTAAGTAAAACAAAGAATTATGATATATGTTGATACTTCCGAAGTAAGGATGGCAATTGATCGGGTTGGGTCGGACCCGATTCGATCTAAGCATGATCCAAAGATTTATTAGATTGGATTTGATCCAATCCATTAGATCCATGGGTCATGATGGATCAGCGCAACCAAATATGGATCCAACTTGGATCCAACCCATCTAGTTTTTTTTTTTTTTTTTTTAATTAAAATTTGAATTATGCAAATTAGTCAACATAAAAACTAAGTGTAAACAAAAAGAAATTAGTAAATTTATTTTCTAAATATTATTGTAGTAAATTATCTAAAGTTTAATAGGTAATAATGGATAATAAATATCCTATTTTTTAGTCTATTTCTTTATATAGATCTGCAACAACTATTTGATTAAATAATTAATAAAAATTTCTAGATAATTATTTAAGTAAATAATTTATAAAATTTATTAGATTCATAAAATTGAGTTTGAAAAGAAAAAAAAAAATAGCTATATTTAAATTTATTAATTTATGTGTTTTTGATATTCTTATATAGATTTGTACAAATTATTTAAGTAAATTTATTAGGTAAATGTTTCTAGATTATTCTAATTTTTTTTATTTTTTATATTTCTTATATTTTATCAACTCTTGATATTATTCTAAAATTTTCTTTTATTTTATTATATCGTGGTGTATAATTTATAATTTATAAAAATACATTAAGTAAACAAAGCTTAATTTTATTTGTAAAGAAAAAAAAAAAGATGGATCGATGGATCGGATCAGGGATCCATGGATCATGGCCCGATCTGATCCAAGTTGAAAATTGATCCAACAACTTGGATATTGTCTCATCCATCTTTATTGGATCGGGTCAAATATCCGACCTGACCCGATTCATTGCCATTCTTATTCCACAGTGGTGTTATTATTGTTCTAATCACATTGATTTAGGATTTAATTTCGATGGAGTTAACTAAACGGATCACTTGGAAATATTTTATAAGCTTAATCCAACCTTTGAGTTGAATTGAGAGCCTTTAGCTCTATATAGTAATAGTTCCCAAGGCAAAAATATTTGTCAACACTAATTTAAATACTATAATAGATTCTATGAAGTAGCCTTCCCCTTCATTGTTTTGAAGGCTTAAATCCTTACTTAATGTCATTGTTTAGTTTTTATATATTTACAGATCAATATTGGAGTAGCTTTTGAAGTGCTCTCACCTTAGTTGCATCTGAGAAGTCAAAGGAAAGGAGTATATCTCTAGTATATGTTGAAGAGACACTTCACGCAAACTTGATAATTAATGCTACAAAGACAATATACATTGTTACTTGTTAACAAATTATGAGCTGTTAAATTAAGTTGATGCAAAGAGATGCTCATCTTTATGGCTCTAATTAAGTTGGAATGTGCAGAAAATTGTTTCAATTTGTGATGTTATGCATCTAAGTCTAATTTGGATTTGTTACCTTAATTTTCTGACTTATTGTATGTTTTCTATTGCTTTTAAGAATGAGCTAAATATCTTAATATTAGAGTTCAGGTCGAGTTAAAGCACCGAGTACAATTTAAGTACTCAACAACTAATTAAAAAATTTATAATACAAATAAGTTAAGTAAAAATAAATAAATTTATATAATTCAATAGCAAATGATAAAAAATAAATTAGTCACAACAATCAATTGACAAAGATTGTGCATTCGAAACCAAGAAATTAAAGGAAAAGATTGAAGCATAGGGTTCATCTACATTCTCTAGGTTAAATGGGATCCAGTGCCTAACTACCGATTGGTCGACAAGTGATCTAGCCCAATTTATCATGAAATCTTTATAACATCACACGTTCTCTTGTATACTTTGTGACGTAGTTAGGCACTGGATCACCGAACCATGAAGGTGATTCTTAACCAGTCCAACAATAGTAGTGGACATCTTACCATGTTCATGGAATTCATTACATATAAACATAATTTAATAAAATAAATATGAGACATTAAGATTAAAAAAATATAAATTATATCACAAATTATGACAACAAAGTTTTTTACTTATCTCCAGCTATCTGTCTCACTCAAGAAACTGTAGTATATCACAACAACAAAAGTGAGTTACCGCAACAATGACTATGCAACACATAAAAAAAACATTGCTATAAATATAGTATTGCAACAAAAATGAAAAGAGAAAATCCCAAAGCTGAATCTAGGAACTTTAAATAGTTGAAAATTAAAAGGGACTAGAGTGATATTTTTAAGGAATTAGTAGTTCTTGACTACCCAAGATTGCAACAATCAACCTTTGCAACGAAATTGAAGGGGGAAATCTAGTTTTGGGTAGCTGTTTTTGTCCCTCATGAAATGAGGAAAATCAAGCTTGAAACTGGGTAAGTGGAATGCTGAATTCAAACTATTCTTCTTTAAGATTTAAAACTTGTTTTCTTTGATTGAGCACATTGCATGTTCATTTGAAGTTTGAATTTGAAATGTAAAATAGTACTGCATATGTTATAGAAATTCAATTACTATCTTTTTGGAAAATTGCCTAATTTTATGAATTAGATTTGTAACTGTGGTATGCCTATAAGCTGTTTGTAAAAATGTTTAGTTATCTTTGCTTAAGTTTCTTAATATGTTTTTGACAAGTGAGATTGAAGAAAATGATTTTTGAGTGTTACTCCATTTTAGGGAGCAAAACTATGAGGGTTAAGGATGGAGGATATATGAACATAAAGTTGTAAAGGGCAATCCAAATCCAAGGTATACGATCCTGACCTCAAACAATAAATTTTTATTTATTCTTTTTCTGCAAGGAAGAATTACAATCAATTTTCTTAGTCACAAAGTTAGACGATAGTGGATGAATTTTACAACAAAGCAAAGATATGAAAGTTTGACTTTTTGTGAATGATGATGATATGAAAGTTGAAGCTCATAGAGGATCTTGATACTTACTTCAGTTAATAAGCTTTCCATTTTTGTGATGCTCTCTCACACTCTAATTTTTATCAGAGTTCCTCACTTTATAATGTTTTTAATGAAAGTAGCTGTTACTATGAAAATTTTCCCATTTGTAAAGTTAAGAATAGACCTATTCGGCAAAGTCCTTGCAGTTGCTTCATAAAAGTTTTTTTCATTTGTATGCAATCTTAGACTGTTGTGCAATTTTAGGCTTAGTCTTCTGTTTAGAATAGACTTGATGTCAAACTTGACCTTTTCTTTTGTTATGAAAGCTTGCACAGAGATCAGCTATAGTAAATTGATTTGAAATGAATTTAATGTAGCAGAGAATAGTAGTAGTTGAGAAGATTTCTGGTTTAAGCATTTCTCTTTTGAGCATTCAAACAATGAGTTTCAAAACTTCAAGTTTTTCACTTTTTCTAGCAGATGGTTTTTTAAATCAAAACGATGAGTTTGATTTCTATAACGGGTGCCTTTAATAAAACGATCCTAATAGATGCCAATCAATATTATGCATTTTATATCATCTCAATCTTCAAACTCATTAGATTGATCAAAGCGATGAAGCAGCTTTGATAACTTCTTCTGAAGGATCTTGATTAGACATTTGAGTAATTTAGAACATGTTTAAGAACATAATCATTTTATCAAAACGGTGCACTTAATCCCTTTAGTCTTTATCTCCTTTTCGTCTTTTGTGTTATCAATAGTTGTCTGATTTAATAAAATGATGCATATCACTTATGTAGTAAGTTAACATTAAATAACTAGGAAATTTAAACTTTTGACTTGATTTCAGCAGTTAGCCCAAGCAGATAATGATTTCAGTTGATATACTTTTTGAGGTAGCTTATGAAGCACTCGATGATGATTTCATGGTTTCAATGATTTGATCAGCTTTTATCAGTAGTTGTCTTTTCAAAAGTTTGGTCAGTTTATTCAGAAGATATCTTTCAGCACTTGATGATTATGCTGATTGGCTGTCACTTGCATTTCAGCACTTGATAGATTTGCTGATATATTGAACCTGGCGTTTCAGTACTTGATAGATCAGCTGATCTACTGATACTAATTTGTTAGCACTTGACTCTTCAATGGATAAATATGATTAATTAAATGGAGTGTTTTATTATGATATCCTTGTAACCAGCAAGTTAATTAAGGAAGACTTCACAAAATTGTGAGTTTTAATCTTTTAGTAGCTCTTCAGTCTTGTGAGAATATCTTCAAATGATATCATTGAAAGCTAGATACTTTGAATGGAATCCTCAATTGGTTGCTTAAAACTTTATTCAATCATGCTAAATAAAATAGAAAGTCCAGGCAACTCTATTTGATTCTCTTGGTAATCCTCATGTTTGGGTACATGCAAATAAGGTATAAGTATTGATTAGTTTTCCAACAATGATAATGTTTTAGTGAGATAAAGAGAATTAATTCACTGATCTAATTGAATGATAAGTTCAACTATTTGTTCTTTGGGAAAAACAAAATAAGTAAATGACAGATGAAATTATTATTTTGTAAGCAGTAAAAGTAAAGTACAAGGTGATTCAACAAATATTTTTGTTGAGCCCTGCAACTTAGCTGTTAGTTGATTGAAATCTCAAGGAGTGTTTGAGGAGAGGACATAGCTTGAGGGATTGGTAAATCACTATAAATCTGTTGAGAAATCTATCTATTCCTTACTCTTTTTATTTTTTGTTGCTGAGTATTTTATATTATACACTTGATTATTTGTTGTTTCATTTGAAATTTAAAAAGTGTTTTCTTAGTGGATCAAACTATTCGTTCTCTCTAGTTTTCCTTCTTGGACCAGCAAGATTAAAGATCAAATCTGTAGTGGCTAATAATTGAATAGATGTTTAAATTCTTTATTTGAGTATTGTAGACCAACTGACAAATCGTGATCCGTTTGCTACAATTAAAGATTACAGCAATATTTTCACTGATTCTTACATTTCTTAATTGGATAAATGAATCTGAGAATTGTTCTCAAATTTATTCATGATAACCTTAAAATTTGAAAAGATGATTCTAACAAGTATTGTCAAGAATGCCTATGAAGATGAGTTTCTTAGTCAATAATTGTACTGGGAGGATAACTTATCAGCATAGTAGTATGTGTGACCCACCTGTCAAAAGGCTTCTAAAGCCACATGACATAATGGATAAAGTAACAACAACAACTTTAAATTCAAGATAGTTGTTATACCAAATTTGAATCTCTTAAAACCTCAATAGAGGCAAGAATGTCAACAGGAAAAAATAGATTATAATATTACCCCCATTACGGTTAGAAATGATATTGGAATAACAATTGCAAGAAAAATATTGCAATGACAAAAACTTTGGGAAGACAATTTTTTCAGTTACACGAAATGGTTAGTAGTTAAATTAGATATTGGATACAGGATGTAATTCTCATATTTGCTATATTAGACTCATGTACTTTCTCTACTTGGAATTATCATTAAAAATGTTCTATAACTAATGAGACTAATTTAAAGTACCAATGACAATTAAGAATATAATATCTATTTCTTTTAGACATATAACTTTTTTTTAATTGGTTTTAATAAAAAGTTATTAATCATTGGTACTTAATTGGTTAGGTGATTTTAACTAGATGGTAAAATCTTAGAACATTGAACAAACTAATGAAGAAGACCTATGAATTCTTAAACAAGGGGTGGTTATCTTTACTTCATTAACTTAAGTAAAAATAATTTTGGATTAAGTGTATTTATTGAAGTACAAATATGACACTTTTGAAAGGTTCAAAAATTTCAAATTTGAAGTTAAAACTTGGAAACTCTTAGAAGATATGAAAGAGATGAAATACTTAGAATAATGAATCTGGAATCAATTCACAAGAAAACGAGATTCTCACATAGTTAATTTTTCTTAAAAAATGTAATTATATGATATGCCTACCCCAATTAGATACAGTACAATATTAATGAGTTATACTAATTTTTTAGTAACATTATAAAATACAATTAATTTAATTTATAGTGTTGAATCTAAATTTATATGAATGACTTCATATTAGAATATTCAGGTGAAGGCTTAATTTACACCTCCTCAATAAGCTCTCTATTAAGGAATGCATTTTTAACATCCATTTGAAAGAGGAACAATTTGTGAGCAGAAGCAACGACAATAAGATCTTGAACAGAAGTGAGACGAGCAACAGGAGCAAAAGTCTCGTCATAATCAATGCCATACTCATGTGTGTATCCCTTTATAACCAATCGTGCCTTGTAATGTTCAATATTGCCATCTGCATGAGTTTTGATCCTGTACACCCACTTGCAACCTACAATAAATTTTTCTAACGGCAAATAAACTAAATCCTAAGTTTCAATTTTAGTGAGAGCATCTAATTCTTCATTCATAGCTTATTGCCAAAGAAGGTCACAAGAAGCTTCTTTAAATGTGGTAGGTTCATGTAGAGTAATAATAAGTGCAAAATAGCAATGATAATCTTGTAAAAGAGTATTAGTTTTATGGATCCTACAAGAAGAATGGTGTACCTTAGAAATAGATGATGAAGCATATGGTAAAGGATGTCTGGACGTTGACAAGGAAGGCAGACTTGGAGCAAGGGCAAGAAGAGTTGATTGAGCTGGAACCGGAGCTAAAGTTGGAAATGCTTCCATACCCTAGGAAGCAACACATGCGAGAGTGACGTTCGAGTTTGTATTGTTCATGTGATTGGAGTTGAGCGACAAACACAAACAAATGTAAGAGATTGTAATTTAGACAATTAGCATGTAAAACCTCATAAGGCGACTTAGCATGTAAAACAATGGAAGGAGTACAATTTATAGTGTAGACTGTAGTGATAGCAACTTCACCCTATAGTGACTCAGGAAGAAAGAAGACTGTAGTAAGGCATTAATGGTTTCACTGCCATGTTCAACAATTTAACTAGGGGATATAAGATTGTGAGCTAATGATGGAATGAGAAGAGTATTAGAAATAGAAAGTGTAGATATGGAAAATATCTCCTATATGTATGTATATAAGGTAGTACCATCAGCAGTGTGTATATGAGGGATAGAAGTGTTTAGTGTAATGTGTGAAAATAAGCTACAACTAGAAGTCATATGATTGTAACATACATAATCAAGCAACCATGGTTTTGTACTTGAAGTTGTAGAACATGTAAAAAAACTAACGATTGAAGAACCAATTTTATCACTAGTGTTACCAGACTAAGAATGTCTATAAAGGGAAATAACTGCAATTCTTCTGCAATAAATTGCATAACAGTGAAAGAAGAAGGACATAATAGATGAAGTGTTTTCTGTACCAACAGAAGCTAGATGAAATGAATTTTGAGGTTGAGATTTATTATGCCACTGATATGTCTGAACAATAGGTTTATACGACTTACATTTCTCCATAGTATGTGAACCCTATTTGTGAATGTTACACCATTTAGGATTATTTTTCTAACACTGTTTAGTTGTGTGTTTGTCATATTGCTAATGATGTTTACACCAATGTTGTGGTTGTGAGGACCCAAATGAAGTAGCCAGAACAATTTGAGTAGCTGAAGATAGTACAAGAGAGGCAAAGGTTTTCTTTTTTGTTTTCTCAGATTTTATCTTTGCAAGTACAGCAATAAGAGTAGGAACTGGACTTCTATTAAGAAAGGAAGAACATCTGATTTCACAATCATCAAGAAGATCCATAAGAAACTATTTGATTTGTTTCTTATCACGGGCAGCAAAATAGTGTACAAGACAGATAAAACATTGTGTATAATGGGATTTGCTTATCCCCGAGAATGATCATTTGGCTATAATAATCTTGAACTGATTGACCTGGAATCTGTCGATGATAGTAGAGCTCTTGATCGATCTAAGATTGAGAACTGAGATCAAAAGTAATATTTGTGGCAGCTACATAATCCAAAAATTCCTTTGTAGTGGAAAAAGATCCAAAAAGCTAGTTGACTTTGGGATAATTGTATTAGATAACAAGCTAAAAATTTTGGCATTGTTGGCTTCCTTATCAGCAAGTTTGGTGGCATAGTCAAAGTTAGAAGAAACTGGTAGGGTAATAATATCGATGACATAACCCCAAAACTTGCGACCTATAAGAACCAATGCATTTGTTGCTGAATAATTATCATCTAAAATAACTTAATAACTTGAATGGGAAGCACACCATCATTTTGAGAAGTATTTTTTTTTTTTGGGTACTGGCTTGGGCTTGAGCTTGGGCTGGTATGTTGCCGGGCTTAATTTGGCCTAAGGACTGGACTTGGCTGAGTGATATGAACTGGGACGAATCCCAAACTCAAATGAGGAGACGGTTTTGTTGGATGTGGTGGTGAAGTAATTTGACAATGGTATGAAAATGCTAGAAAATGTGATAATCTTCCACTGCAAAATAAACATAGATAAATTGTATTCCGACTGCATTGATAAAAATGTTATTACCCACAACAAAGGACACCTAAAACAAAACATAAGCAGCAACGTTTTTATCTTATTTATAATAACTCAACAAGTGAATGTTGATTTCTTCCGAAAAATTGGATAATAGGGAACAAGATAGTTGTGGTCTGTGCCTAATTCCATTAGGGAATAAAATAAGAAATTATTAATTAAAAGTAAAAAATTAAATAAAAGGAGGTTGATCTAAAAACACCATTGTCATCACCTATAATTAGACAATAAATAAATAAAATATATACAAAATGATGAGTTTGATAACTGAAATTGGAAAATTTAAGACCAAACAAAGTCCACACAAATTCTTGACTCCTGCAAACTTTGAATTGCCATCTCATCCTCATCATTAGGCTGGCTGTTTTGGTTGTTGCTCTTCAACAATTTCCTCACAGCAGCAGTAACTGAACAAGAAGAAGATGAATAATATGGATGTGCTGCCAAGAAAGCTGAAGGATCTGCTGGCTTATTATGCCTAACAAGTTCAGAGAATAGAAGTACAAGTGAAGCCATGAGGGAAAGTAAAGCAAAATATGATTTTTCTTTTCTGAGAATAAGGTAATTAATTCTGATAACAAAGAATTGTTGGGTAATTCATAAATTTATAGGGAGGGGTGGAATTAATTGGAAAAATTGGGAGTTGAAGGAAACAAAAACAAACAACAGGTAGAACACAAAGAGACAAACAAACAGGGGCGTGTAAAAGCCGCTGATTTTCACCGCAGTCGGTATCTTTTTGTGTTGGTTTCATTGCAAATCTACCGACCACTGCAAACAAACTGACGGCACACAGTTTTAGGGCATCTTTCTTCCTGATTGGACTTTCAATTTTTCGTTCGTTTTGAGCTGGGCTAGTTTAGATAGGTAGCCCATATGTCCCAAAATCCTGGCCCATTTCTGATATATGATTTGTAGTCACATATTTATGTTATCTTGTTTACCAAATTCTAAAAATAATTGGATGAAAATCCAAGATAATCTACTTAGGCGGATTGAATCATGCCCACCCGATCTGAACTTATCAAAACCGTGATCTGAAATAAATATAAAAAAAATTCAAATCCAATACTCAACATTATAATTCCTAAATCTAATGGACAAAGTGTTTACAAAGAACCCATAAAAAATACTTAAGTTTATATTTTACAATAAAATGTTCATTCCTTAAATACATAGTTATTAGAATTGTTAGACAGATGTTTATTAAGATGTTATAAATAAAAAATTAATAATACTTAATAATTAATTATAATTTTAATATTATGTAATAAATAAATTATTATTTTTAAATTTTAAATATTATATTTAACACAATTTAACAAATATAAATTATATTTATTATGATTTGAAAAGTATTCTCAAAATATCTATTAAAAAATTTATTATTATTTAGATATCAAATAATCAACTTGAATTCTCAATCTAATCGATAATCTTTTTAGATCTGAGTGCAGGAGATGATATTACAAGTAAAACGAAATACATAAATAACAAAATAGTAATCTTGGCAACCGAGTTGGGGTATTTGAATTTTGAATGTTATACCCATATTTTTTTTTTTTTATTATTATAGGTGTTGATCTGTGTATTAAATAATTAATTTTGTACTTCACAAAGAAAATATTAAATTTATTTCACCTAATTAAAATAAGTAATAGCATGATAAAAATTTACAGAAAACATTTTGTATTTATTTTTAAAATATATCCTTTATTATTACTCTGTCAAGGTGCAACATTAATGGGGCTTTACAATAAGCTTGCCTATTTAACATCTCACCAACGAAACATTAACAAAGTTGGCAAACAAAACAAACACAATCTTTTTTCCTTCTTTTTTTCTATTTCTTTTCCATCACATCTCCTCAGTAATACACCTGCAAAGGCAACAAAGAAAAAAAAATGTGAAGATTTTTATCAAATGCAATAAATCAAAGGAAACATATTTAAAACTGAAGAATAATAACAAAGTAATCCATAACTCGCTAATAACAAATTACTAAAAAATTTGTAACATTTATGAAAATAATTTTGAAAGTTATTAAATACATAAATTATTTCATTTAAGATTTTAATTTATAAACACCATATTTATTATATTTTTAACAGAGTTCTCAAAAAAAAAAAAATTTAACTCATTTTTAAAGAGTACAAAGTGCAACTTTATTTTTCAGCTTCCTGAAAAATAGAAAATTGATGGGTATTATGATATCATAATTAAGTTGGTGACCATAATAATAATATTAATGAATTTATTACCTTAACAAAGAATATGGATCAAAGGATTTAGTCACTGTCACTGCTGCTGCTATCATGACCATGGTGATCATGTCCATGTTCATGCTTCTTATCCTTCTTCTTCTTCTTTTTCTCATCCTTGTTCTCATGTCCTTCACCCCCATGGATTTTGTCCTTGATCTTGTCCACCAACCCTTCTTTGTGCTCTCCTCCATGTTGCTCTGGTTTGTGCTCTGGTTTGTGCTCACCCTTGTGTTCCTCTGGTTTGTGACCTCCAACATGGAGGGTCTCCTCAATCTTTTTGATGATTCCTGCCATTGTTAAATTTCTATCTTCTCTAACTCTGTATTGAAATGAAATGCTTGTGACTAAGTGTGCGCGACTATTTCCAAATTTATAGCCAACTCAGTGAAGGAAATATAAAATTTAGAGACAGATTATCCACACGGTTTGGGGTGTAATTACCAAGCTGCCCATAGTACGTGTCCTGAGGAATCCTTTCCTTTGTCCCTATCCGATAGGACACGGAGACAGTAAGTCTTTAAAATATACTCCTACCTAATAAAGCGTCCAGGTGCAAGCCATTCAGTTGTTAGTTAAACTACCTTTTTATTTATTTATTTATTTTGGGTAGAAGTTAAACCACTTCAAAATACATTAGATTCGCGTTCTTACTAAAATTTTATAATTTACTACGCCACTTAATGATAATCACATCCTATCAAAGTGTTAACTGGAAAAGAAAAAAAAAATTTGAATTCAAGATTTTAAGGGTGTGGCTTTTGTGCAAATGGGTTTGTTACAAATAATTTAGGAAGTGCTGACAATAAAACATTCATTCTACAAGCTTAATAGTAAATTATTTATTCACAATATGTGATTTAAATATTTAAACATGTATAATTTCACAAGAAAGATCTTGACATGTTAAAATTTAATGATTGAAAGATTTTTACAATACTAAATTTTAAATTTGTAAAAATATACTTATAAAAAAGTTAGTATAAACTTAAACCGAGATTAAGTTTACACATAGAAAAGAAAATAGACTATTGATCAAGAGGGCTAAGATGTAATTGTGTTGGAAGTAGACGAAGAAGCCCGGCACGTCGCACCGTAGAATGTGGCCGACCTCCCGAGTCCCAACCTGTGGGCCACATGATAAAAATCTTGATGGGCGCAAGACTGGTCCCTGGGACAGCATTAGACAATTTCAAAAGGACCCACCGACCAAAATTATTGCCCTACTTTTCTTTTTGAAGATTGGGTTATTATTCTCCCACTTTGATTATTTTAACTAAAAGAATAAATTAATAAAAGAAAACAAATATCCTGATCTCTTTACACTTGGACGGTTAAGAACTTGCCGACGGACTTGTGTGGCTATAGTTTGTTACATGACCCTCAAGATATTTTTATTTTGATTGGATATGGGATCTTCAAGATTGACCAATCATAAAGAAAGTCATCACGCTTGCACAGGCGTAGTCAGACCCCAACGAAAGCAGCATGTGCAAGATCCACAGACCACTCGCTGTAAATTCAACCAGCTCATAAACCACACCATTTTTATTTTCTTGGGTACAATAAACGCACAATTTTTAACTAGGGTAGGTCAAGTAGTTAAACAAAATATACTTCATTCTTTGAGTTCCTAAATTCATAACATTAAAGGTAATCCTGGAAATGAATATGGATTATTTGTATTTGAATTAACTATTTATATTTGAGCTTAAATCTAATTCGGTTAACTTAAATTAAATTCGTACTTTTAGTATTTATGTTTATATTTGAATCAAGAAATTAAAATTAGTTTCTAGATACCGTTTCGGTAAGTTTGAAAACGGAAACGATTCGAAAAACAACATGAAAACGGTATAAAAATATTAATTTTTTAGAAACGCACCTAAACTTATAATAAAATAATTCATAAAATACAAATAAATCCATTAATAAATATATATATATATATAAACAATCTATAAAAATTAAACTAAAACAAATATAAATAAATTAAACTAATAAAAAAATTAATTTATGAACATAACAGTTAATATATTACAATTCTTTCAGTATTGAAAATAAATTAAACTAAGCTTTCCTCTGCCGTATAAGCTTTTTAATTATATGCTTTAATTAATGTTAAAAAGAAAAAAAACACGTGCTGCTTTGTAAAGTAGATAAGTGAGTTTAACTAAAAAAATAAAAAACAGAGACAAGAAAAAAGGAAGGCGCCGCACGGATAAGGCAAATCTGCCGAGAGAAGAAGGGGAAGAAGGGGAAGAAAGGGAAGCAAGTTGTGTATCATGACTCAAACTCAAAGAGCCATTCGATTCAAAACTTAGATCTAAAAATTTGTGAAGTCTCCTCCTCTGCTTGCGCAGACTTCTCCTCATCTGTGACTTCTCCTCCTTCTCCTCTTCAGATAAGCTTCCTTCCTTTTGCTTTTGTCTCTGTCTTCTATCATCAACTCAGAGCTTTGATCTTTTTTTTCAATTTTGTCACCTTGCACTTTTCGTACATTCAAAAATTCATATAAAAGAGTTTGCCGTATCGAACTTTTCGGGTGGAAACGGTGGAAACAGAGCCATTCCCATCGAAATGAAAGGGTTTCGTTTATGTAGGTAGGTTTCGTTTCGGTATGGATGGAAACCAATTCGATTTATCCGTACACGACTTTTTAAATCTTGATTTAAATTCGAATATAAAAAATATTTGATTCAATATTTGATAAATTATCTGTATTACTATTTGAACTATTCAAATATTATTTATAAAATATTTTTAGTATTTGTAAACTATCAACCTCAAATAGTCAATATAACATTCAAATTCAAGAAACAGTATTCAAAGTTATCTCGAGTTCTAGCCTAATTAAGAGATGTAGAGATAGTAAAATTTATGTCACCTCCCACACTACTTGTAAAGAAAACCTTTGTCCTTTGTTCAAACGACACTGCTGCCTTCCTCTGAAGTCACCCGACGAACAAGCACCTCCCACTAGAAATTTCAGTCTCCTCCGTTTATAGTCTTCCAGCAAGCTCCATCACGCACAAAAAACTACCAAAAGAATCAACTCTTCCATATTGGCCGACCCATCCTTTCCCGGCGGAAAAAACCCACCGGAAGTCCCTTCACGGGCCTCACGTGCCATCATCCGTATGTCGGCAACCGATTCTAAAAAACATGTCTTCTCACGTCCTTTTCAAGTTCTTTTAAATAATACTAATTATAGTCATGGGGCGCAACATGTGCATTGGTTTTTATAGAGCCGCAAGGTTTTGGTTATGTCACCTACCATTAAACCACCGGTTTATTCTGATTTCGACTACGTCACAAAACTTGATGATTGGGAAGTCGATAATGCCAAAATTATTAATTCATCTCTTCCCAAAGTCAATCAGCACTTCGGATCTTTTAATTACCACTTGTAAAGGAAGTTTGGGATTATCTGGCAGTCACTAACATTGTTTTTTATCTCAGTTCTCAATATCAAATTGACGAAGACTCCACTGTCTCCGATAGACTCCAGGTGATCAGTCAGTTCAGGAATCCTGAACCAGATCGGCCTTCTTGGGGATAAGCAGTCACATCCTACACTTAATGACTATTATGACTGTGATAAGAAGCAACTAATTCAGTTTCTCTTGGCTCTTCTTGATGATTATAAGGACAAACGCTCTTTCATTCTTAATAGTAGACTTGCTGTGCACTTGTCGAGATAATTAAAAAATGAGACAATTACCACATTGGTGATGAGTTTTGAAAATTTCAGTTATAATTAAGAAGACAACAATTTATAAATTAAATACAAAATGATGAGTTTTGATAACTGAAATTGGAAAATTTAAGGCCAAACAATCATGTCCACACAAATTCTTGACTCCTGCAAACTTTGTATTGCCATCTCATTATCATCTTAGGCTGGCTGTTTTGGCTGTTGCACTTCAGCAATTTCGTCAAAGGAAAGGACCCTGAAGCAGCAGTAGCTGGAGAAGAACAAGATGAATAATATTGATGTATTGCCAAGAAAGCTGTAGTTTGCTGCCGTTATGATGCCTAACAAGTTCAGAGAATATATAGAAGTACAAGTGAAGCCATTGGGAAATCGAAGTAAAATATAATTTTTCTGAGAATCAAGGTGAGTCTGATTCTGGGTGTTTAATTGTGGTTCATGACAAAGAAAATTGTTGGGTGTGTCATAAATTTTAGGGGTGCATGGAATTAATTAGTAGTTGCAAAAAATGGGAGTGAGGGAAAGAAAACCAAAACAATACATGTAGCCCGCTTGTTTAATTTGTTATTAACACCTGGGCCTGGTTTCCAGTAAAGCACAAAATTTTTAGGGCACCTTTCTTCCTGATGACGTTCAAGTTTTGCGCTGGGCTAGATGGACGTTCATCTGTAAAAGTATATTCCGGTCCGATATATCAGATATGTAGTCATGTATAATGTTAGCCCACGTCAATTAGTTCAAATTTTGAAATTTAAGATATCTGTGTGATAGTGCAAATTAATTTATATTTTATAATTTCTAAAATTGTTAGAATATAATATATGAATTTCACATATATTTTATATTTATTGGATTATTTTAAACAATAAAATTTTATTTTATTTTGATTTTAATAAATGAAACTAGAAGAGATAAACCATTTTCAAGTCTAATAGATAAATCGCTTTTCATTTTTTTTCCTACTTTCTTGACATTTACAGATTAAACAATTCAAAAAAATTGCATAATCATAATATAATTAACTAAAACGTAGTCCTCAGCATCATAATAGAAAACTTAAATAAGTTTAATAAGATAGAATGTTGCAAACCACGTACGTAATTAACAAACTTAGTTCAAAATTCTTCTTTTTACAAAACACAAAGAAATATATAATTTGTGCGTATTCTAGAATTTTAAAATTCATGGGTACTTTTAAAAGTTCTGACTTTTTTAAAATTTTTATTTGTAGAATTCATAAAATACTTTTAATCTTATCCATTCACACTATTTTTTTAAATCTCAACTATCCAAATAATTTAATTTTAAGTTATATTATTTTATTTAATTAATAAATTGAATATTATATTAAAATATACCATATTTTTATTGTAAATCCTAACCATAAGTCTAATCCTAACCTAACCCTAATCTTAGCCCTAACCTAATCCTAACCCTAACCCTAATCTTAGCCCTAACCTAATCCTAACCCTAACCCTAATCCTAATTCTAATCTTGATTTCAATTTTAATCATAAATTATTTGGATGGTTGAGATTTAAAAAAATAAGGTGAATGACTAAGATTAAAAGAATTCTAAGAATTCTACCAATATGGAATTCTAGAGGATCCAAATTCACTTTTAAAAGCATTTTAAGTGATGTTTTTCAAAACTGGTTTCTGTTTCAAAAATTTGAAAGTCTAATTTTACCTTAACTTTTAATAAAAATTCGTATTTGTCCTTTTAGTTAATTAATGCAATAGGTTAATTATCCATTTTTTATTATTATCAATCTATATTATAGTCAATTGAAATATTCAGAGCAGCATTATAATAAATTTATCAAATATTAATTTTGTGACTTTTACTTATTGAGATCAGTTTTTACATTATGTTACCAAACACTACTAATATGACTTTTTAAAAGCAACTTTAAGAGAGCTAGAAAAGCAAAACATCTCTTAAAAAGTCATAACATTAATAAACCAAGTCTTAGTGTCTTATCTCTATTTAACTACAACTTCATATAGCATGAATTTGCTTTTCGTTGAGGCAGAAACCACTGCTTGTAATATTCTTAAACAAATATCGCACACATATTTCTTTTCCTACTAATTTAGATGTTTTATGTTGAAATTTTATGGAACATATTATTCCCATTTCTCTTTTTTGATTCTAAATGAGTAAAACAGACAGACAGTGAACCATCTTAGTCTTAAAATTTTCGTAGAATTAGAACATCTAGAAAGACGTCTTCAAAAGTCATGTATATACTCCAAGTCTTAAAAAGTTTAAAACAAAAATCCTAGTTAAATACGTCAGTTGAAACACATTTGGCATTCAATAATCTCTTAATTTTCAAAACACAATGTATACATAACACCCAATTAATTTTCAAAACACAATATATACATAACACCTAAAAAGGACCTAAGTCTAATAATCTCCAAAAGTCATTCAGTGACTTAAATTTCACCAGTTGGCCCTGAAAAACAAAACCCATATCAGAAAATAGGATTCCAACAATTAGTCAGGGATCCAAATTTGAAAGTTCATTCTAAATTCTTCATGTTACAGCCCTCATTCTGCTCCGTCATCGTACTAATACTTCATTGGGATTATTGGTTTGGACAATATATGTTTTGCAAATTGTGATGATTAATTCTTATAATAACAACTCAAAATACTACATGTCCGATTAATTAGTAATTGAGATGTTTTTGAGTAAAGGAAATTGAAGTGGGAAGAGTTATAATACTTAAACAATGGAGCAAGAGCAAAAGAAAAGAATAAGAAAAAGTGTGCATTTCTTTGTGTGTGTTTCTTTAATTTGTGATGATTATCACAATAACTTAAAAAAAGTCGATGTTTGGTGATCAAATATAATAACATAAAAGATGACGTGTCATCATTATAGGTTGAGTTTAGTTGTTGTTTACCAAAACAAAAAATAAAATATAAAGTGATTATTGTTGGATGGATGGGATCCATTTATACTAGTTAAAATTAATTCAATTTCAGATAGTTAATAGCTTTTTTATAAGATGATCTTCTCTTAGATTTCATTATTTTCTACTATTTTATCCAGTTAAAATTTACTTTTAGATACTACTTGATTATTGTTAGAAAGTGACTAAGTCTTTTGGATTAGTTAAGCCATAAGATCACAAATTTAGATAAAGATCAAATTCTAATAATTAGATGAAAGCTTGGCATAATCTAATTAGACATGGTAATGGATCGAATCATGATCAACCCGAAATTGATCACGTCTGAAGAAAAAAAATTCGTAGAGAAAATCCTAATTTAATTCAAGCCCAACCCGAACTAATCCAAACTAGATTTTTTATTTTTTTATATATAGTTTGTGTTAATCTGCAAATAGATAATCTAACAGATCATGATTTGATTTTCTTGATCTAAAATAAATATATTATGTAAATTGTTTAGGCTTAAATTTCTTTTGACCAAATCAGATCAAATGTCCAACCTTATCATTCATAAATCTAATCTATCCCCGAATAAGAGAAAGTGTTTATAAAGAAAACCACGAGAAACACTAAAGAAATATTCTAAATATTCAATAATAGGATGTTTGTTTGTTAAATCCTTATCAAAAATCAGTATTTAGATATTGACTTACGAATTGTATCATTCGATCCCAATCAAAAAATACTTTCAATATGTTCCAATGACATTAGAAGAAAAAACAAAAACAAAAATAAACAAGAAAAATATTAATGTTGGTAGCCCAAAACTAAAATCCATGGTCCAAACTAGACACATGAGCAAGGTTCAAAACGTACGAAACTGTTTCCTGTTTTCACACTACCCGAAATGAAACTCATTTATAGAAACGCAACATCGTTTCCACGCAAAACATTGGTGTTTTCACGCGAAACAGGAGCATTTCCACACAAAACGGGGTCATTTCTATAATTTTCACACAAAATTGGTCTACACAAACAGGGCATTTTCATAATTTAAAAATCTAAAGTTTTGACTCTATTTCTTATCATATTTTAGGATTTCAATTGTTTTTTTTTAATTTTATTTGATGTATATTCAGATGGTATAATTTAGCGAAAATAATTCTTTTAAGGATTTCACCTATGTTAGGTTTCTTGTTCTTTTATTTATTTATTATTATTTTTTTATACAAATATTTTGTATTAATTTAGTTTAACTTAGTGATGGATAATATTAAATTTTTAGAACATATATATGTTGGTTCAAATTAAAAAATTCATTAAATATAGGTTGAGCATTTGCTAGTCACTCCACTATTAGTTGGATGTAACTGTAATTTGATATTTTTCTCCAATTTATATGTCCTATGTTTAGAATTTTTGTATATATTTCATAGAATTTTATGTATTAAATTAATAATGTTAGATACTTACAATTATTATAATATATGTTTTATTATATATTTCCATGCGTTTCCACTAAAAATTAACGTTTCCATGCCGTTTCCATACTGTTTCCCAAATCATTTCGGTTTCTGGGCTTGTTGAAATGGTATCCTCGAAACGAATTTTAATTCCTTGCACATGAGTGGGATATTTGAATTTGGATTTACACTTATTTTTTGGCTATTATGATGTTATGCATTATGAATTTTGGACAAGTTTTCATTTTCTATTAAGATAATATACTTAATTATTTAAATCACATTTTTGTATATATATATATGGATTGCTAATGCAGAACGTTGTTGTCTTGTTTGTATGCGTTATCCGAAGCATGTGTAAACTTAGTGACACATTCTAATTTATCTTTAAACTTCAAGTTATGATTTTATAATACACTGTCCTTTGCTTTACTTGATAAATGTATATTGAATTAGTTTGTGTTCATTTTAGATACAATAAGATCTAGAGGACGTGTTACATGCCATAGGAGATAGTAAGATTCTGGCTCCGACTAGGTATCTTCGGTCTTCATGTACCAGTAACCAAAGGTAGAGGTCGGCGAGAACATGGTAGAGGTAGAGATAGATCTGCTGAGCCAGTTGCAGTAGAGGCCTCTGATTCTACTTTAGAATTGTTGGTGCAAGGATTAAACTAAGTACAGAGAATTATAGGTGATTTATTTGAGATTTTGGCTCAACAACACCAGGCTCAGTCACTAGCCTTTTGCAGCTCCTCCTATTTAGCCTCAGCAAGAGACAAACCCTACCGTTTCAATTCAACCAGATCGGGGAGTATTTATGACTTACTGGGATTTCAGGAGATGTAGCCACTAGGATTTTTAGGTGTGGATCCTACACAGATATTTTTCGAGGGTCCTTTTACTTTAAGAGCTGGTGGTTCTCATAGACCTGGAGGTGAATCTACCTCCGGGTGTGGTTTTTATCTTAGAAGTTTTCAGGTAGGTAGAGCCCAGACGAAGCAAAGTTCTGAAGGTCAATTGTAGGTGGCACCATTGAGTAGTCTTCGATCATTTAAAGTTCCAGTATACCCTACTTGTGGTAATAGGCATGCAGGGCAATGTAGTAGGGAGTCGAGCACATGTTTTAGATATGGGACTATAAATCATCGTATCAGGTATTGTCCATGGATGTGGGGACTGTTTACTTCAACTGGGACTGTTTCCTTCAGTTCAGGGTAGACCTCAGCTCCCTGCAACCCCTACTAGATCTTTAGATGGTCATGGTACATTTGTTAGAGGTTCATCAATTGCACATGATGCTCTGGCTTCAAATATAGTGGTGTCTGGTAGATTGTCGCTTACTTAGTTAGTGTTAAAATATTATTTAATCTCAAAGATATGCATTCCTTTAACAGATTAATTTTCATTGATGGGGAAATTTAATTGTCTCAATTCGTTTCTTTAAAACAGTCTTTTAATAAAAACGAACATTGATCAACAAGTCCGTAAATTTTGATCGAAAATTGAAACCATGTAGGTATTTGAAGTTGCAATGAAGCGATAATCTCTAAATCTAGATATTCATATCCTTTTTGTCTGTATCTTTTTCTATTGAAATTTGGGACGAATTTCTTTTAAGAGGGGAAGATTGTTATAACTCGATACGTTAATACTCTATTTTAGAAATTTTGCATATAACTCTTGTATATAAGTGAAATGATAATAAATAAAATAAAGCTAAGGTGAATAAATATTCACATGTATATACAAATATATATACATGTGTAAAGCAAGAATAATTTTTCACTATGAATTTGATTGACTTTGACCTTAAAATTTTAGATTTAGTCTTATAAAATTTTACTTAGGTGAGAAATATTGTATAAACAAAGAAAAATTTAAGTGAATAAGTTTAAATATATATTTTTACACAAGTATAAAATTAGGGGCAAAATATACACCACATAATCAAAAATTTGACCTTTGACTTGATTTTGTTTTGTTTTTTTTTCTTTTTCTCCTTGTCTTATCCTTTCTTGGATTGAGACCCTTCTAAAATCTTCTCCACCGACTTTGCTTCTTCATCCCCTGTTTTTCCTTTGTTTTGGTTTCAAAGTGTGAGAGAGAACAACTGAGTCTTCTTTCCAAATTTTGTGTGTGTGTGGGGTTGATTTCATTGGTGCTTCTTTTACCCTCACTCTAAGTTGCAGCCCTTGCTTTTTGCTACTGCCAAACAAGGCTTGGCATGGTAGTTTCTTCCAAAACAACAACTGGCTTGCTCTTTTTATTTGTAGCAATTGTCTCACCTTTAGAAGGGAACTTCCTTTTTGGCCATAGCTACCACAAGGCTGCTGTAACAGAGGCAGCAGCTCCTTTGTTTATGCGAGGTGTGGTGGTAGCAAGTTTTAAATAGCTGCTGAACTCCTAAGCTGTGCCATGTTCTGTTTTGTGGCTGTTTGAGTAGAAGCTCCCTACATCCATGTAGTCCAGCTGTCACACCCCTAACAGAGGCATGATTGGCCGGAGGAAGAGTAACCAAATCTTCGTAACCTTGATTCAAATAAAAAAGAAATCATGACTCTTGACTAACCAATGAATAAAACTAAAAATTTATAAAATTAAAAGTTTATTGACTAAAACAAATCACAACTTACTGAAAATTTTGATATTCCTTGCAATATGGAACATGTCTTAAAATACAAACCTATAAACTCATGTTCTTACACAACAACAACATAAAGATAATGAGGAGCTCCGCTTCGTCTACATTATCAACAATACAAATACTAAAATATTACATCATACAAAATTTGACACCCACAGTTTTAATGTGACTGTAAACTTTCGTCATTGGCTTCAAGTATGAGATTCTGAAGAATACCTTGTCGTCAAATCCTCAGCAAATCCCTTATTAGTGGTTAACTTCCTTGGAGGTCCTGTTACTAAAAAAGATATCCACAAAAGAGGGGTGAGTCTAACGGACTCCGTGAGTGGAAAATTGTACCTAAAGGACACTAGCATCACTCAACACAAGTATATAACATACATAATAATATTATGATTTAATTCAAAATAAACGTATATATTTGTAATCATCATAAATTCACAACTTACATGACTCATAGAATCATAAATCAATAATAGCATACAAAACAAGCAAAGGGTCAGCAAGTAACTCAGCCTCGCACAACAATATCTCCCTCACTAGGCATTTACGTGCCCGCATAACATATTAATCTCCGTACATAATCTATCCCACCGGGGCTGAGCACTCAAATTTTTTAAAACATTTATCAGAATTAGAATATCTTAGTATTTCAAATTAGAATATTAAGTGCACTTGGATTTCAATTTCGGAGATAAGAATCATTTTTCTGAGAAAATCTCAATTTGTTGGCCCTTATCAACCACAACCAATATCAACTAACATATTCAAATAAATCACTAAATATTGTACTTCCTTATTTTCCATATATCACATCTATTCAAATACACATATAATTACACATAATAATCTAGCCCCTAAAGGTAACAGTTAACCACTCACCTTTAAATGATTTCATTCGTCACTTACACTTACGTTCACGTATCTCATCTAGTCCATATTAGGATTCGGAACTAAAATTTATATTTCCAAACAATACTTAGTTCATAAACGTTATTGTTATAATTTCTTAATTACTAAGCTTATATATCAACTTATAGGTTTATTTATGAAAGTTTTCTATTAAGCCATTACATGTCAAGTATTATAAATTGTACTTTATGTGGTAAGGTTGATAATGAAGAGACATTTTAGATGTCTTGACAATACCTAGGGTAGAAAGAAACAATTGGAAAAAATAGAAAATATTAGCGAGTCAGAATTGTTGAAACTGTCCAAACTTGGGGTTTGGATCCGTGTTCACTCTAACAGTCATATCTTTCTCTAAGAAATTTGAAATCCAGTTTCGTAAAATTTATTAAATACTAGACCCATGTAAATTTATAATGGTATATCATTTATAACTTTTAGATTTATATATCAATACAGTTTGTTCTTTGAATTTGTATCAAATTTTGCAAAATGCAAGATTTTGGCAACTTTGACCTTACCTTATTAATTGAACATAAATTTCTCTAGGAAAATGGAAATCCAATTTTGTTTGTTGGATTTATTAATAGACAAGTATATCTTTCTAGATAGATATCATATATATTATTTGGATGTATATATTAGTACAATTAATTATTTAAAGTTTACTCCTTCTATGCATTTTCACAACCCCCTTGGATTTACATTTATTTTCACTTACATACTTAACCAAATTTATTAAAATCAAGTCTAAACATTATATTCAGGATGTTAAATACCTTTCTTATTTAGAAAATTCTCTTAAAAATTCGATATAGTATTTGAATTCGAATTAATATTTGGTTAAATAATCAGAATAATATATTTTTTTATTAAAAAATTATTTTTATTTTACCAAATGCCCTTAAAATTTTGAATATTTGAAGTTTTGTTCAAATTCAAATTTCAGTTTAGATTCAAATTACTATTCGAATTCGAATATTGGAATTTGATTTCAAATATTGCATTATTCAAAGCTATTCATTTTGAATTCCACCCTTAGTTTTGACTGAAGCTCTTTTAATTGGATTGTGTATTGATATTCTGTCCTATGTATGGTACCCAAAAGATCTGTGTACTTTTCACATCCTTAAAATATGTGAGCTTTTGATCCCCATGTTACTTCCTATCATTAGTTACTAAACTAAGTCTTCTGCTATACCTTAAATACAGCTTTATGCTACCTACTGTCCAAATCATTCCCCTTCTATATAAGTAACCCTAACCTAATTGTTAGGAGTCCCTGAAAACTGAATTGCCAAAGTTCGTCTTCCTGAACAGCCATAAAATTGAATATTGTTAGTCTGTCCTACTTCTACATCCGCATATAATAGCCAATCCTATGCAAATTTTGTTCATAAGTACTTATGAACCCTCAAAGAGGGAATACATAGTTACAATATGTAGATTGAAAATGTTGTAACACATGTTTTTGTACTTAAATCTCTGAGCCTTGAGCAGACTCCTTTGCTGTGGAAGCTAATTGATTATTAACTGCCGCACTATGTCAAGAGTTGCTTGGAACTGTTTTTGTGAGACTACCTTAAATATTGTGCATAATGTTTAGAGGGACATTTTAAATGGTTAGTTCTACAGATTTTGGAAGATACAGCACGAAAAGAAATAGATTACTTAGTTAATAAAGGCTAAGTTGTTAGGACATAGGGCATCAATGCATATTAAGCATCTGTATTCTTGACACCAACCCACCTTCTCATGTGCTCTGGGCATTACTAGCTTGTGCTACTAGAGTCAAGAATCTTATACAAAAGCCTGAATGGAAGCTAAGGGCCAATTTTATTTTATTTATTTATTTATTTTTTTTCAGAGGCAGTGTGATGAGACCGAGAAGTCAGAACACATGACTAAAAAAAATAAATTTCTAACACCTTGAGAGTTCATTACTGGTTCCAAAAGCTTTTATCTGTAAGTGAGTCCCAAAGAATGATTTCTTATAATCTAACATGTCTCCTCATGGACAAGTTCCTTTGATTTGAAAGCATGGAAACAAGTTCATCAATTAACTTGTACTGAAGTTTAATTACGAGGAGGGAGTGCCCAGGACTTCAACTCTAGATCCCTTGGTTAATGAAGCTCTAATATCAAGCTAATTTATTACTAATCCCAGAAGCTGCTATATATTTCAGTCTCTGAAATAGAAATTCTTAACAAGGTGGTGATAGGTTGAAGAATTATCCAGACTTGGATGTAATTTATTGTCTTTTGCTTTCCCCTTGTCACATTCGAAAGTTGCAATTGTTCACATATTGCCAACCATATACCATTCTAATTGGCTAGGCATAATAATTAATGATTGTTACCTTGAAGGACTTTGTTTTATAGCCATGTTCCTATTTAGTTGTATATCTTGGAGGTCACATTCTTGCAGTTAGTTAAATCATCTTATTTGGACCGACAATGGGTCAATTACTAAAATGATATTTGTAAGAAATTATAACTCATTCATGGGGCCTCACCTAATAGCTTGAGTTTTAGGTGAAATGGTTTTTTGACATGATATTAAAGCCTCTATGATGGTTATAAGCATAGTTACCTAGTATGCAAATCGCAGGTACACGAAACGACAACGGAAACGTAGAACATTACTTATACCGGAACGTGGTACGATAAGGGTAGGCTTATTAAGGTTGCTTAGTTAGAACAAAGTGAGTTGGTTTGAAACATGGAATGCTTTTTAGGTTCACATATGTAATAATTTCATATACATTGAATTATTTTTAGATAATTAAAGATTAAACATATTAGCATAATAGAAAATGAATAATTGGGTGTGTATTCTCCATCCCGAAGAAAATGAGAGACAACAACATGACTACATAAGGAAAATATTTCTAGTTTATGAAAGATTTTGGTTGTGGATTGTCTAGGTAAATATTTCTCTTGATGATTTTATGATTTTGTTCATTCCATCATTGATTTTAATAATCAGAATGATGAAAGTAGCATCCCAGGTCGAAAGGGATTCTTGTTTGGGATCAAATGATCCAATTTGTAAGTCAATACATAAACATGGGTCTCTGGTAACTATGGTTAGGAGTTTGAACCTTGCTACCATCTATTCTAAAAAAATATATTAAAATTTAAGCACAAGGTTCGAGTAGGGCCTGTGGGTTCTCCATGCTGACAAGCCCATTTTGTCCATGTAGGGATGTGTAAGAGATTATAACTGATTGATGAGCCTCATTTAATAGCTTAAGCTTTTGGGTGGAATGGTTCTTTGACAATGTCCAATTATAATTTCATTGGATTTTTTTTAATGAAAAAACCTATTTAAAATTGACTTTTTAATAAGAATAAATTCCAGAAATGTACTTACGAAGCCTTTACTTATCATGTAATAGTGATTTGTGGGGGCATTGTGCTTGTCAATCTCCAGTCTCCAGTATGCTTTTTGTGCTTCAACTATATGCATGTTATAAATGGATGCTGCAGATATTTCATGTTCACTTCCTTTGTCATTGTGTACGTTCTTGTTTGAATAAGTATTTCAATTAATAGCTTAGTTTGAGAACTACAATCTTTTCTTCCAGGCATTTTCCCAGTATGCATTGCTGTCAGTTTTGTTCCTGGAGCATGTGATAGGTGTCCTTGACCATACTCCTATTCTTAAAGGTGATGTGGATAAAGGGGACAACTCTAGCCATTTCACTGAAAGTGAGATAGAGGATGACATTCTGCAAGCTGGAATTTTCGCTCTCACTTCCTTCTTCAGGTCTTCATAATCAGTAACATGTATCAATTTTCAGCTGTATCATATGGTCAAATAATTGTCAAGCTTCTACTTTTGTTGCAGAGGTGGCGGTAAAGTTGGAAAAATATATGTTGAACAAAACTATGCTTCTGTTCTTTCAGAGCTTACTCAGCAATTAGGTAGCTGTCATGGTCTAGCGAGCTCTGGGCACCGCGAACCATTGCGGTAAGCTTCTGGCTTATAGTTATTTCAGAGTCTAATAAACACATCATAACTTTTTATTCAGTTGTAATACCGACTTTTGTCTTCTGATATAGTTTGTGAGCTCTATTGTTAATCCCTTTTCTTTTACTCTTTCAGGGTTCTGCTTACTGCATTCCAGGCATTCTGTGAATGTGTTAGTGACCTTGAAATGGGCAAGGTAGACAAACCTCTTACATGATCAATGTTGAGAATTATATCAATTGGAAAGGAAAAGGATGTATGAGAATGTCAATATTATATGTAGTTGGATATGTATCGTTATTCCTTAGATCTTATGACTGAAGCTTTTCAGACAATTGGTTATCCAACTTAGTACTTGAACAAAATAAATTATAAGGTCATTAGTTCAAGCTTACTAACAGCTTTGTTAATAATTACTCCTATGTTATGTGTCTGGTTCATGTCCTGACTCATTAACTTTGTGGTTCATACAAGTGCTTTGTGCATGTGAAATTTTGTTGTTGCATTCATCATTTCTGTAAAACTTTATAGAGAAAGAGAGAAATCCAAGAGAATTGTAGGTGAATTGAGTAAGTATTCCTCACACAATGAACATATATTTATAATGTAAAATAACTATTACAAGCTACAATCTAGTAGCCAATCAATGCTATAATCAAGAAACTAACAAGCTTATAGTCAAAAGAGCTAAGTAAGGAAATAATCAAGGAGCTAATCAAGGAAATTAATGCTGAAAACTATTCACTATTCTAACACTCCCCCTCAAGCTGGAGCATATAGGTAATATGTTCCAAGCTTGTTACAAGTAAAACCCAATTGACAATCTAAAAACTCTCCCTCACTTACAATAACATAAGGAGCAATAGTTCAAGCTTCATTCTATTTGACGAACATCAACTAGTATATTCATGCAGCCTCGATTTGATGTGAAAGAAAAAGGCTATAGCAAGGGTACCCTTGAATAGTACTTGTGAACAATATTCTTGCCAGAAAAATAAAAGAAGCACCGCAGGAAAGAAACACAACGGGATTTTCTAAAAAAATAAAAGTAAAATCACTGGAAAGAGACACAGTGAAATAATTCATATGAGTATATTTGAGTTGTCAAACTCTTTTAAGCCATCAAATCCTATAACAAAAGAGGCTTGAAGAAGAGGAGAGGGGTTGAGCTATCCATTAAATGAAATAGATAAATAGGGATAAAGATTGGACTTGGGTTTAGATCTAACACTCTGATATCATGTAAACTTTAGAGAGAAAGAGAGAAAACCCAAGAGAATCGTGGGTGAATTGAGTGAGTATTCCTCACATAATGAACATATATTTATAGTGTAAAATAACTATTACAAGCTACAATCTAGGAGTCAATCAAGGCTATAATCAAGAAACTAACAAGCTTATAGTCAAAAGAGCTAATTAAGGAAATAATTAAGGAGCTAATCAAGGAAATTAATGTTGAAAACTATTCACTATTCCAACAATTTCCTTACTACTTAAGCATTTGGGAAAATTTTGGTAATCCAACTAAGACCACAGTGCTAGAAAATGGACATTCAATAATAACTTTAAAGGGGAATGAAATTAGGACCAAACAATCACGATTATAATAAAGATTAGTTTACTAGCTACTAATTAGAGTATCATATTTAGGAGGATTCATGTTAAAGATCCCATATTTGACTTTAGCTATACCATTAAAGTCATGTTGTTATTGTTTTGTAGTGACACAACAATTAGATTATAATGTTATTCGATAGTGTATCTTGAGAACTAAAAAAGGGTTATGTGAACTTTTTATTTTTTATAGATAAAGAAATTTTATTAGGAAAGGGTTATGTGATCTTCCATTTGGGTTTTTTTACCTTCTAAGAAAACAAATATCACTTTAGAGTGCATGAATAAGATCAATTATTTTACAAATGAAAAGTGATTGAAGTAACACCACACGGTTATAAGTTATAACTCTTACCACCATGGTTCATCTAGATAAGTATCCTGTTTTTGTGTGTTCTGGTGGTTTCATGAAAGTAAATTTGTTGGTTGCTTATTATCTGAAAAGTCGTGGTTTGTACTCATCTATTTGAAATGTTAGGTTCTAAGCATTTGCTTAATATTGAGTAAATCCTTGGATCGACACCTGAAATACCACAGGGAAGCTGCCGCTGCGGCATTGTCAGCATTCATTCGTTATAGGTAAATCTTAAGTTTTTCATGAGGCTCCCATTTTGCATTGGATTTTATTTTTATTATTTTGAATGTATCTAGAGGAACTTCGGAGTTGGGATCATTGCACTGACCTTCACAATTGATGCTATAATGAGCTTCTATTTTATATTTATATTAGGAAGCATCATAAATTTATCAAAGTATGTTATTCCTGCCATTGAAGAATTTAAGTATGTAATTGTAGGAAGGCACCCCTTGTATAAAAGGAGTTGCTAGGGTTGATATCTCAGATGTTAAGTGCTGGGGAATGGGTGTTTTAAACAAGTCCGATGTAAAGATAGAACATTTTCCTACCTAGGAATTAACCAATTAAATGTTAATGATTAATTTGTTTAGATGAGCTTGGATTGATCGCATGTCATTAATTCTTAATTAACTAAAGGATATTACATTAAACATGGAATATCATTGAATAAAATATTAGGAAACTTTCTATGTAAACTATGATATATTCATTGTCTATATTGTTTCTTGTGGATTAAGGAACATGATATTTCAAAATTTCAAGGGAGAATATTAGTGTGTTCATATTGTAGTACTCCAGATTATGATAATTAGCCTAAATATTCGATTGAATTTTTTATTAATTGTAAGGTTTGAATTACTATGAGGTGGAAATGAGGGTTGATATTATCATATTATTGTAAAACTGCGAGGTGTGATATACTTGTTACATGCAATTTCCTCATGAAATAGATTTGTTTGTTTTGGGGCACTTTAGTCTCAAAATTCCTTGTCCCTAGCCTCTTCAAGATTTCCGTAATGAACTAAAATTTGTATTGTTTCTACGAAATGGGTGAATGGTTTTGGTTTCCACAGTTATGGAAGAAAAATACCTCATCTCAGTGAAAACAACGTTGTTTCCATTGAAATGAGCGAGTTGTTTTTATAAGAAAAAGTGCAGTTTTTTTGTTTGAAATGGATTAATTTCGGTAAAATTTGATGGAACTAACATAAATTTCTTGTTAAATAAAAATTATTGTTTTATATATCTGTTTAACATAAATTATATATATTATATAAGCTTTTGCTCTTAGTGTTAGGGTTTGAAGAGGTTGTAATTTGATCTTTTTCTTCAATTTGTCTAGTTTAGTTTTTTACTTTGGTATGTAGTTATGAGTATTCTATATTATATTGGATGCTTACAATTCCTATAATATGTGTTTCATTATATGTTTTCATGCATTTCTAAATAATTTACATTTTCATGTCGTTTCACAAATCGTTTATGTTTTCAAACTTATTAAAACAGTACCTCGGAATGAATTTTAGTATCTTGGAGTTACATGGATTTTTTTTTATCTCACGGATCTAGAATAAATGCATGGGGCTTCTTAGGCTTTCCCTAAACTTGTTTCTATTACTTGCTTTTGATTAGTTTCTCACAATCCTTTTTTTTTTTTTTTTGGTATACTTACTCTTGACTTGAAGTTCTTATTGTTAACTTGTCAATGATTCAGTAGGGGACTTAATTCACTTTTGGATCAGATGGTAGAGGTGTTATGTCAACATGTATCAGGCGAGTCTCCAACCGTTTGATGCTTATGTTTGCAAGGGCTTGTATAGGTGTTCATTATCAATCTCTTTATCCTATTTCCCTTGTGACTATGGTTTCTGTTATTAGAAAATATGGTTAAGGTATTTGTAAATGCATGCTGCTAATTGAATACCTTTTAAACAATTGAATTTTAAGGAAATATATATCTTGTTGTATGATTTCACACAATTACAATCTAATTTATATACTCTTAAAAGAGTAAATACTCTTATTCCCTTGTCCACAATATTTACCGTCAACACTCCCCTGCAAGATGGAGTATAAATATCATTATGCCCATCTTGCAAAGAATATGATGAAAACTTCAACTACTAAGGCCTTTTGTGAAGATATTTACTAATTGTTGTTTGGATCATAAAAAAGTTAAACAAAATTTTCTTGTATTTAGATTTTCCTTAATAAAATACCTATCGATCTTAATGTGTTTTGTTTTATCATTCTAGACTGGATTGTAAGCTATGTTTATAGCTGTAGTGTTGTTACAATATCACAAGAGTGGCCTATTTACAGATAGCTGGAGATCTTCCATTAGCTGTTTAAACTATAACAACTCACAAGTTTCATGTGCCATTACCCAGTACTCTGCTTCTGCTAGCAACTATAACTTGCTTCTTACTTCTCCAAGAGACTAGGTTCTTGCCTAACAAAGGTGTAATATCCTAATGTGGACCTTCTATCATCAATAAATCCAACCCAATTTGCAGTTGTATAAGCTTCTATCTTTACTCTTATGTGGTTTTCAAATAGAAGTCCCTTCCCAGGGGTAGATTTCAAGTACTGCAATATACGGTGAATTGTATCTAAATGAGTAAAGCGAGGATCGTGCATAAATTGACTAACTACACTGACAACGTAAGTTATGTCAGGACGAGTGCGAGATAGATAAATTAATTTCTCATCTATTCTCTAGTGTCTCTCCCTATCAACACATTCCCCATCACTACTCTGCAACTTGTGATTAGTTTCTATAGTTATGTTTGTGGCATGCGCTCAAGCATACCAATCTCCTCTAACAGGTTAATGACATACTTCTTTTTGAGATAAGAATATACCATTTTCAGACCGAGCTACTAAGAAAGTAACGGAGTTATCCCAAGTTCTTGATCTCAAACTCCTTAGCAAGGTGATTTTTAAGTCTAGATACCTTTTTAGAATTGTCTCTTGTCACAACTATATCATCAACATAAACAATAAAAACAATAATCTTCCCTTTGTAATACTTAATAAATATGATGTGATCAACATTGCTATGTTGGTATCCAAAAGATATCATCGCCCTCCTAAATCTTTCAAACCATGCTCTAGGAGACTGCTTGAGCTCATATAAAGACTTTCTCAATCTGCACACTTTCCCTTCAATTTTCTGGCACGAAAAATCAGGAGGAATTTCCATATAGACTTTCTCAGCTAGATCTCCATGCAAGAGTGCATTTTTTACATCTAGTTGCTGCAAATTCCAACCAAGATTGCTTCAAATCCCAATCAAGATTGGTTGTACAAGAGATAAAAATTCTAATAGAATTCATTGTAGCAATTGGAGCAAATTTTTTTTCATAATCCACCCCATAAGTTTGAGTGAATCTCTTGGCAACTAGTATTGCTTTGTATCTTTCAACTGTCCCATTTGCCCTCCTTTTAATGGTAAAAATCTATTTGTAGTCAACTACTCGTTTTCCTTTAGGAAGGCTAGAAAGTTTAAAAGTATTATTCTTGACAAGAGCTTTCATCTCTTCAACCATGGCATCTTTTCATTTTGGTTCAGTTAGTGCTTCTTTACAACCCTGTGAAATGGATACAGAGGACAAAGAAGACACAACGGCTCAATAGGATGGAGACAAAGAACTATAGGACACATGGTTAGAAATAGGATGCTCCGTACATGAAAGGACTCCTTTCCTAATTGCTATAGGAGTATCAATATCATAAATAACATGAGGATAATAAGTAGAATTTGAACAAGTAGAGGCGGGGACTAAAGACTTACAATTTGGAAGAACTTGTGTTGGTTGTGAAACTGAGTTTGGGATTAACTTTTGGCTAGGTAAAGCACGTTTAGTGGTTGTTACTATTTGTTCTTAAACTGTATGTAAGCAAGTCATTTTTTGCTAGTCTTGCAAGAGTCCCACTACTTATAGGTGCTTCAGTTTCACCATCTTTCCATTTTTCAACGTTAATTTCAACCTCTAGTACACTTTTCTCATTTACGGTCTCTTTCCTTCCCCTTTTCCTATCGCTCTCATCCAAATATGATATTCACTTCCCCTAACTTGAGTAAGTCAACTCTTTCTGATTATAACTCTCCCCCTGAAGAGATGACAGGGAGTAATAGGCCTCTGATTCTTGAAAGGTAACATCTATGCTAACATAAGTTCTCCTAGTAGGCGGATGATAACATTTGTATACCTTTTGAGTTGCAGAGTACCTAATAAGCATACATTTAAGAGCACGATAGTCAAGTTTACTGAGATTTTAATAGATAAAAAAATGGAATATTATAAATTAATTCCATATTATTATTATATCAATATATGATAATACAATACAAAAATAATATATAATAAATAGAATAATAAAAATATAATAATATATAATAAATATAATACAATATATAATAAATGTATCAAATAAACCTAAGTAGTGAGTCTGTAACAATTAGTAAACGTAATAGATCATCTATATCTAGATAAAGAGACAGCTCGACTAGAATTCCATACATCATAATGAATAAGCATAAAGGGAGAAGTACTTTTATTATTCATTGAAGGATAAGAACCATGTGTGTGTTTAGCAAATCCATATGCATTACGTGTCAAACTATTTAGAGTACAATGCTTAAGTAATTCGGGAAACATATTCTCCAAAACCAAAAAGATTGATGTCCTAAATGAGGATGCCACTGAACCAGTTGTTGCTTTGAAGAAAAGGAGGAATTGTTTTGAAGAGCCTAATCATCAATGTTCAATAAAGGCCCTGAAATGGATTAAAAAACAGAAGTCCATCATACTCTTTACCATAGCCAAGCGTTTTTCCCTTTCCTAGTTCATGAAAAACACAAGAAGTAGAATCAAATATGGCTTTACAATTTAGAGTTTTAGTGATGGCGTAATAGATGAAAGATTATTTGAGAAATTAGGAACATGAAGGACGGAAGATAAGGTTAAGATAGGTGTACAAGGAATCGAACATTTCCCAGAAATAGAAGATAGAGACCCATTGGCTACCTGAAACTTTTCTTTACTTGAACAAGGAATATAGGAAGAAAATCTACTTGAAGTACAAGTCATATGGTAGGAAGCACCTAAGTCGATAATCCAAGGCTCCGAACCAAAAAAAGAAGGAACACTAAGAGCTTTTAAGGATACCTGATTCAACAAGATTAGAGGAAGATGCATTGTAGGATTTGTAATCCAATTTAGACATTAACCACCTGAGATATTGCTGCTCATCCCCACTGAGGGTGTTAAAGTCAAAGTTCTCACTAGGCAAAGGCTTTGAAGTATCAGATAAATGAGCTTGTGATCTAGGTGTACTGTACTCTGACCACCATGTCCTCTGGTTGGACGACCATGAAGCTTCCAACATATGTCTCTGGTATGGCCAGGCTTACCATAATAATCATACCGTAGATGATCCTTGTCACTACTCATCCCTAACCCACTACCTGTAGCTTGACCTCCTCTAAACTCCCTCTAAATAAGATTGGTAACCATGGCAGACCTCGCATCGGTGCCAACATAAAGCATAGCAGCCCTCATACTATCCTCTTGTTGTATATAAGAATATGTTATCTCGACTCTGGAAATGGATCTCTTACCAAAATCTGAACTCTAATATGGTCATACTCAAAATTGAGTCTAGCTAGAAAATCATTAACTCTCTCCTTATCGAATATTTTCTGATAAGAAGCTGCATCCGAGGGACGTACTAGTTTATATTCTTGATAATTGTCAAGTTCTTGCCATAAGGCATTCAATTTAGCAAAATATTGAACCACAATCAACTCTTCATGTTTAGTTGCATGACACTTCTTCCTTAGTTCAAACACTTGAATATCATTACCAACCTATAAGTTTGGCTTGTAGCAGTCCAAATCTTAAAGGCTGAATTAAGCAATAAATAACCGTGAGAAATTAATGGTTATATAGAATGATTAACCAAGACATCACTAAGGAGTTTTCAGCAATCCATTGTTCATATAGTGAATCCATAGTGGTTGATTTTACTTTGTTACCGGTGATATTGCCATGTAATCCATGTGCCTGAATGAACAACAGACAAGAACGAGACTAAGCAAGAATTGTTCCTATCAAGCTTTACCGAGCTAATTTGGAAGGAGGGATTATCAGCAACCCTACTTCCACTCCCATTACTAACATTCCTAATATTTACAGTGGCTTGAGGGACACTATGAAACTCCTTAGACATATTCAAGAGAAAGAAAATGCCAAGATAAATAACAAACAGCTACGAAAACCAAGAAACCACTCCATATCACCAATCCAATTATGAATAACTTGCAATCAGACAGCCAAAGTACTGACCCATGACCAGCCAGTCCAGAAAAAAACAGCCAACAAATAGAAAACGTAGCCAGCAAACAGAGAAATGTAAGAAAAACACCCAAAAACTTCTTCCTATTCCAAATCAGCCTTATAGGGCACTTCTAACACTCTAGCTGATGTCTAAGAAGGCTAAAAGAGTGAAAGAAACCAGCCAAAAACTAAAGAATTGAAGGATTTCAGAAAATTGCAAACCTAGGTCACAAACCAAAAAACTGAAATTACTATCTGGAATGAGATCGAATACTTACAATGGTGATATTATTTCTTGTCACAGTTTCTGGAAACCGCTGTTGGCGGCGGCGGCGGCATCTTGTAGGTAGGGTTCTCCTTTTTGCTCTGATACCAAGTTGGATTTTGAGAAGAAATATATCTTGTTATATTATTCTCACAATTACAATATAGTTTATATACTCTTAGAAGAGTAAATACCTTTATACCCTTGTCCACAATATTTACAGTCAACATAAACTATCAATAAGTTCCTGTCTTAGTGTTCTGTTACACATGTATATTCAGCTAGATGCTATTAAAGAACAACAAAGACACTAAGGCATCTACATATGGTCACATAAATTTTGGCCATTATTTTGTAATAAGCACAGAAGTACCATTTCATATGAAGTAATGTGAAACTTGAAATTTAAATGATTGAACTCCTTTTGATAGAAGAGGAGCCTTAACAGAAGTAGTTCATGTTTAATTAAGTGTCAAGAGGTTTAGTTATTTGTTTGTTTTCCATTCTCAAAACTGATCGTGCATCACCTCTGCATGCAACTTGCATTTGTCATAGTTGGTAATAGAAATTTGTGTGTGTGATTTCAAATATTTTGTAGTACTGTTCAATTCCAAATAGCATCCATAGTATTTTACTCTCTTAGCTTTTAAGAAGTGACTTTTCCAAATTTTGAAGTTGCAGATTCCGTCTCTTCATATTCTCTAGTATACAACTCAAGTCCTGGGTACATCAGCTTTGCTTGACGATTCCGATGAATCTGTGCAATTAACTGCTGTGTCATGCTCACTCGTGGTAGGCCCCTCTCTCAACCCCTCCCTTTTCTCAGACTTTTAGATAGAATGGTCCAAAATTTTTATTTTTGTAAAAAATAGTAATTTTTTTAGTTTAATAGCCAGAATAGGGTAAAGTCTGAAACCGTGTTTTGAAAACACGGTTTCTGGGTCCGACCTGGCATGCCAAGTCATTTTCTTTTCCAGATCACGCACTCACGTGTGGAGAGCGAGTAGAGGATGAAACCGGCTTTTGAAAAGCCGGTTTCATCATGCTTTTGTCCCCCTGCGAGACCTGGGCGGGGGGACAAACATTTGTCTGAAACCGGCTTTTGTAAAGCCGGTTTCAGATTGGCCCCTACCCTGCACACTGCAGGGTAGTCTCCAGCTTTGCAGGTTACCCTGCACACTGCAGGGTAGCCTGCATCGCTAGGCAGCCTTGTTGCCTAGCGATGATGTCCCGGCCCCCTCCCCCCCCCCAAAAAAAATAATTCACCCCTCTGCAAGTGTCTTCTCCTCTATAAATACAGAGGCAGAGGAGAAGACGCTCTCATCAATTTCATTCCTCATTACCACTTTCATTCCTCATCAATTTCATTTCTTTTCTCCCTTAATATTTTTACGTTTTTCCTCTTTTGATCATCTCCACGTCTTGGTAAGTTATACAAATTTTAATTTAAAAATTTATTATTATTATTATTAGTTAATTAAATTATTTTCTTATTGAAAATTTTATTACGTATACTAATTAATTTTTTACGTAAACTATTTAATTTATATTATTTATTATAATTAGTAATATTTACTTATTAATTATTTAAATTATGTATACTATTTAAATTTTTTAAAATAAAATATAAATAGAAATTATATAAACCATTTAATGTTACACGATATATATGTTCTATTATTCTAAGTTTATTTATGTTTTTTTTAGGATTATTGTTGAAATCACGTTGCCGGTGTTGATACTTTTTGCTCATTTGGTCTTACCTGGTAAATTATAAAGTTTATTATTTGTAAAAAGTTTTATTTATTATTATTGTATACATGTACCTATATTTGCAGTAGTTTTATATTATAATTGTTGAAATATTAATTTTTATTATTTGTTATAATTAAAAATTTGTTGTAATTATGATAATTGTAATTTTTATGATAATTGCAATAATTAGTATATTTATGATATGATAAATTATTAACTTTTTAAAGTTTAAATTAATAAATAATATTTATAAGTTTAAAATAGTAATTACGTGACACTTAATTTAATTAGTAATTTTGTGACGTTTAAATTATTTAGTAATTTTGTTTGCCTTAAAATAGTAATTTAATGAGTTTTGAAATAAATAATAATTTTTGTATTTGTATGTTTTAATGTAATTAATATATTTATTAGTAATTTTTATAATTTTAAATTAGTTAGTAATTTTGATAGTTTTAAATTAATTAATATATTTATTACTGAAATAAAAATTATTTAATTCATAATAATTATGGTAAGTAATATACCTATGATAAAAAGTGATTTTATTATTTTGTTAGTATTCGTAATTTTATTTTAAAATTTGTGACTAATTTATAAATAAAATTTTTTTTGGGGAAATTTATAGTAATATATTTATGATAAATAGATTTTTTTGGTATTTGTATGTTTTAATGTAATTAATTTATAGATAGTATTTTTATGTTTTAATATGTAATGAGATTTTTTATTATTTAATTAATTCATAATAGGCAAAATAAATATTTATAATTAACTTAAAGATGAAACCATAATATTTTAATATAATTAATTTAAAATATACATTATAAGTAATAAATTTGTGTTGTTTGAATTAATTAGTAATTTGGATAGTTTTAATTTGAATTAATTGTGATGTTTGAATTAATTAGTAATTTGGGTATTATAATTTGAATCATTTATTATTATTAGTAGTCTATAGTTAATCTATGAAAATACTGTGAATTCATTAACAATATAAGGAGGAAATTTTATAATATTTTAAAGCATTTTGAAGGTGCAAGTTTGATTATGGACGAAATTGGAATTATGTGTTACATTATGTCCCCCACATGTCATATAAAATTATTTTGAAATTAATAAACATTATTGTCGTGTATTATTGTAATATTATTAAGAATTTTTCAAGGATTTGCCATTTTATCTAAGTCTTTCCCCATTACATTAAATCATAA
Organism: Quillaja saponaria; assembly: GCA_029379385.1. Classification (NCBI taxonomy): domain Eukaryota; kingdom Viridiplantae; phylum Streptophyta; class Magnoliopsida; order Fabales; family Quillajaceae; genus Quillaja; species Quillaja saponaria. The sequence continues at coordinate 24,512,472 of CM055607.1, forward strand.
CATTATTGTTGTGTATGCATATTAACATTATATTTGATTTGTCTTTTGTTATGCAGATTCATGGATCCCGTTGCCCCAGTAGATGTTTCAGTCCTTAGACTACACGATAGCCATCGATCCGTTAGAGTTTTCACGGATCACGAGGTATGTAAATAACAAATCGATTTACCTTTAATTTTTCAATTTCATTTTATTAGCCGAAAATGTTCTTACTAATATGTTTTTAAAATTTTAGAGCAAGGCCTATATCTTGAGATGCCGTCGGAGGGAGGCGGTGTTCAGTCGGGATATTCTTAATAATATTAATCCTCGTGTATTGGAGTACATGACCATGGTAGGTTTTGGCGGTGTGATCAGGATGAGGTTTATTTCGCTTGATTGGTACATTGTGACAGCTTTAGTTGAGCGATGGAGGCTAGAGACTCACACATTTCATCTGCCATATGGTAAGGCCACCATCACACTACAGGATGTTAGTATTCTATTCAGTTTACCTATTGACGGTGAGCCTGTCTCTAGCCTAGTGGTGCTGACGTCGCAACTAAGTGTGAGCGATTATTGGGAGTTGTGCCCCCTTGCTACAGCTGTTAAGGGTAACACATTGAAAATGAGCTGGTTAGGAATGACATTTCAAAATTTCCCAGCCGATGGTGATGACATTACAGCGCAGAGATATGCACGAGCTTATATATTACAGCTGATGGGTGGATTGTTATTCACCAGTAAGACGAGTACACATGTGCACATTTATTTCTTATCTCTGCTGGAAAACCTATATGTCGCAGGATAGTACAGCTGGGGCAGTGCCTCCCTGGCATGGTTGTACAGGGAGATGTGTCATGCCACTCACCTTGATACTTTTGAAATTGCTGGACCTTTGATATTACTCCAGATATGGGCATGGGAGAGATTACCCTTTCTCGCACCGAGAAGGGAGACAGACATTCCGTGGGATAATCTTTGTCCTTTAAGCGCGAGGTTTGTAAAATTATTAGTTTTATGCATTTGCTTATAATGTGTGGTACGTAAATGACTTGTAATTGACATTTTTAATTACTTACAGGTGGAGAGTAAAGTTCAAAATAACTCAAATTGGCCATAGTGTGTTGTCTTGGTATAGGGAGATGCTGGACAGGATGTCAGCAGACCAGGTAATTACAAGTGTATCTTATATCTATGTATCATTTAACATATTCATGTTTCAATGTTTTATTTATTAAAACATTGACACTGTTTTTGGATTGCAGTTCATATCATTACCCTACATTGATGATGAGCTGAGACACCTGATACCAAACTATTGTTATCTAGACCAGCATATTTAGGGTACTAAAGTACCCTTAATATGTTTTCATATTGTTGAGTATCAGAAAGTGGATAGGGTAATGCATTCAGTTTGGATATCAGCAACCTATACCAGAAAACTCTACTAATATTGAGGCCGATCAAACCTTGCACAAATTGATCTTCGGGGACGGGGCGTCACAGACTACCATTGGGTACATGCTAACCACATAGCCATTTGGGGCATGAGATACAATCTGGTCCAGATAGGTGATGTTCTGGGAGTTGCACATGGTCATGCTAGCTCATACAACCGAGTATAATGAGTGGTATAGACGTATCAGTAGGAGATATCTTACACGAGTTAGTCTTATTCATGCTGATCCAGCTCCTTCCCATTCTACTCATTCGACATCATCGTCATCATTGTCATCACAATGTCGCAGACGCAGTAGAATTGATGTCCTTGGACATTCGGTTTCTTATGGACGTGTTGATGCTGATGTCTGACCATCAGATGTGTATATTCCATCTCCAGCACATATGTCTCCACCTCCTTATATGGCCAGTAGTTCATCTATGTATCATCAGCTTATGCCGTACTTTGCACAGCAATCAAGCGAGGTTTTTAACTCTCCCATATTGCAAGTGCCATACTTTCAGTTTGATAATACACCTACATCATATGACCCGGGTATGGGTTCAGGTGTGCAAGCTGAAGAAGGATATAGCGGTTCTGATGACATACCTTCCTCAGAAGATCTTGGTGACAGGGCTGATGTACCATTTAGGCGAAACCCGGCAACGAGGAGAAGACAACGCCCATGTGGTACAGGGGGTCATTTTTTGTAGACCAGTATTTCCCGAAATCCTTATATAAGTTTTTTAATTTTTAATTTTTGTGTTTGCTACTTGTAATGGGAAGAGTCTTCCTGGTTTATGTTTTAATTTAGTTATACTTGTAAATTAGAATTTACTTCTGAATAAACAAGTAGGGGTCTGCCAAAATTTACACCACTTCAAGATGTAAATTTTCAATTGTCTAATAATTATTATTATGTTTTTAAATACTGAAATTATTACATAAATATTCAAGTATTGTTTTAATAAAAATACATGCTAGCATTAATTTATAATGAAGCATGTAATAATTAGAATGAGTTACGCAATCTTTTCATGAAATGACTACTCGTTCACGTATTTTCAATTATAAGTGTGTTCCATTAATTTTTAAAATAATTTAATGTTTTTTATTTTTTCTAAATCATTTCAAATAAGTTTAAAAATTATATACTTTAAATTTAAAAAATTTAGTAAAATTTAATAATTTACAATATCATGAATTTTAACATTTTAAAATATCATAAACTATAATAAAATATTTTTTGATACACTATAGAATTAAAAAATTAACAAAAATCTTAAATTCTAAAAATACCAAATTTAAAAATTTAAGAACTGTCATACACTATAAATTTAAAATTTATCATATATTTTTAATTCCATATAATTATTATACACTTTAAAATTTATCATACATTTTAAAATTTAAATATATCATAAACTATAAATATATAAATTAACATATACTTTATATTTAAAAGATATCATGAATTTTAAAAATATTTATGATAAAATTAAAAAAAAAATTCCAAAATCTTAAATTCTAAATTTTTAAAATTATCATATATTTCACAAAAATTCATTTATAAATTATCATATATTTAAAAAAAATTTCAAAAACTCATTAAATTTTTCCAAAACTCATAAAAAATAAAAATTTGAATTTGTATGTTTTAATGTAATTATCATGTACAATAAAAAAAATAATTATTGTATTTGTATGTTTGAATTAAATTGAGGAAGGGGGAGGGAATTATTGAGGAGGGGGAAGGGGGGGCCAGGTAGTGTAAGCGATGCAGGCTACCCTGCACAGCTGCAGGGTAGCCTGCAGTAGCTTTGGAAGGCTACCCTGCAGCGTTGCAGGGTTTGAAACCGGCTTTTGTAAAGCCGGTTTCAGACAAAAGTTTGGCCCCCATGGGCTCGTCTAGCGGGGGGACAAAGGCAGGGTGAAACAAGTTTTTGTAAAGCTGGTTTCATCCTCCACTTGTGCGTGGCGTGCGAGTGCGTGATCTGGGAAAGTCCGTGACCTGGCATGCCAAGGTAGGACTTCAGAAATCTGTTTTGAAAATGCCGTTTCAGTATTTACCCCATTTTAGCTATTAGTAATAATAAATTTACTATGTTGTACAAAAATTTTGAGACTTGGACCCTTCTGTCCAAAAATCCCCCTTTTCTTTGCCTTTTAACTCTTTCTGTTTTGCCTCTCTTGCATTTGTTTACTATTTGCTATTTGCTTGTCTTAGGTCCTTGAGTCATCACCCAATGATGCAGTGGAGCCCATTTTGCATACCCTTTCAGTACGGCTTCGTAATCTTCAAGTGGGTGACTCTAATCTTGAGCATATTGCTTGATGTGTTGTTATTTTTGTTCTCAACCAATTCATAGTATATGTTATGATTCATCTGACCAATGCTGTCTGTGGCATCCAACTGAAAGAATACATTAAGTCATATTTCTAAGTTTAGCGACAAAGCAGACAAATTCATCCTTCATCGCTGACCCGCCTATTTCATGGCTTGACTTGTTTGGTTATTTGAAAATTGTAACCATGCATAAATTTTGGGAGGGGCGGGGGTAGTTGAAGGAACTTAAAAAGAAACCCTTTCATTGACATGCTCCAATTGATTTTCTAAGAACGGATATGAAATGTAGTGTTTGGGAAAGCTTCCAAAGGCTCTGGAAGCATTAAGGGCAGTTCTCAGTGACCAGTCAAAGGTTCCTTATTAAAAAAATGGCATATTACAATCTTTTGAAGGAATAAATTTTCCTGGGAGGATATTGTCGATTGAGTGGTAGTACCAGTAGGATCGTAGTAGTACAGGGCTATACAGCTTTTCTTCATCTGTGACTGTGACTTCGATATAAAAAATGGAATTCCTGAATGTGAGGAGTAGGTGGTGCCATGGGATTTTTTACATAGCATATCAGCATTTTGATTATATCCACAAACAGTGCCAAAGCTTCTTGGAGACTTGCAGGGCCTCAGGTCCCTCCCAAAAGAGATTTTGAAAACCCTATGAAAATAAATTGGGACGTAGATTTGTAACTTGGACTTACTTCTCATTGGCAAGCCAATTACCCAATCTTTTTAACAAATCAATAGAATACCCCTTAAATGAAATAAAGTTAAGCAATTAAAAAAAGTAATATAAGCTTACGCAACAATTTAATAACTAGTATGTCAATTACTAAAGCACATACACAAGTCTGTCGCATTATGTATTGAGTTCTTCTCTCTTCTGTTTGGCTTGTTAAAACCAGCTTCCCCTTCATTAATTAATGGAGAAATTGGCATTATGTATTTTTTTTTTGCTTCCCTGGCTGTTAAATCAAGTGTTAGTTCTCTTTTAGGATTATGAAATAGATTTTTGTTATTATTATTATTATTATTATTATTATTATTTTGGCATAAAACAACAATCATTTGTTGGTTACTGGTAGCCTTGATACATTTTGACGTTGTTTGTTCAACTTTTTAAGGAGTGAATTTTTCATATTTATCTTGTAAGTCCCGTTCGATGCTTTATTTACTGTGTAAATGGATTTTCAGTTTTTGTATCGCTTATCAAAGTAGATACACATTTTATATCTTCCCAAGTTTTGGTGATGCAATTGTTTTAGTTAAATTAGTATGTTTAGTGTGCCCTTCCACACTACTTTTTGCAAGTAACTTTAAAGGTTACATTGCAGGTTATAGATTGATTTTAAAACAACGTAATGGCTTACCAGAAGATGATACATTTGTCTACAGAAAAATTTGTAATATAATTTTTCTGTCAACAATTCATAAAGAGCATTCTGTTTTATTTTTTATTTGAAGACTTGATTTTAGACCACCCCCCATAGATATAGGTTCAAGCCCCACCACCATCCACAAATGGTATTTACATCTATTAACAACCATGAGCCACTTAAACGTTGGCATATATATACATTGTTTGTGAAAACTCATGTTGTTAATGGTGCTTCAAAATATCAGTGTGATTGCAGAAATTAGATTTAAGACAATCTTTTTTAGTGATCATTATGGCCTTTCAGGTTTTGATGATTGATTTATTTCTAGCTCAGAACCCAAGGAGTACATCTGTCTTTCTTTGTAAAAAGTTGCACTTTCTGAATTCCATGTTTATAAAGTTGTTCTGCATATTGCTTGTGATATGCTTGCTTCTTTAGGTATCTCATTTGCAACTGCATTATCAATTGTTAAAACAGACTAGTATGAACACAAAGATGCGAGCCAGTTCTTTCGCAGCATTTGGAGCACTGAGCAGATATGGAGTTGGGGTACAGCATGAGGCCTTTTTGGAGCAGGTCAGTTATCCAGTCTCACACCAAATCTGGTAGAGTCACTTCCTTTTTTTGTCATTTTGGGAAATGTTGGGTTTGATAATAAATGTCTTGATGCCTTCAGTTTTACCTGTACACTGTTCTTGGTTTTGTTGAGTCTACAGTTTTCAAAATTGGATATCTTACTAAAGATGCTAACTGTAATGAGCACTTTGCAATGTTCCGTAACATGCCAACTTTGGTGGGGTAAAGGATTCTGCATAAAGTGATTTACAGCCATTAGGACTAGGTTTTGTCTGTATTTGGTCTCTGCATTAGTAAGACACTAACATGTGCTTTTTCCTTATAATTTTTCTTGCCATGTCTGTTGTGATTATCATGCATCACTAGAGTACAGAAGCATTCTTAACTGTCAGCGAATGAACTATTACAAATCAAATTGACATATAAGTTTATTGCCATGCAGTGCACTGGTAACATATCATTTGTTTTCTGGAAATTAATATCCAACGTCCAATTAGTGAGTACGTAACTGGAGATTGACATTTTATTGAATTTCATTAATGTAAGCAAGCTCATTTAATGTTGATAACAAATTTTCAGGCACATACTGTCCTTCCTCGGCTGATTCTGCATCTGCATGATGATGATGTTAGTGTCCGGCAGGCTTGTCGGGTAATCATCTACCATTCCCAGATTTTTTTGGGACCTGAACCTTTTGGAGAAACTTTTGACACGAGTTTTATCTATTTGTTTCTTGTACTGTCTGACAGGATACGCTGAGAAGGATTGCCCCGTTGATGGAAATTGATGGATTATCAGCACTGTTAAATACAAAGTGTTTCTTGTCTGATCACCGGTATGCGCGACCAGGCTTAGCATGGCTGATATTTTGTAATTATTTTGAAGGATTTTTCTTTCATTGGAATAAAGATTCCCTGTCCTTTTTAGAACTGATTATGAGGACTTTGTAAGAGAGTTCACAAAGCAATTCGCTCAACATCTTCCCTCCAGAGTTGATACTTACATGGCAGCAATAGTACAGGTATGTGCTTTTGCTGAAAGGACCCCTCATGTTCTCTGGGAACTTATACTGAATGTAATACGGGTATGGCTTCCTAAAGTAATATGCCAGTTGGTCTTAATCAACCTATTAACCTAATTGGAGCACAGCGTAACTGAGGGCTTCCTCCGCCGATTGACCTCTGGTGCTGCTAACATGCACTCTTTTAACATGTATCTTTTTCCCCTGCATTTGGGAGCTCCTGTGACTTTGATGAAATTGTACCACTATGCGCATGTTGTTGTTTGCTTATCTCTTAGGGAACTGAATTCTGGTTGGTTATTATGGAGACCAGCGGGCTCAATGGAAAAAGTGGACCGCAGTTTTAAATTATGCCACTGCTTCTGATGGCTATTCTTTGTCATATTCTACTCTTCATGATCTCTATGCCTTCCTTATCAGTTGTGTTTTTAGATTATCCTCGTTGTTGAGGGTATCATCAAGTGTAGATATCACAATTGTAAAGCGAGGGGGAAGGCTCTGTCTTTTATGAACTTGTGCTATATTCTGTTTAAATCTGACAACTTGTGAATTGGAGTTGTTAATTCTTGATAAATTGTCACCTTATTTAAAAGATTGTAGTGAGGGACTGAGGGAGGTTTGTTAATTATTTGTATATTCTAACACTCCCCATTATTTGTGGGATCAATATTTTTTGGATTGGCCCAACATTTGAATTTTATGAATTTTAAAGGGTGCAAATGATGGAAGCTGGGTTCAAACTCATGATTTCATGCTCTGTTATCATGATAAATTACCATCATCTAAACGTTTTAGCTTGTAGGGTTGGAGGTTTGTTAATCATTAGTATATTCTAACAATTCTCTAAATATGACAGGCTTTTGATGCCCCGTGGCCGATAATTCAGGCGAATGCTATATACTTCTCTAGCAGCAATCACTATCTGATGATCAGCAAATTTTAGCACATTACTATGCACAGGTCTTTCTCAGATGTGGCTGCAAATTTTATGCATTACTAAAAAAAAAATGAACATTTTCATAAATTCATCTTTTTATTAGGTTTTTGGAGCGCTGGTGGGCAGAATGAGTCAGTCATCTGATGCATTTGTTAGAGCGAACATGCTCTTCTTCATTGGGCATGTTACTGAAATCTTCCAATTCACTTTCATGGAGAACAGCTCCTTGATCATGTGGATTCAAGAGGGCGCCTGTGCTTCAGCGTCTAGCAAAAAGTAGGAATATATGGAGGAATTACTAGAATCAAGATTAGATCTACTAGCTTGGAGCCTTGTCTCCTACAGAAAAGGAGACCAACTGGATTCGGTTGTTATTGGCCAAGGATTGAAGAGTTCATGTATTTAACAACAGTGCAATTGTCGATTTGAAGCTCCTTTGTTGATAAGAAGTTCTTTGATGTTCATAAACTGTACAATTTTGTTGGTCTGTTGTCTTTTGCTTTTCATTCTTCTTTCCAAGTCTCATGTTCTAATGCTTGTATATTCAGCCTTTGAAAGCAACAGTTCCTTTCTCCCTGTTTTCCTTTTTGTAAATTTACAGTCGTTGTACATGACACGTATGTAAAAATAGTGTGTGTACTAATAGCAGAGAATGCTCAAGCATTTCAGAGATTTGGTTGTTTGAATAAAAAGAAAAGTATTTAGATTGGAATTTATTCTTTCTAATAGCATTATAAATATACTTTAGAATTTCAATCTTGCTTCAATAACTTACGCAGAAGCCAACATACCTAGTATTTGAGAAGAGCTGCAATTGCTTGAGATGCCTAGTTGGCTTGTTTGCTACTTATGATAAGAAATTACATCTCGTTTCTCCAGCTTTTAATGTAATGGCCTTCTATATTTGTAGTTTCTTAAATCTCAGAAATCCAAGACAGAACTGCCTGAAGGACGCAATTAAATGTGTTGTATAGTGAGTTGGAGGTGTTTCCGGAGAAGGTTAGTGGAGGTACTGCATTTATATTTACATGTGCTTTGAGCAGTTGAGCATGTAGCTAAGTATTCCTACAACAGTACAAATGTTTCAACTGAATAACTAAAAAATTATCAGTGGCAGTATAAATAAGAGGGAAATTAGAATTTGAGATTTGAAGGGGGTCAAAGTACTTGACTCTGGAGAGATGGCAAATAAAGCTGTAGAAGAAGGGGGCTCTTATCCAATTAATATATGTGACTCAGCTCATCCAAGATATCAGTCAACAAACAAATAGGCTGAATGAACTTGATAGTTGACACATTAAAGAGCTTGTCTTTTTTGTGTGTCATAAAGTGCCTATGCGAAGTGTAGTTTTTGTCTTATATTTGGTCGGGCTAGGGTTCATGAGGTGTTTTTATAATTTTTTGGGTTAGACACTTGAATTTTTTTTTTAAATTAAATAGTGAATTTTGATTTTTTTTTCATTGAAAATGTACATTAGATTGAGCTGAACTTCTATACATTGTATTCCTTCTTTTACTTGTTTTCGTTTTTCTATTTTAAATTTCATTATATTTTTGTTTCTATTTTAACATAAAGAGACTAAGGAGTTAGAACATATAAATATTATTCTATTAATATTAATAAAAATTTACGATTTGATCTATTATGAGATAAAAGATAGAATAAATTTTCATTTTTTAACTGTGAATGCACTGGACCTCGATGAGACTAGGTAAAAAACAACTTTTAAGTATGTGTTGGTTATAACTAAGATATATAGGCCAAAGCACCAATAAGCTGAACCAAACAATACTCGTTCTCTCACTTTTCTAGTTAAGAAATACAAACTAAACTCAAGAGAGCAACATAAAGATTACACAAAAAAGATACCTAGATTTTCAAAGGCACGAGTAACACATTTGATTTAATAATGAAACAATATTACAACTCCGCACAAAAGTACAAATCACACAAAATAATTTTTCTCTCTGCTCAGTCCCTCTCTTACAAGTCTTAAGGTCTTTCTGCTTTTATTTTTTTTAAACTTATGGCATTATCATAATTATTTTAATTAAAAAAATAATAATACGACAAGAATCACTAGTATTTTATCAGATTCAGATCTCTCATATCCAGTACCCACTCAACCACGTTCCATATGCATCCCTCGTTCCTCACGGACTGCTTTAAATTAATGTGCAGTCCCGTAATAAGCAGAAAGGCATTATACAATCCAATTAATTTATTCATGGTCCTCTTCTTTGATCTTCTTCCATGCAGTGTACTGATTGAAACCACAAACCAGGACCTATAAATATATTCCAAAAGTAGCAAACCATAATGCATAGAAGAGCATTACTGATTTACTGCCATTCAATCACTTTCTTATTTCTCGCATAGTAACGAAGCCCAAAACTAAGCCATGGATGCTCAACCAAATCCTCTTCATTTTGTAATTTTTCCTCACTTGGCCACAGGACATCTTATTCCTATGGTTGACATTGCAAGGCTCTTAGCACAAAGGAGTGCTATTATCACAATTTTCACCACAGAACAAAACGCAGCCCGTTTCGAAAATGTTCTTGCTCGTGCTGTTTCATCTGGGCTTTCAATCCATTTAGTTCTTGTTCCAGTTGCATTTGAAGAAGCAGGACTACCTCAAGGGTATGATAATTTTGACATGCTACCCTCTTTTGACATGCAATTCAAACTTTTCACTGCAATTAAATTGATGCAAAATCCAGCAGAAAAATTGTTTGCAGCACTAAAACTTAAACCAGATTGCATTATCTCTGATGTATGTGTTCCTTGGACAATCGAAATTGCTCGAAAGAATCGTATTCCTAGGATTTCTTTCCATGGAATATCAAGCTTCTGTCAATTGACATCCTACAATTTGGGCATTTCCAAGGTTCCCAAGAACCCAACCTCAGAGCCATCAGTACAACTTGTTATGCCTGAAATTCCTGACCAAGTTGAGATTATAACTGAGGTGCAGACACAAGCACAACTGGATCAAAAGTTGATGCACTATTCTATTCAAATGATGGTTGCTGATGTAAATTCTTATGGTGTAATCGTAAACAGTTTCGAAGAGTTGGAGGAAGCATATGTTAAGGATTACAAAAAGGTAAGGAAGGTTTGGTGCATTGGCCCGGTTTCGCTGTGCAACAAAAGTGAGTCAGATAAGGCTGAGAGAGGTAAAAAAGCCTCAATTGATGAGCACCAATGCTTGGAGTGGCTTAATTTGCAGCAAGAAAACTCTGTAGTCTATGCTTGCCTTGGAAGCCAATCCAACTTGTTGCCTTCAAAACTAATAGAGCTTGCGTTGGGTTTAGAAGCATCAAATAGACCTTTTATTTGGGTTATAAGGGGAGGAAAATCAACGTTGGAAGAATTGGAGAAGTGGATTACTAGAAATGGTTTTGAGGAAAAAATCAAAGGGAGAGGTCTGTTAATTAGAGGTTGGGCACCACAGGTATTGATATTATCCCATCCAAGTATTGGTGGGTTCTTAACACATTGTGGTTGGAATTCAATACTTGAAGGGATAAGTGCTGGTGTGCCACTGATTACATGGCCAGTATTTGCAGACCAGTTTTTCAATGCGAAACATGTTACACAAGTGTTAAAAATTGGTGTGAGAATCTGGGAAGACGAACCCGGCTACGGACAGGAAGAGAAGATAGTGGTGAAGAAGGAAGACATTAAGAGTGCAATAGAGAAAGTGATAGATGAAGGCGAAGAAAGTGAAGCGAGAAGAAAAAGGGTCAGACAACTTGGTGATATGGCAAACCATTCTGTAGAAGAAGGGGGATCTTCTCATGTTAACTTGTCTTTGTTCATCCAAGATATAATGCAACAACCAAAATAGGTTGTGAGTACTCATCAATTAAGTGCATGCACCTGATTATATATATATCTTGCTAGCTGGGTCTTGAGTTTCATTGTTTAAGGTTGTTAGAGTCATCTTGTTGTCTTTAATTCCAAGTCATTGAATGAGGTTAATTGTAAGTTATGGATAAAGGTTGTACTTTAACGAGTTGTTCAGTTCAATAATACTAGACCTCTATCCAGTTTTGTAACATTTCTTTTTCTCCCCTAACTGAATGTGAAAATTCCTCCTTGAGTGTTTTTATTTTACCTCTCATTTAACAGACAGGAAAATTGTAGCATTCTTTTTATCCCTATATCTTCAAGTTAACTTTTTTATGCCAACGATTTACGATTGTAATATTTTGTCCATAAATGAAATTTTAACTAGTTTTGGACTGACTCAATTGAAGACAACAATTTACATGTAGCCGTTAACAAATGTATTGAATTGGAATTGTTATATTTTGATATTGAATTGGAATAAACTAAATCCTAACTAAAATTAAGAAGTTAATATAAGTTAAAACCCTTATTAAACACCTAAATCCTAGTCAAAATTAATTCAGACTCAACTAGGAATAAACTAAAAAGTAAGCAAACTTTAACTAAAACTCAAGGACATAGCTAAAATAAACGAGTAAAATGATATATAATAAGTCTAATTCAAAGACTTATCAGGTTTATGAGTTTAGGATAGATAAATGGGCTCTGCAATAGAGCATCCGCACGACATATTAAGAAAAGGGGTTTTATTTTACTTTTCCTTATTCTACTATTGAGGAAAGATATGTTGGAGTTCAGTTTTGTGAAAGGGTACTGCTAATATAGTAAAATTAAACAAATGTGGTTCAAAAAATAACGACAATCGTGTAAAATTTTATAGTTGAAAAGTAAAATAAAATGCAACTATGCATTATTGGAGTGGAAATATCAGCTCCCATTATTTAAATCTTCTTAGTGGGTCTCTATTTTCAAGTTTGAAATATTTCTTCGAATTTTATTTGATGGTGAATTGTTTCACTTTCAATCTCTTACACTTACACAGTTTATAGATTTCTGAGGTCTATCAGACCATCCCTCTTTTAGAACCTTTATTGTTCGTGGACTTCTTGTTGAAGATCTAAAAACATAGTGAAATAACAAAAATAAAAATAAAGTAATAAGAGACACCAACTTTACGTGATTCATTAAATTTAAGCTATGTCCATGGTAAACACTAAAACAATGATAACTATTATATGAAAAATATTACACTCACTCAAGCACACATCCACAAGAATTTGATCTCACTCTTGCAGAAAATTCAATAATACACTCAAAAGTGTTTTCTTACAAATGAAATTATGTTGTCATACATTGAATATATATAACAAAAATTAAAAACCTTAATTCCAGTTTTGCTGCTGTGGCTTTCATGGCCTAAGCCTAAACCAATAAGTTGCAAAATATAACAGGCCTAAACATAGAGGTAAAGAAGAAACAAATTTTAGACAAAAATAATCTCCCACTTGAAGACTAATTCTTTCTTCTTCACGAATTTAGTCACCTCTTAACTTAGTGTTTATTTGCGTTTATTATCTATGCTTTGATATTTACTAAAGTTTTGCACATGCTCAACTTCTCTATTTCTTCTACCTTTTTCAACATGTTTGTGATAAATCTTGGAAAAATAGTTATTTTACATTCTTTTACTCTTATTAATTTAGCTATGTTCTAGAGTTTTAGTTGGTTTTTGCTTAGTTCTTAGTCAAATCTTAGTTAAAGTCATTCTCATATTAGAATGATGAATCCTAGTTGATTTAAGCTTTGATTAGGTGTTTTTGACTTAATTTGTGTGTTTGGAAGGTTTAATTCTAAAAAGAGTCTCATTGGAAGTCAAATTGAAAGTGAACTCGGGCGCAACATTGTAAAAATTACAAAATAACATGTTGCTGCCAGAAGCCCTAGTGTTGAGGAGCCAGGGGCCACACTGAGGCACTAGAAAGATGAGGCCCGGCACCAAGCCCACTATTAGGGTCCAAAACTCATCGATTTTCAAGGTCGCGGCTCTAGGAAGTTACAATCGCAACGCTGACTCGAGTACAATCCAAATTGAAGTCAAATTGAGGATTTTTAAGCCTATAAAAGAGGGACTACCTTGGAGATTTAATATACACAATTAGAGACACAAGTTAGCAACATTTTTCTAGAATATTAGAGCTTGTCAAAGGTGCAAGGAAGTAAGAGGGGCAACAATCATAGGAGCTTAAAGATCGACAACCTTCATAACTTTCTCTATTTTTACTCCTCCTTTACTTTTATTGTATTTCTTTGATGTTTATTATTGTTGAAACCATGTTTACAGTAAGTAGCATGAAGTAGTTTCCTTTCTAGAATTGCAACTAGAACTCAACATGTAGCTTGATATTTTGGGATTGCTTAGGTTTTGGTATATGATTTATCTAATTCGTTTTATGCTTAAATACTTCTAATTGACTGGCCATCTTTTAGATTGAATTAGGAAACCTAAAAGAATTTGGAAAGGGGAATTTAGGTTAAGCCATAAATGAATTAGCACTTGTTTGAATTTAACACATGTTGTTGAGTTTGATTTGTGTATAGGGTAGGAATATACATCTATGGCTTGTGTAGCCAATTTAGGCTCGATTTTAATGACTTGTTTAATTTAATTCACATAGGAATATAGTGAATTGATTAAGTGAGATATATTTAAAAGACATATGAATATGCTTATAATTGATTAAAAACCCTAGGTTAATAATTTGTTGTCATACCTAAACAACACAAGATAATAATAATTCATTGGAAGTGTTGAGGAAAGTTACAGTTCTAGATTTATCTCTAGTTTATTTGTTTGTTAATTTTCGTTTAGTTTATAATTAGTTCATAATCTATCAAAATCTCAGTTATTTGAATAAAATTGGAATTGCTTATTTTAATACTTAGCATAATATTTGAAAGCTCCTTGTAGGAACGATACTCTATTTACTCTATATTACTTGAGAAAAATATGTACGCTTGCTTTTGTACAATTTACATTATTCTGCAAGGTTTTTGTTGCTTTCAATTTTATTAAGCTTCAATTGCTTATCCTTCAAAACTAATCTTATGAAGTGATATCTCAACTAAATATGTTTCGCTTTTGAATGAAATGTTGGATTCTTTACCAAATGGATTGCACTTTGGCTACCACGCTAAAGTGTATTGTCTTTCTGACCTTTACCTAATTCCTCCTTGAACCGCCAAAGCCAAATCATCTATTATTTGCTTTATCCAAATTATCTATTTATTTGCTTTAGTCGTAACAACATACTCTGCTCTAGTGGTTGAAAGTGTCATAACTTTCTATAGCTATGAAATCTAGCTTATGGATGTCCCACCTACAGTAAAAATATACCATGTTGGGCTTCTTCCATTGTTATTAACACATGAGTCGTTTGAATTGACATAGCCCTGTACCTCATAATTCACTCCACCAAAACATAAGCAATACTTTGATGTTTCTCTCAAGTGCCTGAGTATCCATTGTACTGCCTTCCAATGTTCTTTTTCTAGATTCTGCATGTATCTGCTCACAACTTTTGTTGCATGGGCAATATCTTGTCTTGTACAAACCATTGCATACACCAAACTTCCTATAACACTTACTTATGACACCTTTGACACATACCCATTCTCTTATTTTGTTGAAGGATACGACACTAAGGATAATTTAAAACGACTTGCTAATAATGTAGCAACAAGTTTTTCCTTTTTCATGTGAAATCTCTTCAGCACCGTTTCGACATACCCTTCATGCAATAACCATACCTTTTTCTGTTGTATGTCTCTTTTAATTGTCATTCCAAGGATTTTTCGAGCCTCACATAAGTCTTTGAGTCTTTCATATCAAAGACTTTAGATAGTTTTTTCTTAAAATAATTTATTATCTACATATTAGATCATGCAACCAACATGTCATCGACACACAATACAAAAATAATGAAATTATTATTATCAAAGATTTGAAAATAAACACAATGGTCATTGACTTCTCACATATTTTGCATCTTGTATAAATTTGTCAAACTTCAAATACTATTGTCTAGGAGCTTGTTTAAGGCCTTACAAGCTCTTTTTCTTATCCTTGTCATATATTTCATGCTCATCAGGTTTATGCATATAGATATCTTTATCTAACTCAACATGTAAGAATGTAGTCTTCACATCTAATTGCTTAATAAGTAAATCTTCTATAGCCATTAAACTCAATAGTATCTATATTGAGGTTATCTTCATTATAGAAGAAAATTTTTCTTAGAATTGATCATTTTCTTCTGAGCGAACCTTTTTACCATAAATCTCACTTTGTACCTTCAAACCATCAACCTCAATTTTCACCTTGTATAACTATTTATTGTGTAATGGTTTCTTGCCAGCAGGAAGCTTCACCAAATACCATGTCTTGTTCTTAACTAGAGTTCATCTTTTCATCTATAGCTTGCTCTCATTTCACACTTGTCTTATCTTGTGTTACTTTTTGAAAGCTTTCAGGTTCACCAGCATCCGTATACAATACAAAATTCAAATAAGGTGAATATCTATCTGGGGCTCTGATATGTCTCTGGAATCTTCTTAATACAGGAGTAACTGATTCCTGATTGGAATCAACATCATTATTATTGACGAACACATTAGTCTTTGTATTAATATGTGTTCGGTTCAACTCCACCAAATATGTCTTCAATAGTTACAAACTCCCTCTTATATTCAACTTTTTTTTGCATACATCATTCATTACATACTACATCCTTGCTACGAATGGCTCACAAGCGATAACCATACTTGTCTCCACTATATCCAATGAAGGCACATTTGATAGTCGTAGGATCTAACTTTTTCTTGTTTTCACTATCAACATGTACATAAGAAATGCATCCAAAAATTTTGAGAAAATAATATTTTTACCTCATTTCTTGTCCAAATTTTCTCAAGGATTCCACCATCTAGGCACTAGATGATTTAGAACACTACAATATCAACAACTATGGTCCAAAACTATAATGCGTGTCTTGAATGAATTCTTATACTCTTAGCACGCTCCAGGATAATTCTGTTCATCCTCCCAGCAACACCGTTCTACTATGATGATGTTCTAAGAACTGTTTCAACTCTCCTACTCTCATGTTTTTCACAGTACTTTACATATATATAGGCTACAAGCAAAACAACCCATTCCTTTAGTTCATGAACTAAAGTTTATTTGTTAGGTTGTTCTCGAATTGTAATTATATTATCAACGAGTTGTACTGTAAGATTTTAGCCTAATCGAATATTAGATAAACACAACACTTCACATAGGCACTTGATGACACACAAAAAGACAAGCACTTTTATGTGTCAATTGTCAAGTGCATTCAACCTATTTTTGCAGAACATCTTGGATGAGCAGAGTCATGTATATTAATTAGATGAGAAGAACCCCCTTCTTCTACAGCTTTATTTGCCATCTCTCCAAGTGACCCCCTTCAAATCTCAAATTCTAGCTTCACTCTTATTTATACTGCACTAATAATTTGTAAGATATTTAGTTAAAGAATTTTTATTGTTGTAGGAATTTTTAGCTGCGCGCATGCTCAACTTCTCAAAGCTCACGTAAACATAAATGCGGTACCTTCTTTAACCTTTCCTAGAAACACCTCGATCTCATTATACAACGCATTTAATTGCGTCCTTCTGCTGTTCTGCTCCTGGCTTTCTAAGATTTAAGAAACTACAAAAATAAAAGGCCATGACATTAAAAGCTAGAGAAACGAGAAGTAATTTCTTATCATAAGTAGCGAACAAGCCAACTAGGCATCTTAAGCAATAGTGTCTCTTCCCAAAAACTAGGTATGTAGGTTTCTAAGTTATTGAAGCAAGATTGAATTTCTAAATTATATTAATAATGCTTAGATAGTTAGATTGATGAAGAAGAAAACGATTAGTTTTCAGGTGGAAATTATTGTTGTCTGTATTCTTCTTGATCCTTGTACTGGGCCTAGTTTGGGCTTGGACAAAGAAAATCCACAGCAGCGCCTAGAATTAGGATTTCTAATGTTGCTATATGTTCTTATTTTATTATAACATAATTGCATTTGTAATAAAACACTTTTGAGAGTATGTTCGAATTTTTTGCACTAGTAACATAAAATTTTTGTGAGTGTGCTTGAGTGTTTGTAACAATTTTTTTCATAATAATTATTGTTGGCTTAGTACTTGCCATGAACATAGTCTAAATTTGGTAAATTGCATAAAGTTGATGTCTCTTATTGCTTTAGTTCTATTATTTGTTATTCGCTTTGTTGTTTTATCTTCACCAAGAAGTCCAGAAACAACTAAGGTTGTGAATGATGGACAGTCTGATAGATCTTAGAAACATATAAACTGTGTAAGCATAAGAGATTGAAAGTGAAGCAATTCCCCATCAAATAAAATTCTGGGAAATATTCCGAACTTAAAAACTAATTTACAACACTCTTACTTGAAAAGTACCTCTAGCTAGCACTCACTGACACTTCACTCCACTAACATTTATACCAAGAAAGAATTTAATTACTCTCTCGAAAGCTGTTTTATTCTCAAGTTTGCTCCACCCATTTGCTTGTTGCATGATATCTTGGATAAGCAAAGACACATTAAAGTTCACCTCCTCCCTTTTCTGCAATGGCATTGGTTTACTCAAGTATGTGAGTGGAAACAGTGATGGTATTTGTATATGGTTGGTCTGGATGCTAAGCATATGTGATACAAGTCATTGTCATACAAGTTTAGTTGGAAAACTGTACATGTTGCATAGGCATTATAACTGGTGCGACAATATTGGAGATGATGATAGTTTAACTTAAGAACATTTTTTATAATTAATGGAAATCAACCTAACTCAACCCACATTCGTGTGTACAAACTACAAAAATATTGCAAATCATTGATTCAGTCACAAAGCATGCATAATACCATCTCTATGTAGGTTGCAAAACTAGTTCAAATTTCATTTATGGACAAAATATTACAATTTGTGAATCGTTTTTTAGCACCTGAATACAAAATATAATCCTGAAACTAAAAGTTTATCCTCTGCATCAGCATTTTCATTCCCAATTAATTTTCAAAACAAAAAGGTTGAACTCCAACTTTAAAGTACCTCAGTTTCCAACAATGCATGCATAATATGATAGCAAACTTTCTTCTATAGACACACCTCTTGTTCAAGAAACCCACCTGAAACGTCTTTCCTGCAGGCTGCAACCATTAAACTGCTTGCTTCAGTTGGGAATTTTATCAAACAGTTGACAAGTATTGTCTTTATGCACTAAAAGAAATCTAATTGACCGTCTTCTAATGGTAGATGCAAACTGACTAACATAACCTGGTTGACGCTAATCCATCACTTTTAGCACCTTCTACAACTGAAATTATGTTGTAATGGCATAAAAAAGTTAACAAGAAGACATAACAATAAAAAGAATGCCTAATATTGGCAGACATTAGGAAATTCTAGAGGATCCAAATCCATGGCGGACATCATACCACTATTCTTGCACAGAAAATTAGCCACAACTAATGACCAATCAGGAAAGAATCAAGCACGACATCAATATCATTTCGTATATATAGGTGATGATATGATGAATGAACCAATTCAATATCAAAACATAACCATTCCAATTCAATACATTTGTTAACGGCTACAATTTTTCCATCTGTAAAATGAGAGGTAAAATAAAAATACTCAAGGACGAATTTTCACATCAGTTATAGGAGAAAAAAAAACGTTATAGAACTGGATTGAGGTGTATTATTGAACTGAACAACTCGTTAAAGTACAACCTTTATCCATAACTTACAATTAACCTCATTCAATGACTTGGATTGACTCAATTAAAGACAACAAGATGACTCTAACAACCTTAAACAATGAAACTCAAGACCCAGCTAGCAAGATATATATATAATCAGGTGCATGCACTTAATTGATGAGTACTCACAACCTATTTTGGTTGTTGCATTATATCTTGGATGAACAAAGACAAGTTAACATGAGAAGATCCCCCTTCTTCTACAGAATGGTTTGCCATATCACCAAGTTGTCTGACCCTTTTTCTTCTCGCTTCACTTTCTTCGCCTTCATCTATCACTTTCTCTATTGCACTCTTAATGTCTTCCTTCTTCACCACTATCTTCTCTTCCTGTCCGTAGCCGGGTTCGTCTTCCCAGATTCTCACACCAATTTTTAACACTTGTGTAACATGTTTCGCATTGAAAAACTGGTCTGCAAATACTCGCCATGTAATCAGTGGCACACCAGCACTTATCCCTTCAAGTATTGAATTCCAACCACAATGTGTTAAGAACCCACCAATACTTGGATGGGATAATATCAATACCTGTGGTGCCCAACCTCTAATTAACAGACCTCTCCCTTTGATTTTTTCCTCAAAACCATTTCTAGTAATCCACTTCTCCAATTCTTCCAACGTTGATTTTCCTCCCCTTATAACCCAAATAAAAGGTCTATTTGATGCTTCTAAACCCAACGCAAGCTCTATTAGTTTTGAAGGCAACAAGTTGGATTGGCTTCCAAGGCAAGCATAGACTACAGAGTTTTCTTGCTACAAATTAAGCCACTCCAAGCATTGGTGCTCATCAACTGAGGCTTTTTTACCTCCCTCAGCCTAAACTAGACTTGAAAGTTTTATAATTTATTCTCAAGTATGAGAATTCTTTAAGCCCTGGAAGCTAATATTAGCATCTAGAAATTGTGCAAGTGCCCTTTTTGTGTTCATTGTGAAGATTTGAGTTTGTTCAAGACTAACTTTAGGAGAAGTTTCTAAATAAAAAAAAAAAGGTAACTTCCTAAAGATAATGTTTGTATTTGGTTTTATTGAAATTGATTAAGTATGTAAGTTGAAATCAAACATATCTCCAAGTTGGTTATGAAAATGTCTATGAGGAGTTAACTTTAAATAAATGCATAAAACTTAGTATCTATAGATTTTCATAATTGAAAAGTTATAATCTATAACATTCACAAACTAAGTAATACCGGGAAAATATAATTATAGCTTCGGAACTTGTGGTTAAACCAACGACACGCGTAAACTCAAGAGAGAGTGACGAGTAAGATTAGTAAACGGTGAGTGAATTACGTGCTCTTTAGTTGCTAGATTACTATATGTTTAATTGTTTATATGTATTTGAATAAATTTATTTATATAAAGGTAAATAAGAATATGAAGTGAGTTATTTGAATTGTGATTTGTTTGCATTTGATAAGGGTCAATCAAAATATTTTTCTTTCCGAAATAGAATTCAGGTGCACCTAGGATGTTTTGATTTGATTATTTGATATTGATTAAAAATACTCCAGTAACTCAGGCCGGTGGGTGGATTTGGGAGGAGATATGAAGATTTCAGCGATTATGTATTTCAGTGATTCAATCTATAATTCTATTTGGTGTGCCGACACAAAACTACACGGTGGGAGATATTTGTTTGCAGGGTTGAGTTACTCTATTTGCCCTTTGTATGTTTTGAGTGTTTCGATTATTTTAATTTGAGTGTTTAATGTATTACTTGAACTATGTTTATTAAATGTTAAGTATTTCGTATTTGAGTACATGTAACATTTAGTTGTATGAAAGTTTATGTCATATTGATATTATTTATCCTATGTATTAAATACACGTGTTGAGTGATGTTAATATACTTTGGGTATGTTTTTCCACTCACTGAGTCAGTGGGACTCACCACTCTATTATGGATGTGTTTTTTTAGTAACAAGTTCTCTGTGAGCATCAACAACCAATATTGGACTTGCCGAGTTTTTGGCAGCAAGGTATACTATAGATCACTTATTTGAAGACAAATGATGAAAATTTGCAGTCATTCGAGGGCTTGGGTGTTTGATTTTGTATTGTGTTATAGTTCAATTCATTTGCTATTATGGTTTAAGGTGGACCAAAGCTCGCTGTGGACATTGTAGATGTTGTTAACTAGTTGAATGTAACAAGAAATTATATGATTGTATTTTTGGGCATGTTCCAGTTTACAAGGAATCTCTGCTGAAGTTAGTAAATTGTCATTTGTTTCAGTAAATAAACAATTGTAATTAACTTGGGTTTTCTAATATCTACTTTTATTCATTAGTTTGCTTAAGAGTCGTATTTGTTTTTTTGTTTTGAAGTTAGGGTTATGGAGGTTTGGTTACCTATTTATTCGGTCAGTCATGCCTTCGTGTAAGGTATAACAAATTATTTATAACTTATTTAATAACAAATTGAGAAATTTAGTCTTAGTTATTATAATTGATATATAGTTATTGACAAATTATAGATTTAATAATATATATTAAAAGAATTATGACCAAAGCATATTATCAGTCGTAAAATAATTACACTTCTATTAATATTAAAATGGAGAAGAATTAGAAAAAAAGTAAAAAGTAAAAAAAAATAAAAATCCTATTTGAAGTAAAATAATAACTAAAAAGTATTTATATAATAGTAAAAACTAAAATAAGTATTTAAGAAAATAAAGTTTCTTCTACTAAATCACTTTTATATTCATAAACAAATAGAAAAAAAAAATAACTTAAATTTATAAATTTATATATATATTTTTAATTCTTAAGATGAGAGAAGAATTAAAATTTAAAACATTAATATTCTAATCATGGAAACTATGCTCTTAATATATATTTTTTTTAATTCATATTATTAAAAATATATATATAATTCATAAATTTAAGAATAACTAAAAAAAATATTATAATTACTAGAAACATTTTAAACAAATAAATAAATAAATAAATGAATAAAAATTCTATCTTAACTACTATTGACTTATAAATATTGAAAAAATATGAAAAAATAAAATTCAAAATAATAATATTATAACTATAAAAATTATATTCTTAATATTTATATATTTAATTTATAGTAATTTTTTAAAATTTTAATTCTTGAATCTATACTATACTAAAAAACAGGACACTCTGATTGTGTCCTCTAGGCTTTTAGTAATCATTTTAATAATAGAATTTCAAAAAATAAAAAAAAAAGTAAAATAGCATATTTTAAAGAAAATTTAAAACTTTAATAAATTAAAAAAAAATTCCCACTGTTTCACTTCCACCATCTAATACCAATTCTTCATTTATCTCTATGCAACAATAAATAAATAAAAATTACATAAAAAAATATCATAATAACTATCCTTATCCTCTCACTCTCCTACTGATTAATTTATTCTAAAACCAAATTAAATAAAATACCTAATAACTTTTTCTGGCAATTAATTATTTAACAATATATCTTATTTAAAATAAAAAGGAGCTATTGAACATGCGTAGGCACGTGCCATAGGACTAGTTTGAGAAAAACTTAAAAATAAACAAAAAAAATTGAGAAAGTCAATCGTAAGTATTATAAAAAATATATAGATTTATTATGATTGAAATAATTAGTAAAAATGAAATCAGTTCTAAAACAATTACAATCCTATTGATATTAAAATAGAGAATAATTAGAAAAAAAGAAGAAAATTATAATTTATTTATAGCAAAATAACAACTAAAGTTAACTATATAATAACTTGTTTTCGTAGTATACTCATTGTGCGTGAATCGTGTTTATGATATATAAATATATGTTCATCAACAATTGATATACATATGAAGAAATTAAAGTTAATAAAAACATTTCTCCATGTTAATTACATCAACAAATGCATAAAGCCAATAAAAAAAATTAATTCATAATATAAAAATATAATTTCTAAAAAAAAAAAATTAATATGAAAAATTAATTAACACAACAATATTATAATAATAAAAACTATACTCTTAATACTTCTTTTAATTCATAACATTTAAGAAAAAAAATTGAGAAATCAATTTTAATTATTATTGATATATTGAAAAAATTAGGACAAAAAATATCAATACTCATAAAAAAAATTATAATTCTATTAATATTAAAATAGAAAAAAATTAGGAAAGAGGGAAAAAAATATTTAATTCTATTTGAACTAAAATCAATTAAAAGTATTTCTGTCATAGTAAAAACTCATATAGGGTATTTAAAAAAAAAAAAATTTCTTTTACTAAATCACTTTTATATTCTTAAACAAATAGATAAATTTAACAAAAAAAATTATATTTATTTATTTTTTATTCTTAAGAAGGAAGAAAAACTAGAATTTAAAACAAAAATATTTTAATCATGAAAACTATGCTCTTAATATTTTTTTAGTTCATAGTAATTTTAAAAAATATATATAAATTCATAAATATAAGAAAAACTAAAGAAAATTATACTTATTAGAAATTTATTTAAAAAAATTGAGAAATTCAATCGTAACTACTATTGACATATAATTATTGAAAAAATATTTTAAAATAATTATAAATCAAAAGTTAAACAACAATACTATAATATGAAAACCTTAATCTTAATATTTCTTCTAATTCTTAGTAATTTTTTTAAATTTTAATTCTTAAACTATGTAAACTTTTAAAAAAATTATAATTATTAGGAACTTATCGAAAAAAAAAAAAATTTTTTAAAATTAAATCTTAATTACTACTAGCAACTTATCAAGCTAGTGATAGCATTTTTGTTGTGCAGGAGATCATTCAAGGTATGAAGAAACTTTAAGGTAAACGAGCAATGATGGCCCTCAAAATTGATTTAGAAAAAGCTTATGAGAAGGTTCGGTTGGATTTTTTACAAGAAACTCTTATCCTTTTTGGCTTTCCTGATTCCTGGGTAAATCTCATCATGTTTTGTGTTTCTTCAGCAAGAACTAGAGTCGTTCGGAATGGGGATAGCACAGAGCTCTTTAGTCCAGGGAGGGGAATCAGAGAGGGCGATCCTCTCTCACCATATCTGTTTGTTTTGTGTATGGAGCGCTTGGGCTGTTTTATTAATGAGGAGGTTATGAAGGATAGATGGCTCCCTTTTAGATTGGGGAAGAGTAACAATCGGATTTCACACTTATTTTTTACTGATGACATCTTCCTTTTTGCTCAGGCAACTCAGGATCAGGCTACTCGGGTTCGTTGTTGCCTGGACCAGTTCAGCTGTGTTTCCAGACTGAATGTCAGTCTTCTGAAATCTAAAGTTTTCTTCTCAAAAAAATTCCAGCAGGGGATTACTAAGGCTTATTGGGAATACACTTCAAATGGGTACCACTCTTGATCTAGGGAAGTATCTTGGAGTTCCTATTTTTCATTCAAGAGTGACAAAGTTGACACATTATGAGATTATTGACAAACTTCAGCATAAACTTGGGCTTCAATGGCATGTGGGAAATGGGAATCAAGTTAATTTTTGGCATGACACTTAGTTGGATTCACCACCGCTAATTGAGAAAATTGATTTCCAGAATTTAATTCTGAATTTGGATGTTCCGATTGCCTCCTTTATTGATTCCAACGGTTGTTGGGATAGACAACTCTTGGAATCCGTAGTTACTCCAAGAATATCTCAAAAAATCTCAGGCTATCCTCTGCCTCAAGGTGAGATGAAACAAGATCTACTTATTTGGAGGAGGACAAAGAATGGTAAATTTTCTACGAAATCATGTTATGATTTATGTGCACGTTATGTTGTAGAGAGGTGGAATTTTGAGTGTATTTGGCAGATTAAATGTCCTGCAAAATGGCAATTTTTAATGTGTATTCTTTGTTAGAGGAAACTTATGACTAATGCCCACCGTTATGGTTGCCACATGGCTAACAGGGAGGGGTGTACAAGATGTGGTGATGTATCCGAAGATCTTCATCATGTGTTTAGAGTGTGCAGGGATGCAACTGGCTTTTGGCTGAACCTTTTTGGTATGGCTGGTCTGATGTATGATCAGACTTGCCCTTTTGATGAGTAGTTATTATCAAATCTCCTGAATGTCTGTCATATGAGGAGAGAAAGTGGAATGGACGACACTTTTTCGTTTATGGATTATGGTTTGAATGGCTTTGGAGATGTAAAGAAATTTTTGGAACTGATTATCTTATTCCTTCTAATCGCGAAAGTGTGATTTTCCAGCAAGCTGCTCATGTTTATCGGGCTTTTGTGGCAGCTAGAGGACCTGTGTTCTGTAGAATAGTTTGACTTATTTCAAATTGCCAATGGTTGGTTAAACTAAATACAGACGGATCAGTTAAGGGTAGGTCTATTGGTGAAGGATGTGGGGGTGTGTTGCGGTCGCAGGAAGGGGATTATCTTTTTGGTTTTCATATGAATCTTAGCCTATGCTTTGTTATTGTTGCAGAGCTTAAGGGGATTCGTATGGGATTGTAGCTAGCTTGGGACAGAGGATGGCATGATATTATTTGCGAAGTTGATGCGGTCGTTGTCATTAATATGATTCAAAGAGGTGAAATTAATAATACGGCCGTGAGCAATATTGTGGAGGATTGCAAGGAGCTCTGTTCTCACTCTTGGAACTGCAAGCTAGTGCATATTTATCGCGAGGCAAATCGCGTTGCCTGACATTCTTGCCACGCTAGGTTCTTCTTCTGACCTCTATGTCACTCTCTTGTGAAGCTCAACAAGAAGTTTTGTCAATTCTGTTTTTTTCTTTTGTTTTTGTGTTCTATTCTTTCTTTTCTTTTTTTCCAAAAAAAAAAAATTGACATATAATTAATGAAAAATTATAAATTCATTAATATTGAAAAAATTAGTAAAAAAGAAATCAATAGTCTTAAAAC
Source organism: Quillaja saponaria (assembly GCA_029379385.1). Lineage (NCBI taxonomy): Eukaryota > Viridiplantae > Streptophyta > Magnoliopsida > Fabales > Quillajaceae > Quillaja > Quillaja saponaria. Next base: position 24,538,735 of record CM055607.1, read on the forward strand.
AATTACAATCCTATTGATATTAAAATAGAGAATAATTAGAAAAAAAAAGAAGTAAAATAATAATAATAATAATAATAGTTGATTTGTAGTAAAATAACAACTACAAATAATTACGTAATAATAAAATCTCATAAGGCTATTGAAGAAAATAAAAAAATTCTTACATTAAGCCACTTTTTATATATAGTATATATAAAAGCTAATAAGGATATTTAAGAAAATGAAAAGATTCTACTGTTAAACCATTTTTATATATAGTATAGATATATACTAGTCGTTCTCACGCATGAGTACTAGTTATGTATATATTTTATCCTAATTTGAATATTTTTTTTTAATCAATGCAATTTGACATTAAAAAAAAAATTATATATTAAAAGGGTGGAAGAGAGTAGGAGAGTCGAGGAGGTTAATGTTTAGTAATTATCAAATAATGTGATGAATTTATTAATTCAATTTACTTTTAAATAATTTAAATAGATATATATTATATAGTAGAAGATTATAGGATATCTCTCACTTTTATTTATAGTATATATATAGTATATATATATATATACTATAAATAAAAGTGACTTAATAACAGAGAATTTGATTTCTTTTAATATTGTATTGACCATTACATAAATATCACTTAGTTTTTAATTTATAGTATTAAAATATTGTGCTTAAAATAGACTATTTTTTTTTATATTTTAAATTCTTCTCCATTTTAATACTAATAGAATTATAACTCTTTTTTACTATTAATTTCTTTTCCTACTTCTCAACTTTATGAATCAAAATAAAATAAAATTATGAATAAAATGAAATATTAAGAATATAATTTTTTATTTATTATAATATTATTAAAATATTACTTGATACACTAGTCTATCTTGTATTATACCATTGTGTCATAATATTATTTTTCTATCAATTATATCATGTACTATGAATTTTTAAATTTAAAAAAGTATTTTGTTACATAGATTTTTAATTTTAATTTTGAATATTCATATTTCTTTTATATTTAAGAAAAAATTTAAATTCAAATTTGACATCAATATTAATTGCTGACTTGATTTAAACATAAATTTGTTGTAATTGTTTTGAAATTGATTAGCTCTAATAAGTAAAGACTTGAAGTTAAGTTTTTTTGTTTATAAATGGAGACAAATTAAATTACATGTAAGGTATATTATTGTGTATAAAGTATAGAGAAAAAAAGAGTAAATTAAGAATTTTTTATTTACCAAAAAAAAATAATAATTTTTTTTATTAATTTTTTTTTTAGGAAAACATATATATATATATATATATATATATATATATATATATATATATTAAATAATTAAAATTGCAAAGGTGAGAAAAATTAGGAAAAAAAAACTCTATGTAATTAAATGGGATAGAGAAGAATAAGAATTAAATTGAAAAAGAAACTATAAATTAAAAGAAACATTAAGAGTATAGTTTTTATGATTATAATTATTTTCCTAATTATTCTTCTATCTTAAGAAATAAAAGAAAAATATATATAAATTTATTTTATGAATTTAATTTTTAAGGTCAATTGTATTTTACCCCCATGAACTACCACCTATTTTACAATAATCCTCATAAACTATTGAATTAAACACATAACCCCCCTTATTTGAGTCATAATTAGCAAATAACCAAAACTTATCTAAATTAGCCATTAAATCTAACAAATTAACTCATAAAAGACTAAATACTCTTATTATAAGTTTTTTTATTTTATTTTATGTTTTCTCCTCTTTGACATAGTTTACTTTTCATTTTCTATAAAACTAAACTTTTATATTGATTCAATTTAGCATACATAAATAATATTTGAACTGAACTCCTTATGAAAAGGCTTTGACTAAATAAGGAAGTTCTCTTAACCAAAAGAGCTACGGCTTTAGTAGGCAATCAAGGAAGGGACCAAGCACCAAGAGCTCCTACCTACTTATTACTTGGCTGACAACTGCTCATTCATAATTTTTATTTTCTTGTCATAATATTTAAATTATTAATAAATTTATTAATATTATTTTTTTTTCATTTATAGAAATTATACAAGTTGATATTTCCATTTGCATTTTAATGATAATATTTTTATCAAAACTTTTACTTTAGTATATTCTTTATATTTTATTATTATTGTAATAAATATTAAAGAATATACTAAAATTTAATCAATATAGAGATTTTAATTACTAGAAGATAAAAAAGAAACAAGAGATAGAATGTGAAAGACATAAAAAAATAAAAATAAAAACCTTATAATGAGGGTAATTTAATCTTTTATAAGTTAATTTGTTAGATTTAATAGCTAATTTAGATGAATAGTGGTTATTTTCATCATTATGCCATTAAATTGGTTATTTCAAATTATGTGCCTAATTCGACAGTTTATGGGATTATTGCAAAACAAGTAATAGTTCATAACGGTAAAGTACATTCATTACAAGAAAAGATATTATCTGCGTCTGCCCATTGTAGATGTAAAAGGTTACATTACGGACGCAAAAAACAATTTGTGTCTACACACAGGCGTAGATAAGCATACAAACTAAGCCTATACTCAAATACTATTTTCTGAGTCTGCATGGATGCAGAACTTATCCATGTCTGCTAGGCAGATGCAATATCTAGATGCCAATAATTGTGTGTCACATATCAGAGTCTAACTTCCAGACATAAAAATTCATACACAGACGCTGAAAAATAGACACAACTTTATTTAATTAATTTTTAGATATTATCTGCATCTATAATAAGCAGATGCATATAATGGATTGCGAATACATATATATAAAATAATTTAATTATTTTATTTTATTTTTAATTTTATACTTGTAAATACCTGCTTCAAAGGAATTATTTATAGTAAAGTCCAAATTTTATATATAAAAATATATATATTATACAAAAACCATTGTAACAATATTAGTTACAATAAATAATAAATGAAAAAATATATATATAAATCTAAAAATCGGCATAATTTCCAAATTCTAAGTCTTCGTCATCTCGAGCTTGTTCATCAACCTGACTTAGGTTTGAAGCCCAGATGTAGGAGATGAAACCTAAAATAATCAAAATAAATATGTTATAAGTTATACTTAAATTAATATGCAAGTCTAATTAATTAACTTTAACAAATTAAGCAAATTTTTCAAAGATTTTGCATTGAAACTCATAGTTTGGCCTACTATTCTAATCGTTAAACCAAATGTTTATTCCTACATGTATTATCATCTACATGGTCATGCTGGTATTCCTAAAATCTGAAACGGACTAATATTTGATCGTTTTGCCTAAGAGCCTAAGTTTTCAAAAAACTTTCCTTGAAATTCAAATTTTGAACTACTATCTTAACCATTGCTTTAAATAAATTTATATTTCTTCCTATAGGTCATTTTTGTCCTCAAAGTCATACCGGTACTCTAGGAATCTGAAATGAACTAGTATTTAACCATTTTACCCTCGAACCCAGGTTTTCAAAGTTGTTGCTTGAAACTCAAAGTTTGGCCTAATATCCTAACCGTTGATCCAAATGGATTTTCATTTCTTCCTATAGGTCTTGTTCGTCCCCACGATGGTGTCAGTACTCTTTGAATTCGAAATGAATTAGTATTTGATCGTTTTGCCCCCGAACTTGAGTTTTCAAAGTTTTTGTCTTGGAACTCAAAGTTTGGCCTACTATCCTGACCGTTAATCCAAATGGATTTTCGTTTCTTCCTACTTGTATTATTCGTCTCCTATGGTCATGCCGGTATTCCCGGAATACGAAATGAACTACCGTTTTGCTCTCAGAACCCAAGTTTTCAGAGTTTTTTCCTTGAAATTCAAAGTTTAGCCTGCTATCCTAACCATTGATCCAAATAGATTTCCGTCTCTTCCTATATGTCATATTTGTCTCCAAGGTCATGCTGATATTTCGAGAATCCAAAACAAACTAGTACTTGACTTTTTGCCCCCCCGAACCCAGGTTTTCAAAGTTATTGCCTTGAAACTCAAAGTTTGACCTAATATCCTAACTGTTAATCCAAATGGAATTTCATTTCTTCCTATAGGTCTTGTTCATCCCCATGATGGTGTCAGTACTCATGGAATCTGAAACGAACTAGTATTTGACCGTTTTGTCACTCGAACCTAAGTTTTCAAAGTTTTTGTCTTAAAACTCAAAGTTTTGCCTACTATCCTAACCATTAATCCAAATAGATTTTTGTTTCTTCCTACATGTATTATTCATCTCCATGGTCGTGTTGGTACTCTCAAAATCTGAAACAAACTAGTATTTGACCGTTTTACCTTCAAAACCCAAGTTTTTCGAGTTTTTTCCTTGAAATTCAAAGTTTAGCCTACTATCCTAACCGGATCTAAATAGAATTTCGTTTTTTCCTAACATGTCATATTAGTCCCCAAGATCGTGTCAGTACTTTGACAATTCAAAATGAACTAGTATTTAACTATTTTGCCCCCGAACCCAAGTTTTCAAAGTTGTTATCTCGAAACTCAAAATTTGGCCTAGTATCCTAACCATTAATTTAAATAAATTTATGTTTCTTTCTACATATCTTATTCATTCCCATGATGGTGTTGGTACTCTCGAAATCCAAAACAGATTAGTTTGACTATTTTGCCCTTGAACCTAAGTTTTCAAAATTTTTGTCTTGAAACTCTAAGTTTGGTCTAATATTCTAACTGTTAATCCAACTAGATTTTTGTTCCTTCTTATAGGTCTTATTTTCCCCATGGTCGTGCTAGTACTCTTGGAATCTAAAACATACTAGTATTTTACTGTTTTACTCACCGAACCCAAGTTTTTAAAGTTTTTGCCTTGAAACTCAAAATTTGGCCTAATATCCTTACCGTTGATCCAAATGAATTCTCATTTATTCCTACAGGTCTTATTTATCCTCACAGTAGTTCCGATACTTCCGAAATGCTAAACGGACTTGTATTTGATTATTTTGTATCATGAACCCAAGTTTCAAAGTTTTTGCCTTAACACTTAAAGTTTGGCTTACAATCCTAACCATTGATCCAAATGGATTTTCATTTCTTCCTACAGATCTTATTCATCTCCACATTCGTGTCGGTACTTTTAGAATCCTAAAAGGACTAGTATTTGATCGTGTTACTCCTCGAATCCAAACTTGACAAGTTTTTACTTTGAAACTCAATGTTAAAATCCTAACCATTGATCAAATTGGATTTCCATTTATTATTACAAGTTTATTCAGTCCCCACGATCGTGCTAGTACTCTTGGAATCCGAAATGGATTAGTATTTGACTGTCTTGTTCCCCGAACCCAAGTTTTCAAAGTTTTTGCCTTAAAACTCGAAGTTTGGCCTAATATCCTAATCGTTGATCCAAATGAATTTCCATTTATTCTTATAGGCCTTTTTCGTCCACACGATTATGGAGGTACTCCAAAAATCCTAAACAGACTAGTATTTGACAATTTTGTGCCCCAAACCCAAACTTAGAGAGTTTTTGGCCTTAAAACTCAAAGTTTGACCTAAAATCCTAACTATTTATCCAAATGGATTTCTGTTTTTCCTTAAAGGTCTTATTCTTTGCCACTGTTATTCTGGTACTCCTGAAATCGTAAAGGGACTAGTATTTTACCCTTTTTTTTTCCCCAAATTTAAACTTGGCAAGTTTTTATCTTCAAACTCAAAGTTTAGCCTAAAATCCTAACCTTTGATCCAAATGGATTTTCGATTTTTTCCTAAAGGCCTTATTCATTCCCATGGTCATGTCGGTACTCCTAAAATCCTAAAGTGACTAGTATTTTTGCCCTCGAACCCAAACTTGGCAAGTTTTTTCCTTGAAACTAACAGTTTGTCCTAAAATCCTAACTATTGATCTAAATGGATTTATGTTTTTTTTTCCTAAATTTCTTTTCGTCCCCACGGTTGTGCCGATACTCTTAGAATCCTAAAGGTACTAGTATTTGATTGTTTTACCCCCTGAACCCAAACTTGACAAGTTTTTGCCATGAAACTCAAAGTTTGGCCTAAAATCCTAACCGTTGATCTTTATGGATTTCCGTTTTTTTCCTAAAGGTCTTATTCATTTCAATAGTCGTGCCAGTACTCTCAGAATCCTAAAAGGACTAGCATTTGACCGTTTTTCCCCCGAACATAAACATGGCAAGTTTTTACCTTGAAACTCAAAGTTTGGCCTAAAATACTAACCGTTGATCTAAATGGATTTCCATTTTTTTCTAAAGGTTTTATTTGTCCCCACGGTCATGCCGGTACTCTGAGAATCCTAAAAGAACTAGTATTTGGTTCTTTTTTCCATGGACCCAAACTTGGCAAGTTTTTTCCTTGAAACTTAAAGTTTGGCCCAAAACCCTAACCATTGATTCAAAATAGATTTCCGTTTTTTCCAAATGGTCTTATTCATCCTCACGATCATGTCGGTACTACCAAAATCCTAAACGGACTAGTATTTGATTGTTTTCCCCCTGAATCAAAACTTCACAAGTTTTTGTATGTAAATTATTATAAACTAAAACTTTTGCAATATGAAAATTAAATTTAAAGAATGTGTATGGATGATGTTTAGGGTGGCGGTGTCGGAAGAGGGTGGATGTACCCCATAACCATCTGCTCTGGAGTGTAAAATATAAAATAACTTTGTAAAGCCAAAAGACAAATAATTCTTACACTAACAGAAAAATAGTTATGTAAAACAAAAAGACAAATAATTCTTACACTAACAGAAAAATAGTTATGTAAAACAAAAAGACAAATAATTCTTACACTAATAGCCTTCAACTTTTGCACCATTTGCCCACTCGTCACATAAGGACTCCCACCAATTCTATAGGATCCAATCTAGGCTCCCATTGTAACATCTCCTAAATGAATACCCAAATTAATTATAGGATAAGTAATTATCTTAAAAGCTAAATATGATTTAAAATTTAGGATCAATATCATACATATTATTCCATGTATAAGAATAGTACATATGCTTATAAAAATATGTATAAAAATACGTATAGAATACGTGTTAATATAAAAGTAGTTTATACGTATAAAATATGTATAAATACATGTAGTAGAAATAGTACATGTACATAAATACTCATTTGCATAAATAGGAAGACATGGACAAGTGTTGGCGTTGGAACAAGGATGGAAAAAATGTTATATGGTGGCATTTGGAGAAGAAGGGAAAATAATAAAATATAGGTTACTTGCTAAAAAAGAAAATGTGAGGAATTAGGTGTAAGAAGAAGATTAAATATGGCAATTTGTAATAAATGAAGGGGTCTATGTGTAAGGAAGAGAATAAGTGTGCCAACTTGCAATTGATAAAGGGACTTGGGTGTAAGAAGGAGAATAAGTGTGGCAACTTGCAATTAATGAAGGGGCTTAGTTGTAAGTAGGAGGAAAAAAGGTGGAAATGTTGTAATAATTAAGGGGAGCATGTGAAAGAGAGTTAGGACATAAGGTGGCAAGTAATAATTAATATAGAAAGGTGGCTAGACAAGCAGAAGACAAGGAAAACATTAAGTGTCCATGAAATAATTAAGTAGGGCATGTGTAAGGATTTAAGGAAACAAGGTGTATATGAAATTATTATGGTAGATATGTGTAAAGATTTAAGGTAGCTAGGTGGCCTTCTAATGATGAAAGACTCTAAACTAGGAAATAAGAGGAAGATAAATGTAAAAAAGGAAAGTGCACATGTTAATTTAGGTAATGACAAGTGGAAGGCTGTAATTCTAGGAAACCAGAAAGGTAAAATGGGAAACAAGCATAAAACTTCTCCTAATTACAAGCCTTGGCCGTGCACTATAAATAGGAAGGGAACGGGGAGAAGGAGAGGTGACTCAAAATACATAGGCAATGAAAGTGTGCACAAAAAGGAGAAAAAGTAAGAAAAAAGAAGAGAAAGTGAGAAAAAGAGAAAGAAAGTGAGAAATTAAAGGAGGAGGATTCGATTACAAGAGGAAAAGCAAAGGCATGTATCAAATGTTTCCTTATTCTATTATTTTTTTATTTTACTAGTTTCATTGAACTTGAAAATGACATGTTTTATGAGAAAATGAGCTATGTATAGCCAAAGAAAAGGGAAGGTGTGGAATTTGTATGGTTTTAGCACTTATAGTTTGTCTTGACTTTATGCTGCTCAAACTATGAAATGGATCCATATCTATAAGAGATGGTACAATAAAGTATCAAAAGTCTTGCAAGGCAATGTCTCATGAGATGGTACTGAGATATGCCGTAAGTCTTGTAGGGCGATGTTTCATGAGATGGTACAATGATGTGCCAAAAGTCTTGCAGGGCGATGTCTCATGAGATGATATTGAGATGTACCATAAGTCTTGTAAGGTGATGTCTCATGAGATGATACAATAATGTGTCATAAGTCTACAGATGATGTCTCTGTTTGCATATTGACAAGAAAGGTCTACAATGGAAAAAGTGCTTACATGAAAAAAGTTTCTTATATTTCAGTATTATCAAACTACACATTAACCTTCCGTTTTATAACGCATGTTGAGATTTCTGTCTTATGTTTTAATGTTGATGTGCAGATTTATAGCCAAGTGGATCTTGTTTAGAAAACATGAAAGTAGTTGTCTTGAAATGCAATTATGTGTATTATGCTACAAGAATGGGAAAGTATATGTGGAAGAGTTATGAGAATATGTAAAAATGAGCATAGTGAGAAGAATTTGTAAAGGCTCCTCTTGATTCTATGTATATAAATTAAATTAATGAATAGTAGTTGGAAACCGAGCCTTTAAGTCTGTTAATTCATTATCAAAAAGGTTTATTTCTTGATTAGTTGATTTTGATAAATAAAGGCTACATAAATAAGAGTAGTTCTTGAACCTAGAATAATTATGGAATTTAAGAAAAAGGAATAAGGATTCAACAATTAAGGCCGTATAAAGCTTACGTGTAAGAAATTTTAAATTTGGACAAGGAAATTAGCTAATATTATCTTAAGAGTTCATTAAATTAGTTAAGCAATAACAAGGTGATTATAACTAAATAAGGCACTAATTGAATTAAGTAAAAGATTAAGGAAAGTAGGGTGTTACACCCATCCTCCTTCCAAGCAAGAGGCCCTATGATTGCTTCTGACTCAATTCGGAATGCAGCTTTTGGAATACATTTCTACATCTCTTCACAGCTGCTATATCAAACACAGCCTAAATGCAGCATTTTGCTCATAAAGGACCCTAAACCATCTTTGCAGCATGAATTACAAAACAAAAGCATGTTGTCAATAATTTAACAACATATTAAAATGAAATTATCTACTAAACAATAATATAATTGAACTTATTATAAAATCATTATAGCATAAGGTATTCGTGTTTTTCTAGAACTTTTGATACTAGAAGAGTGCACCGGGAGCATGGTTCATGATAATATCAGAAAAGGTAGTGCCTACCTTCATACTCTTAGGGGTTGAACCAAATAAATGCTCCGCAATGTAAACAAAAAGATAAATTACTTACTTGTTTCCAAATAAGTGGGTGATCCTCCTCATTATCATGGGGAGGGGCAATCGTATTCTTGCCCCTCTTCCCTTGCTATGTGCCCGCACCACACTCAGTTATGTCACCCATCTCATTAGGGACGTCGTCTTCCACACGGGACTCAACAACCGCCCTATACTGGACATCCTGATCATGGCCTGTAACTACAATAAAAATTAAGTAATGTAAGAATAATGAATTTCATAAAATAAAAAAAATAAAAAAAGGAAATTCATTATTAACCTTGAAATTATAACTTACATTTCGGTGCAGAATCTCGAGCTTGATGAGATTTGATCTGAGCCCATGTCAGAAAGCTATAACCTGCTTCGAGGATGGAACAAGTAACAGAACACTTGGAAGAGATGGTACTGGAGCTACAGCCATAGAGGGAGGTAGAGGTACTGGAGCTGCATCCGTTGAGGGAGGTGGAGACTATACTTGAGCTAAAGCCATAGAGGAAGGTGCAAGCTGTATTGGAGTTGCAGCCATAGAGGGAGCTGGTGTAGCTGTAATTGTAGATAGAGACGTAGTGAATGCTGTGGATGGAGACGAATGAAGCTCTGAGACGTCCTCGAAGAAGGATACAACTTCCTCTAGGCATGATTGTAACAAACCAACACCACTACATCTCAATAAGCAAAAAAATAAGTATCTTCCATTTTTTTATTGTAAACAATCAACGACATTACAGATACTTAGTTTAAAGTTTTATGTCTTCAATAGGATCATTCATGAACTACTTTTACGAGACAAATGACATCATTTTCATGATAAAAAAATCCAATCAAAGGAGTCTATCTGTTTAATAGGGCCTCGTCAAAATAAAGAACCTCTTAGGACCAAAGAATCTACAACTCTCTCTAATTAAGAAACAATTATAGTCACCAATATCTCTACTTAACAATAATTTCAAGATTTCAGTATAAAGAGTTCATTAAACTTGTATAGAGTTCATACAAGTAGTTATAGGAAAAATAACACGGAACCTCATAAGCCTACAACAAAAAGCATTATAAATACAATGAGAACCCATATAAAAAAAATCCATGAGAATTGATTTGTTTTTATAGTACTATATATGCTATGAATTGAATTCTTTTCTAGGAAAGAATACTGTTATTATCGCCATCTTATCCCTTTCATTTTTCAATTACTAAATATTTTTATGGAAACACACTAAAAATCTTTATTCCCAATCATCATTTCAATTACTAAAATTCTTTATGGCCCTTTATTCATCTGATCTAATTTACTTTCTCCGACGACCCTATACTTTTCAAACTATCAAACCAATCTCAAAAGTCGGCCATTGAATAAGGCCCACACCATCCTATCAACAAATGATTAGACCTGAATAAACCGAAACTTCCAAAACCTTATGCAAAGGCAACTTGGACAACAAATTTTACTGTTGTCTATGAAAACTGATCATAATAACCTAACCACTTATAATTGCAAATGAAATTCTACTAGATCAATCATTGAGCTCTAACTTAACAAAAGACAGGGGAAAAAACTAGGAAACAGTTATTTTCAGTAATTTCATAATTACTTATGACATATCTTATTATAATTTATTTGCATTGAAACATAAACTAGAAAAATTGTTGTTGATGCAGTAGAAAAATTAACAAACAGCTTTGGCTCATATTGTTAACTGTCATTACAAGTTTAGGAAAAAGTTGGTCCATCTCTAATAAAAGATTGTGTTTGATATTTGGAAATTTTTGGTCCCCTTTCTAATGGCACCTCAAGTTCTAACCACATAAGGAAGATAATTTTTTCGTGAAAATAAAAAAAGCTAAAAGTAAAACACTATAGTCTTCTTCTCACAGGATGCTACTTTCCCCAAAAAAACATAAATAAAAAAAGAAAAAATAGAATAGAAAAAAAAAAAGACGAATACAAATACGAAAATCAACTTTATCTTTTCCTAAAAGTCCAACCTAACCTCCAATGTGGAGTCTCAAAAAAAAAAAGATGTTCCAATTTGACTATTTCACAAAAAGAAATAATGTAGTAACAATAATAACAACAGCAGAATAATTGAAAACCTAGCAAAGTCTTTTCATTTTCATACTTTTATCCTGATCCATCTATAGAGAAAAATCAAAACTGGAACACCTAATCGAGGCCAATAAAATCCAAAAAAAAGAAAAAAAAAAAAACTTTCTTTTACTCTTCTTCAATCCCGGGAAACCAAAAAGAAGAAGGACAAATCAGATTTGCTATATGTAAAAGAAGAAAAAGATAAATGTAACTTGACTTCCAATCTCTGGAAACCTTAAAAACTACTTTGTTTTTCTTTTCACACTAGAATTTCCCACTTAAGGATCCTAACAATGAGGATAACCCTCAAAGATAAACCTAACTCAACTTCCATTACCCATTAAACAACTATTGAAGTTCAAATTCACAAAAGTTTTCCTTTTTTCTCAAATCTAATGAACAATCAGTTCCAATATATACATTACTCAGCACCCATTATCAAAATCAACCAAGTAATGAGAAAAAAAGAAGGCAATCCAATACTGAAAACAAAAGAAAAAAATAAATGGGTTTCAGAACTAAGAGATTGACTTCACTAGTGAGACCTAAGACTGTGGATAGACACTCCTTCAGTGGCGAGAAGCACAACGAAAATAGGAGCTTGAGTTGCATAGTAAAAATGAAAAAGAAGGAAGAATAAGAAGAAATGCACGAGCTAGGTTTTAATTTAGGAAAAAGTATCTGTGTCTGCAATAAGTGGTAGACCCAAATTATTTGAATCTGCAAACACAGATAAAAAACACACAAATGCAAATAATTTCACAAAAATAGGCTCTAAATTTTCTCATTTGCATTTGGAAATGCAGACTCATAAAATAAACATGCAGATGCAGATACATTCGCATAATATGCCACCAAAATTAATCAATTTTTACGTCTGTGTATAGAGTGTTAATGTCTGTGGTATAATTTTTTAAATAATTACCTGCACTTGCAGATATGCATACTCAAACAATAATATTATAGACGTAAATAGCAGTATATGTGTCTGCTCTGTCTGAGTTTGCAATATTGCAGACATAGATGTTATTATTTCTTGTAGTGAATTGATCTTAATTTTTAATTAGATTTACATATTTGTTTAATTATATAATCATAGAGTTTATTAAACATAATTTTTTTAATTTGTAAATAAATTATATTTGCAAATATATGTACTATAAATACAGTTCACATGTAACTTGTATACTACACGTGCTAGTATATATATATATATATATATACATATAAAAAGTGCGTGAGAGAGGAACTCTAAATTTTATTAGGATTATATATAAACGGCCTTCACCTCCAGTCCTCATATCTCAACTAAATTTTTTTGACACTAATGGGATTGAGAATAAGTGAAAGAGAGACACAACTTAAAGAAACTCTACAAAATGCAAATTTCAGTCACCGTTGAGAGTAAGTGCGACTGAAAGAGAAAGATACGTTCCATTAATGAGACATCTTGAAAATACAAACTCATTTTTCTATGAAATTACTATTTTTCTCAGTCCTTTTATTTTTTTGTTTAAGACAAAATAAATGAGTTTTTTTTTTAGCTATTTAAATGTGTGAACATTGTTAACATTCACCAGTGTGTGTGAATATTATTAGTGTTTACATTTTAAAGTGGAAAAAAAAAATCAAAATTTGTCTTTTTATTGAAATTTAAAATCAAATGGCATTATAGGAATAACTTAAAAATTACACCTCAAAATTTTGAGTTGCAATACAACTTTCTTTATCCTCAAAGCCATTCTTTTTTTAATTTTTCTCTCTAATTCGATCATTCATCCCATCTCTTCTTTCCACAAATCAGACACTCATTTCCTTCTCTCTATACTTGCATTTTCATTCCTCGACTCCATTGATTTTTAACTCTATTTTCTAAATATACAGTAATCTGATTCTAAGTATTTTGCTGAGTTTTGAATTTTGTATGATTGACAAAACATAATCATCAAACTAAAACAACTTGTTGAATAAACTATACAGTGCCTCTTTAAATGACCCAAACTCAAAACTAATTCATATGTCATGGGAAGCATCAAAGAAAAATTGCTTCTCGAAAATGTACTGCTTACATAAAAACAAGAATTTGTGTTTAACTTCAAGAGGGAGGATGAAAAAAGAGAATTAGGAAGAGGAGATTCAAAGAGTGTGGAAGAGAGTAATTTGAGGAAAGAAGGAGAGCTTTATGGGGAAAGAAAACATGGATTAATTATCTTATAAAGTTAGATTATCCCTATAATCTCTATTATTAAATTTTAATTAGAATAAAAATAGATTTTTGTCTATTTAAAAAAGTGGACCCGGTTAATATCCACTTCCATTAGTGTACATTAGAATTCTCCATATATGTTTGGGAATTTTACGAAATTCTCCTTCAATTTATAATAAGATATTGCAAACAAAAACAAAAACTAAAATACAACAAATTGTATCCACATAAAATATAAGTAGAAGATAAAAGAAATAAACAACTAAACAAATAAGATATAACGTAGTTTGGCTCCTTGCCTACATCCATAGATGATAAAAGAATTTCACAAATATTCCAAGAAAAATTACATAGAAAGAGTAACACTCTACACATAGTGTTCTCACCACTCTCGTCTCTTCCAATTTCTCTTGCACCCTTCTACAGAAGGGGTCTTGCAAATATTAGATATATCTCTATCTCATCTTACAACTCTCAAAAGCCTGCACATTTATATTATATAGGATTTTCCCAACAAGTAAACTTTTTCTCCGATTTTATAGAAACCCTACAATCATCTAATTATATTTACTTACCTACCAAGGTAAACCTAATTAGGAAATCATAATCATCACCTAATTAGTTTTTCTTGACAATCAAGAATAAACTAATTAGGAAACTACCAAATAGGTTTTGGGTCAAAGCCCAATAATCTCTACCTTGACTTAAATCCTTATAAACAATTTTTAATATTCTTCAAAACCCATATGATGCATCATTTACTATCAACAACGAAAACTATTGAAACTTCACATGAACTTCACTCATTAAAAGTCATCACTTCCTCGAGAGTTTTCACCATTCATAATGAACAACACCATTATGTCCCACAACAACAATAATGTACATGTATATAGCCATCTCCTTAACTTCATCTCACCACCATTGATGAGCCTTTTTATCGTAGTCTCATCACTGTATTAGGTTTGTGAAAAACAAACTATACAACTCCACATTAACGAAGATCTTCATTCATCGTCGAAGTTACTCAATCTTTACTACCTATATCATCCTAAGAATAAATCTTAATAGCACACAAGGAGACTCACTTTCTCAACTTGTGGCTATTTAAAAAAATTATATACATCCACCGGTATGAAACTTCACCTATAAAAGTTTATCTTGTTGTGCCAGCCTAAACCTATCTCTTAATGCAATGGCCACACAAAACTGTAAAACTCAAATTTTTACAAAACCTTCACTTTTTCGTGTCACTGACACCCATCTCTTAGTGCAATG
Source organism: Quillaja saponaria (assembly GCA_029379385.1). Classification (NCBI taxonomy): domain Eukaryota; kingdom Viridiplantae; phylum Streptophyta; class Magnoliopsida; order Fabales; family Quillajaceae; genus Quillaja; species Quillaja saponaria. The sequence goes on from CM055607.1 coordinate 24,553,792, forward strand.
GCCACAAAAAACTACAAAACTTCAATTTCCATCTTCTACAAAAGTATCAAATTCTCCAACTTCACCAAACTACAAAATTAAATTTCCTACACAACATGCAAAACCTAGGTTTTTCTTCTTTTTTTCTTTTTTCTCTTCCTTCTACACAATCTGAATCACCACAACTTCTTTTTCTTCAAGCCCTTCCTATTTTTACAATAACTCCACCATCACCAAAATTATCTCGGGTCATCCATAACCCAATTGAACTTGGCTTTGATACCATTTGTTCTGGTAATAGAACCACTGTAAGGAATTCTAAGAAATTCTCCTTCAACTTTCAATGAGATATTACCAAAAAAAAAAAACAAAAACAACAAACCAAGGGTATCTACATAAAATATAAGTAGAAAATAAGAGAAATAAACAATCAAACACACTGGATATAACATGGTTCGATCCCTTACCTACATCAAAGGATAAAAAAGAATTTCTCACTAATATTTCAAGAAATATTGTAGAGTAATACTCTACACATAGTGTTTTCGCCACTCTCTCCCTATATTTCTACCAATCTCTTGCACTCCTCCCTAGAGGGATTCTCACAAATATTTAATCTCTCTTTATTTCATCTATACAACTCTCACAAGTCCTACATATCTATTGTATATAGGACTTTCCCAACAAATATAGTTTTTTTTCCACTTTATGAAAACTCTATAATCATATAATTAAATTTACTTACACACCAAGGTAAACCTAATTAGAAAATTATAATCATCATCTAATTAGTTTTATCGCGTGGTTTGCACTTTATGATGTCTATACGAATAAAATTTTTAACCTTTTTTTCAATACAAGTTAATATGTCACATGTCGTTGCTTTTGAGTCATAATTATATATTAACAGTTTATTTATAATTAAAAATATATATTATTTTTTGTATAAAAAGTAATTGTAAGAAAGAAAACTCAATCCTTCAAAACTTAAAAAGATTCTTGTTTGTTCGTCAAGTATATTATTATGTGTTCCTGAAAAGTTAACACATAATAGTGTAAAAATAAAGCCTACCTCAATATTCTATTATTCAAAAAAAATTAAGGACATGGATGACATATTAGCTGTATTTTGGTTAAATTGCGTGTTAGAATACTTTTTAAGTAAAACTGTTTAAAAAATTTACAAAAATCTAAATATATTTGAATGAGTTAACGTGATTATATTTTTATTAAAAGAGATATTGAGTATTGAAATTACCAGAAAGTGGTCTATTTTAAAATGTTTTTGTAACAAGTTGTTTAGAAAAAAAATTTATATAATTAATTTTGATATCTAAATAATGAAAATATATGTTTTACTTTATTTTTTAATAATGATAACATATATTTCTTTTGATGATTTGAGAGGATTTTGATTATGTACATAAATTAGAATAAGGGTATATGTTGCAATATATAATATTATGTATATGTTTGTCTAAATTAAAAAATCATAAATTTTTTTGAGTAAAACAAATAAGAAATCATTCAATTTTATTGGAGTTTTCCTTATTTTTATTTGGAAATGTTTCTATTTCTAGCTTTATCTTTTAGGGCCCTAAAAGCCCGAAAATATTTGTAGTAAAGTTTAAAAATTAAAATCTCTATTACAAAATAGTTTTGGATAAAAACTTAACCCCAAAAGCTATTCTAAAATCTAAACAAAACAGGAGTATTTTCTAAATCAAAACATCATCAAAATATATTTAAGCTTCCCTTATGTTTTATTTGAAAAAAACTTCTATTTCAAAGTTTAGCTTTTATTGACTCTAGAAACCCAAAACAATTTTTCAATAAAACACATTAAATTTTCTATTGCCTAACAATTGTAGGAAAAAAGCTTAAACCAAAAATCGTTTTAAAAGTTAAGCCAAACATGCATGTACATTAAGTTTAACACTGAAATTGTGTTATTTAATATACACAAAAAACTTCTAAATCTAATAAACAATAACAATTTTGTTTATATTTAGAATTCAGAAGCTGATATTCTACTTATATGTCTTCTGAAAGTTCGCGTCAATTCCAACAAATATATTTTGGAGTATGTATTTTCTACTGATTAATAATTATATAGGATAAGAATGGAAATAATTTTTGTATAAGGGGTGTAATAAGAAATTAAAATATATAATACTTATTTGACAACTTGAAATGTGGTATTTCAATTTTTTTATGTTTATTTATTTTTATGTAATACTTATTCGATGCCTACTTATTTGACAAGTTTCGAAGGTGGTATCATATTCTTCATTTTTTTGTATGTATACTTTTCTTATGATATATAAATATATATATTTTCAGTAATCAAGTTTATATATCTACCCAAATTGCATCCATCTTAATACCTAAATGATCAAGTAACTATTTATTTATTAAGCTTGGCATTCAATTTTTAGTAGAAATATTTAATTTATTTTATAATTTAATAAATAAATACTATTAAATTTATAAATTAATTTTATTAAAAAATAATAATTGAATATTACATAAAAAAACATAATTTGTGTTATAGTTAATTTATTATTGATAACGAGGTAATGAATAACTTTTGTATTCGATATTAACTTATCCTAGTTTTTCTTTTTGGAAAAAAAAAAAAAAATGGAGCTAGCCTCCAAAAACAAAATGTCTAGCTAGATCTGCCACTAATGTATCGTATGGATTTGACATCCTAAATAAGTGTCAAAGTGTGGTTGAATCCTGTTGATTATATGATTCTTCATCTACCAAGTTTTTTAATTTATTCACCTAATTTTGCACCAAAATAAATTTATTCACCTAATTAAAATAAGTAATAGCATGATAAAAATATACCGAAAGCATGTTGTAGGGGTATTATTATAAAAATGTATCATTTTCTTTTATTTTGTCAAGGTTTAACATAAGTGGGGTTTTACAATAAGCTTGCCTATTTAACATCCCGCCAACGAAATATTAATAAAGTAGCCAAACGTCAAAAAAAAACAAAAAAAACAAAAAAACAAAACAAAACAAAACGCGAACTTTTTTTTTTCTTTTTTCTTTTTTTTCTTTCCCCTATTTATTTTCCATCATATCCTGCTGCGATATAAGGAAGTAGAGCCAAGACAATACACCTGCAAAGGCAAAATGAATAAAAATGTAACGACTTTTATAAAATGTAATAAAAGGAAGCATTTTTTTAAAAGGGATCCATATGACACTAATAATAAATCACTATTTTCATAAAATAATAATAACAAGCAAATTTGTTTGGCATTTTTTCTATAAGAAAAAAGAAAAATTTATTCACTACTAAATTCATGATTTTAGTACATCCACCATAAAAAAATTGAACTCCGGCCTCATTGGCTGTTTTATTTTCTTCTTAATAAGAAGATACAGTGGTACATCTAAATTTAGAATTCCTAGACCCGTAAGTCTAGTTCTCCTTCCTGAAAAATAGCCGTTTTTCTTTCCAATATCTTATCAAAAAATAAAATAAATAAATAAATAAACCTTTATTTTTCTTACTGCATAACTAAATATTTAAGTATAATCTGTCAACCATGTATATACAGATTATAATAAATTTATTACCAAAGTTCTAGTTTAATATAATAATAATAATGAATTTATTACCTTGACATAGAAGTTGTATGTCGATCAAAGGATTTAGTCACTGTCACTGCTGCTGCTAATCATGACCATGGTGGTCATGTCCATGTTCATGCTTCTTCTCCTTCTTCTTCTTCTTTTTCTCATCCTTGTTCTCATGTCCTTCACCACCATGGATTTTGTCCTTGATACCGTCCAAAAACCCTTCTTTGTGTTCAGCCTTGTGCTCTCCTCCATGGTGCTCTGATTTGTGCTCTCCTCCATGGTGCTCTGGTTTGTGCTCTACATGGTGTTCCTCGGGCTTGTGATCACCAACATGGAAGGTCTCCTCAATCTTTTTGATGATTCCTGACATTGTTAAATTTCTGTCTTCCCTAACTCTGTATTGAAATGAAATGCTTGTGATTTGATCTGAGGGAATACTTGCAAATTTATAGGCAACAAGTGAAGGAAATATTAAATTCAGAAATAGAGTGTCCACACAGTTTGAGTTGGAATTACAGAACTGCCCATTGTACGTGTCCTGAGGTATCCTATCCGTAATTATCAAGTATAGCATAATTCACAAATTCCACGGTCATCTCTTAAAACTGTTCTCGGCAAACCAAGTAATGACCATAATATATAGATTGCCAACCGGGATCAAGTCATTTTCAGACTAGCACAAATTTTGCAGTCTTTGACGGTAAGATGTTGACTGTAGCGACATTGTCTATTAGAATTCAAGTCGTAGCACTATAAGAAATTGTTTTATCTACGTTTGTCAAATGTGTTAAATATCTAACAATGTAGCGAACAATTAACAAAAATAAAGTAGTAAAAGACACTAGATTTATGTAATTCACCCAATATAAGTTACGTTCACGGCAATCACTAAACTAGCGATAACTGTTATTGAATAACATTACAATCACTCAAGCACACACTCATAAAGATTTGATCTCACTATTTTTAGAGATTCAATCTTACTCTCAAAAGTATTTTCTCACAAGAATTTTCATTTTGATATATTTTCCTCTCATATAAGAATATATATATATATATATATATATAATATATAAATATAGCAACATTAGAAAACCTAATTCTAAATCTGTTACTATTGTGGATTTCATGGGCCCAAGGCCCAAATCACCAAATTGAAGAAATATTAGGCTTCACAAAACAATAATCTTCCACTTGAAGACTAATTTCTTCTTCTTCATCAAACTAGTCACAGCTTGATTTAGTGTTTACCTTGCGTTCTTCAACTATGCTATGAGATTTACTAAAGCTGAGCACGCTCAACTTCTCAATTTTCACTACTTTTATCAACATATCTGTAGGGTTATTGCTTGTCTTCTATTTTATCAAGTTTCAGTTGTCTTTCCTCTAACACTGATCTTATAAAGTGATATCTCAATTGAATATACTTTGTTTTTGAATGGAATGCCGGGTTCTTTGCCAAGTGAATTGCACTTGGCTATCACACCAAAGTATATTGTCTCTCTGACCTCTACCCATTTCCTTCATGAACCACTTGAAGCCAAATTATCCCTTTACTTGCTTCAATCACAGCAACATACTCTGCCTCCGTGGATTGAAAGTGCCACAACCTTCTCTAAGCTGTGAAATCCAGCTTACAGCTGTCCCACTTACAGTAAAAGCATATCTTGTTATGCTTCTTCCACCATTCTCGACACATGAGTTATTCGCATCAACATAACCCTTGTACATCAGAATTATTTCCACCAAAGCATAAGCAATACCTTGATGTTCCTCTCAAGTACATGAGTATCTATTATACTACCTTCCAATGTTTTTTTGTTAGATTCTGCATGTATCTGCATCAACTCCCATTGCATGTGTAATATCCTGTCTTGTACTAACCATTGCGTACACCAAACTTCCTATAGCGTTTGCATATGGCACCTTTGACATGTATTCCTTCTCTTCTTTTATTGAAGGACATGGCACTAAGGATAGTTTGAAATGACTTGCTAGTGGTGTAGCAATAGGTCTTTCTTTTCCTATGTGAAATCACTTCAGCACCTTTTTGACATACCCTTCCTGCGATAACCAGACTTTTTTCTTTTCTCTGTCTCTCTTTATCATCATCCCAAGGATTTATCGGGCCTGACCTAAGTCTTTCATATCAAAGACTTTGGATAATTTTCTCTTCAAATCATTTATGCTCTGCATATTAAGTCTTGCAACCAACATATCATCCACATATAATGCAAGAATACTTAAATCATTGTTATCAAATAACTGAAAATAAATACAATGGTCACATTGACTTCGCACATATTTTGCATCTGCATGAATTTATCGAACTTCAAATACCACTGTCTAGGAGCTTGTTTAAGGCCATACAAGCTCTTTTTCAGTTTACAAACTAGATTCTCTTTATCTTTTATCTCATACCCTTCAAGTTGATGCATATAGATATCTTCATCTAACTCATCATATAGGAATGCAGTCTTCACATCGAACTGCTCAAGATGTAGATTTTCTATAGCAACTAAACTCAGTAATATCCATATCGAGGTCATTTTCATTACATGAGAAAAATTTCTTAGGAAATCGATGCCTTTCTTCTGAGCAAACCCTTTTATCCACAAGTCTCGCTTTGTATCTTTTTGAACCATCAGCCTCATTTTTCACCCTATATACCCATTTATTGTGTAATGGTTTCTTATCAGTAGGAAGCTTCATCCAAGTCCCATGTCTTATTCTTAGCTAATAAGTTCATCTCCTCTTCCATAGCTTGCTCCTATTTCACACTGGACTCATCCTGTATAGCTTCTTCAAGACTTTAGGTTCACCATCATCCATATACAACATAAAATTCAAATTAAGTGAATATTTATTTAGGGTTTTGATTTGCCTCTGGGATCTTCTTAATATAGGAGTAACCAGTTCCTGCTCTGAATCAACACCATCATTATTGTCAGATATATCAAACTTTATATCAATATGTGGTTCTTCAAGCATTCTTACACTTGATTCAACTCCACCAACTATGTCTTCAATAGTTACAAACTCCTTCTTATCTTCTTTAACATTTTTCTTTCTATCCTTGTATATACATCTTTCATTAAATACCACATCCTTGTTGCTAATGACCCTATTTCTCTCATAATCCCATGAGCGATAATCATACTCATCTCTGCCATATCCAATGAAGGCACATTTTATAGCCTTAGAATTTAACTTTTTCCTGTTCTCATTATCAACATGTACATAAGAAATACATCCCAAAAGTTTTGAGAAAAGAGTACTTTACCTCATTTCCTATCCAAGTTTCCTTAAGGATCCCACCATCTAAGGAACCAGATGGACTTCTATTGATCAAGAACACTGCAGTATCAACAGCTGCAACCCAAAACTATAATGACAGTCCTGAATGAATTCTTATACTCTTAGCACGCTCAATGATAGTTTCTGGTCATCCTTTCAACAACACTGTTATGCTGTGGTGTTCTAGGAACTGTCTTAATCCCACGAATCTTATGCTTTTCATAATACTCTTTGAAGTTCTTGTCCCGATATTCATCACCATTATCAAACTTTAGATACTTCACCTTTTTACGTTAGTCAATTTCTACAAGTGCCTTCCACTTTTTGAAAACTTCAAACACATTAAATTTGCTACTAATAGCAAAAACCTAAGTTTTTCTAGTTGCATCATCAATGAATGTAACGAAGTAAAATTTACCTCAATGAGTGTATCAAGTCCAGTTTCCCAATCTTCTTTATATGTCTTCCTTTCTAAAAATTGACTCTTTTCTGCTTTCCATACACACAATCCTCACAAAACTCGAATTCCAATTTCTTTGAGTCTGGCAATAATTTTCTTGAATGCAGCTATTTCATACCAGTATTACTAAAGTGCCCAAGTCTGTGATGCCATAATGTAGAACTTCCACTTGTAATAGCTAACACAAAATTACACATGTTAAAATTATTAACAGTGTAAAAAGTGCGAATGAGATTATCTTTTGCCACAACTAGTGAACTTCTTGTAATCTTCCACTTTCCTCCACCAAAACTATCAAGCTTACTCACATATATCAGATTTTTCTTCAAAGATGGAACATATCTAACATCATTCAATCTCAATTTGTAATTATCTAATAATTTCAAAACAATTGTCCCTTTTCCTACAATCTCACATCTTTGTCCATTCCCAACAGTTACATACCCAAAATCACCACAAACATAATCATGAAAGTAGTGCTTATGTGAAGTGCAATTAAATGAAGCAGCATAATCAATAAACCATATGTCAAATATAACATCAACTGATGCAGATAAACAAAAGTTATCATTATCGTTATGACCTTGTCACTACATTGGCTTCCTTATCACTGTGCTTAATTTCCTTTGTCATTGTCACTTCTATTTGCCTAACAATCCTTTTTTATATGACTAGATTTGTCGCAATTCCAACTTTCCTTTGAATTTTTCATTAGTTGCTTTGGACTTTCCTTTTCTTCTTGATTTCAATCTCTCTCAGGATCGTGACTTTTTACCCTTAGATGAATTTTCTCCATTTTTTTTGTTGTCTACCCCTAAAGTCCACCTGTACTAGATCTTGAAGTAGAGTCTGAACTCTTTTTTCTCGTCTCATCATTTAAGATACAAACAACAATATTATTAAAAACTAAATTTCTAGTGATACTGCTTCTGGTAGTTATTACAATACTATCCCAACACTTTGGTAATGAATATAAGAACAACAAGGATTTCAATTCATTATTAAAAGATATCCAATGATAGCAATTGACTAATGACCATATTAAAATCATTCAAATGATCAACAACAGAAGAATTGTCAGTCATCATCATATTAACTATGTTATACTCTAGAGGGTGACTAATAGTTGGCAAACTAATGAAGCTTTGAGGGATTTAATTCCAAAGTTGCAATTAGGATCTACATTGGATTCAAAATTTTCATGGCAAGTTAAAGAAGAATGATAGATTGGTAGTAAAAAAAGACTCAGAGTTAAGAAAGAACCTGTTAGAATTGTTCCATTCTTCATCTGTTAGGGGCCATTCTAGGGTTTAAGCTACATTAGGAAGACTATAAAATGTTTTTACTAGGAAGGGCATGTAGTAGGCTAGGAATCTGGTCAGAGAATGTGATATCTGCCAAAGATATAAAACAGAAACTAATGCCTATCCAGGCATGTTGACCCCACTCCCTATTCCTTGGAAGGGTGTGGTCATCAATCTCTATGAATTTCATAGAAGGACTGCCTGAATCTGATAGGAAGAATGTGATTTTGGTAGTGGTGGATAGGTTATCTAAGGTCAGTCATTTTATTGCCCTTAGACATCTTTATACTGCATTGACTGTAGCTCAAGCCTTCATGGACCAAATGTACAAGTTCCAAGGCCTCCCTGAAGATATAGTCTCTGACAAAGACCCCTATTTTCATGTCCAAGTTTTGGACTAAATTGTTTAAGATTCAAGGAGTGTAGCTCAACCACTCGAGTGCATACCACCCATAATCCGATGGCAAGACTAAAATGGTCAATAGGATATTGAAAGCTTATCTAACGACTTCACGATCGGTAACTTGACAAACTCCTTTGCCAAGCTTAGCCTTCTCTTGCACAATGGAATAAGATATGGGCCTACCTTGCAGTACTTTGGTTTTGTAAAGCATAAGTTATGTTTAGGTAGCACACACTCAATGCACAAGTGTTTTAAACTCTTAATAGTAGCACACACTCTTTATGGGAAACACCCCCAACCTTTTTATTACTCAAAGAAACTAGTGCATAAAGTGTTATAAGATTTAACATAAATGGCTACTGCTTCTCTCGCCTTTTGCTCACTTTATCTTCCTATGTTTTAATGCAACATAGGACTTGCCTTTATATAAGCATTCACTTGGCAATAACATCCTTACTGCCTAGGCATAATATATGGCCTTACAACCCTACTAATATAAGTGGTTACATGGATCAGTACTTGTATGCATATATTTCTCACCCATTATAGCCATAATCCCTTGATTTTAGGACCATTAAGCCTTGATTCTAGTAGCCACAAGCCATTAAGTCCATTTCAGCCCATGCATCACGTTTTTAGCTACCATTATCTATCATTCCTTGATCATAGAACCACCAACCACCATGCCATGAAAATAGGAACCACTAAGCCACCTTCCATGCTTTTAAGAACCATTAGCCATTACCTTACCAAGTCCACTTGAAGACACTTTCTCCCATATTATATAGGACCTTCCAAACCATGTCCTTATATTTTAGGAAAATATGTTAGCCACCATGTCAAGGTCCATGTCGAGGCATTTTCAGCGACAGTGTCAAGGCAGTGTTAAGACAATGTCAAGTAGTGTCAAGAACATGTAAAGGTCGTGTCAAGACAGTGTCACACCCTATGTCAAGCCTATGTTAAGACCCTTGTCAGGACCTATGTAAGGACCATGTTAAGCACATGTCAAGACCAACCTATCAATACATGTTAGTTCATAGCTATTACTTTATTGCATACATAATCCATTAACTCATAATGGGACTTACAATACATTAAGTTTTAACCCACTAAGCTTTATTTAAACACTTTGCCAATTGTCCCCTCAATGCTCAACCAATGTCTTTACCATCTAGTGTCTGCCCCTTCCTTGTAGCCACTAACTATAGCGCCTCTTTGCTATGTTCCAAACCTTGTTTGCAACAAGTGACATTATTGCTTGCTGCTGGCTCGGCATGACACAAGGTTCATCATGCCACCAGTGTCTTTACTTGTCAAGGATGTGACAGGAAGCATGCAGTGCATGCTCAACTCCCTCGTTTTACAGAAGAAGGCTTGGTGAGTCCTGAACCTACTAAGGTACTAGGCAAGAGGATGGAATGGTCTTACACGGCTCCTGAGGTGCTACTGGGATGGATGGGAGCTGAAGAAGTAAGTTCCCCAATTTCATCCTTGTAGACAAGGATCCTTTGAAGAAGGGGGAGGGAAAGGACTGATATGGATTCCACTCAAACGTAGTGTTTGACTTAGACACATGCCACCAACTGAATGGGCTTAGTTGTACTAGCCATTCTGTTGTAGCCGTTATTAATTCAGTTAGCTGTTAAGGATCGAATGGTTGGAATTCATTGTATAAACTCTCTATGTAATTCTTCATGAGGTTATCCAAAACATTAATGAGAATATTAAAGTTTGATTCTCTCTCTTTCTTTCATTCTCTCTCTTTCTCCTTCTCTACATTCTCGACTCTTTCTTTCCTTAAGCAAGCGTATCAAGTTTAAGCAATCGAGTTAAGCCAGCACACAATCATCGATAGTCAAATTGAATACGTCGATATTTCGTAGCTATCGTTGATTGACACAAATCTTGAAGTCGATGGAACATATCCACTTGAAATTGAAGCTTTCCATCAGAAAATTCTTGAAGCTAACAACATTCTTTTTGCTATTCCTGAGTACTATTACTCCATTGCTTGTAATTAATTGCTGGTACTATTACACAAATCTATCTTCATAAAAGATTAGACAAAAAAAGGAATAAATTTAAAATGCTTCACAATGAAAATGGATGATAGGGTGGTGGGGCTTTTGGTGACTTAGGTATTAACTTGGCATCAATGAACTTACAAATAGTGGCCTTTTTTGGAGGACATTTTATTTCTTTATTTAAAAAAAAAAATCAGTTGTTTAATTATTTGGACTAAATTTTTATGTAAATTAAGTTGATATCATTTGAATCACTTTCTTCTATTCCCATAATATGTATACATATATATATAACATTTTTGGAAAGAAAAATTGCTAACTAGTCTTCCTCGTTCTTTAAGAGACAAACTTCAAAGAAAAAAAAATATGAAATATTAACAATGTAATCATTTCATATGAATAATTAACTTATAGACAGCTTTACAGCTGTGTCTAGAAAGTTGCATTAAAAATCTATTAAGATGACAAAATTCAAATATAATTAGCCAAAGAAAAATTCCTTAATCTTAAAGATTTAGGAAGTTTATATTCTCAATATTGTTTTGATTGTCCTCCAAGCCCATTCAAATAAAATAAATAAAACATTATTAGGATCCTCCAAAAACTTACTGGAAATTTTTTTAAAAATAAAACTGGCAAAAGAATTAACAAACACCAAAATCACAAACGTGCTCCTCAATATTTTTTAAATAAATATAAGCAATATGTTGTTTGTTGTAAATGCAACAAATCAAGGTCATATTGCAAAATACTGTAGAATTACAAAGAAAATCAGAACTTTAAATATTGACAAAGGCCTTCTAGCTCAACTTGATTATCTTCTAATTTAAGATTCATCTGATAGTGAAGCTTAAGTCTCTTTTGATATAGAAGAAATTAATCAAATCCAAAATGATGACGAAGCCTTTTCAGATTCATCTCCAAAAACTCTAGAATGTAATGTCCTCACTAGAAAACAAGATCTCCTCTTTAAAGTCATTACTAGCCTTCCAAATGATGAAGATAAAAAAAAAAATTATCTTTATAAACTCAAAAAAACCTTGGAAACCACAAAAAAATTAAGCAGACCTTCTTACAATTTTTCAATAGTATCTAACTTTTTCAATCGAAGATACGTTTTATCCAAATTCAACTCTGAGAAAAAACCTGCAACTCTTCAAGATCTTTAATATAAAGTTTCAAAACTCTCAAAATTCAACAAAAAGGAAATATTTCAGTAATCCAATTATGTCAAAAAGAGAATAAAAATTTATCTTTTAAAACATCCTCATTAAAACATTCTGAGCCTTTCTCTTCGGATGAAAATTTATACATCTTTTCTGATAATTTTCTCAATCTAATCACTCGAGTTTTATATCAGAAATAGTATATGCTAATCAAACTTGTTATTGGAAAATCATGTGTCCTTTCAACAGTTGCACTGTTTGATACAAGAGAAGATTCAAGTTGTATCCTGGAAGGATAAGTTAGCAACAAAATTTTATGGAAAAACTTCTGAACGATTAATTTTAGATAATGGTTTTGAGATCATAATCCATTACAAATGTTCCAACAAAATAATTGAAAACTCTCATTTACAAAATTCAATAATATTTCTTCTTACCAAAAATATCATAAATCTAGTCATCCTAGGTACTGATTTTATTAGGCAATTAGATCCTTTTTGGGTAAACAAAGAAATATTCAAAAAAGTTATGGGTCAAACCATTTCCTTCCATTTTCTTAAAAAACCCCCTTCTAAGAATCTTAATCTTACTGAAACTAAATAAAAACAAATCACTTTTCTATTTGATGAAATTTCTTTCAAAAGAATAGAAAGTCAATTCAATGATACAATCATCAAAAATAATATAAAATAAATTTTTTTGAAAAAAAAATGTAGATATAAATATGTTCTGATCTTCCAAATGTTGTCTGGAAAAAAAAACATCATATGCTAGATCTTCCTCATGAAAAAGATTTTCATGAAAGACAAATTTTAACAAAAGCCTCGTCCAATACAAATGAATCAAAAAATACTTGATTTCTATCAAAAATAAATTAGTGATCTTCTTTGAAAAGGAATAATCCGCAAGTGCAAAAGTTTTTGGTCTTGTTATGCTTTTTATGTAAATAAAAATGCAGAGATTGAATGTGGTACTGCTTATTTAGTCATCAATTACAAACCTCTCAATCAAGCTCTCCATTGGATTAGATACCTTATTCCTAACAAAAAATAATTTCTCAATCGTTTATACTCTTTAAAATTGTTTTCAAAATTTGATCTGAAATCAGGTTTCTGGCAAATTTAAATCAAAGAATTTGACAGATACAAAAGCATTTACAGTTTCTTTTGGTCAATATGAATAGAATGTAATGTCTTTTAGATTAAAAATTACTCTTTTTGGATTAAAAAATACTTCTTCTGAATTCCAAAGAACCATTAATGATATTTTTAATCCTTATCAGTTGTTTATATTGATGATGTTTTAATCTTCTCACAAAATGTTGATGAACATTTCAAACATCTTAATATTTTCTTTGCTATTACAAAAGTAAAATGATTTAGCTGTTTCCATAACAAAATTCAGTCTTTTTCAAATAACAATCAGGTTTCTTAGGTCACATCATTCACCAGTGAAACTATCACACCAATAGATCAGGCTATTCAATTCACTGACAAATTTCTTGATCACAATATTCATTGACAAAACACAGTTACAAAGATTTTTAGGTTGCCTCAATTATGCTTCTGATTTCTGTCCAAGAGTCAGTAATCTTCTCAAACCTTTACATGACAGACTTAGGATTGATGCTCCCTGATCTGACATCTATACCAATATTGTCAAACAAATTAAGTTTAAGGTCAAGTATTTGTCATGTTTGTATCTTCCTAATCCTAAAGCTTTTAAAATTGTTGAAACTGATGTCTCTTGACATTGGTTATGGTAGCATTCTGAAGCAATCCATCAATGGCAAATAGCATATCATTGCATATGCATTAAAACATTAGTATTCTGCACTGCAAAACTATTCTACCATAAAAAAAAAGATTTTAGCAATTGTTTTGTGCATTTCCAAATTTCAAAGTTATTTACTAAATCAAAAGTTTTTTGGTCAAAGTAGATTGCAAATATGTTAAAAATCTAGCTTCAAAACAGATTTTTGCCCGCTAGTAAGCAATTTTATTTGCTTTTGATTTTGAGATTGAATAAATCTAAGATATCTCCAATTCTATTCCAGATTATCTTACTCGAGAATTCTTGCAGGGTAAATAATATGCTACGAAAAAAGAAAGAAAAGGCAGTTGAGCCTCCTAATCCAAAATAAAAAAACCTAATCCAAAAAGAAACTATCCAATTCCTCATCTAAATCAACTCAAAAGCAATCCAAAGAGTCTTATGCCTTTCTTATAGAGACCCTTTTAGCAATCCAGCAATCTAGCAATCAATCTAAAAATCTCTTGTCCTTTCAAATCAATCTTGGGCAAACATTACTGACAAAGAGCAATCTAAATTAGTTGCCTCTCCAAATCCAAAAGATTGTATCCAGGTCAATCAAGAAGATCTAGCTCAGGCTATCACCTAGCTAGCCCAATCAGTGACAATGGTACCTTCAGGTAAGGAACTTATCTCTCGAACTTCTTCAATCTCCTCTCAAAAATTACAATCTTTTTATGTACCAATTTCTTCGGCCCAAATTATTCTTCAAATATAACCCTAATTTTCAAACTAATAATCCCCAATTAGTTCATCAAATGGTTTTCCCATCAAGTTGACATTTTATGCCCATAAACTCAGAAATAATATGAATTTATTTTAGTTGATAATGATTCTATTGCTATCAAATATTAAATCAAAATCAGATGCTAATTTCATTACGTATTCCACGATCCAAATTCTAAGGGTAATATGTCTTTCAGACTAGAAAATCGACCTTTTCAAAATCCACAAATTCTTCCTAGCCATTTGATCATATTGGTTATAATTATTGAGATTATCAAATTGCTTGGTACAATGTATTCAATTTCCAAAATAGTGATTACAAGCATTCTTGGCTTATTTTTTTCAAAAAACAAAATCCAGTATAACTTGTCTCATTGGTTCTCGTAGTGGTGGTTTCTACATGGTCTTTGCATAAAGAACCTTCCAGATGAAGTAGCCAATGACCTACTTTATTTTGATAAACATTTGAATATACTTGATCATAATCCCAAATTATTACATTTTTTTCTCAAAATTTGCACTAGCATGGATAAATACGTGACAATACAAGTACTCCAAAGACTTCCAAGGTCATCATAATCCTTTACAAAAGATACCTCCCTTTTTTAGGCAATGCTCAACAAAATAGTGAACAAGCTTTAATGCCTTCAAAATCTTATGCCACTTCAATTAGAAATTGGTTCTAGCAAAACTTACAATTTCTAAACAAGTCATTTCTAGAAGTCACTCAATTCCTACTAGCAAAAATCGCAGATTGCAACCAAGCTGGCTTCTTGTTCAAGTAAACATGAATATCTTCAAAATCTCAAAACCAAAGTAGAAGAACATGCAAATGATGAAACTATCTTTGTCCCTCAAAAAGTTGATAGAAAATTGGTTTCTAGTTCCTCTTTCAGAGTTTCAGGAAATGGTTCTACTGACTATGCCCAATTCAATGAAGACGACTGTTACGGTATCAATCTTGAGAATGACTAAAACAGTTGAATTTTTCTCTATTAATATACTATTCGCTAGATCACTGTAGCAATCACTGTAACATGCTGCGGCGGATTACTGTTACAACACAAAAGTATTGTAGCTTTTTATTTCTACTTTTAATTTATGCATGTTTCCATATTAGCGTGTAGACTACCGACACCTCTCCTTTCTTTAATTTCTATATTACATTTCTTTAGTAGTCAATTTATGCATTGCATAGCATAATCTCCTTAGCAATCTTGCTGCTTCCTATTTCACTACTCTTATGATATTCCCCCTATCTTAGAGCCTCACTTGAAGTATTTTTGATGACATCAATAAAAAAAAATATAATGTTGCATAGGTTATAATGTTAAGATCTAAGATAAAAAAGTAAAGCAAGATAAATTTTCACACTTTCATCCCCACTTCTCCCGCCGCTCTGATACCAAATAGAGGAACTGGTGAGACCCCAAGAGTGAAAGAAGATCACAGGGGTAATGAAGTAGGGAACAACAGTAGGACTGCTAAAGGGATTATGCTATACAATGCATAAATTAAAGACAGAAATTAAAAAGGAATGAAAAGTGGAGGTAGTCCGTAGGCTAATCCGGGAAAGAAAAATAAAAAAATTAATGACAGAAATAAAATGTCATTGGTAGTATTCAAAATAGAATTATACAATTAAAGGATAACTTCGAAGGAATAAATAAGGAGACTCTCAGAATAAACTTGGCTTAGAATTTTTAAATTAAAAAATTGCTTGAATGAGAGATGTAACTCTCTTCAAATAGAAAATTAAAATTTCCTATTTTGAACAGTAACTGTTATAAGAAAAAGCTACATTCCTTTGTGTTGTAACCTGCTTCAGCGTGCTACTGTGATTGCAATAATGATTGCTACAGTGATTCACCGAACAGTGCATCAATAAAGAAAAATTAAATTATTTTAGCCATCTTCAAAATTGATGCCGTAACAGTCTTATTCATTGGATTGGGCATAGTCAGTAAAACCATTTCTTGAAGCTTCTGGAAGAGAAACTAGATACCAGTTTTTTATTAACTTTTTTAGGAACAGAGATAGCTTCATCATCTACATATTCTTCTACTTGTAACAGTTGAACCATGATTTTGAGATTATAAAGATATCCTTGTCTACTTGAACAAGAAGCCAGCTTGACTAGGATTTCTGCTGTAAGAATTGAGTGACTTGTGTAAAAGAATTTTTACAAAATTGAGGAATTTTTTTGGAACCAATTTTTGATTGAAGTGACATACGTTTTGTAGGCATAAAAGCATGTCCACCATTTTATTGAGCATTGCCTGAGAAGGGAGAAGCATCTTTTTCAAATAACTTTGATGACCCTGGAAGTCTTTGAGGTATTTGTATTACCATGCATAAATCCATACTAGTACAAATTTTGAGAATAAATGCAATACTATGGGATTATGATCAAATATATTGAAATGTTTATCAAAATAAAATAGGTCATTAGCTACTTCATCTGGAAGGTCTTTTGTACAATTAGAGTGGTAGTTCAATGGTGAATAATGTGACCAAGAAACCTGATTGTTATTTGAAAAATACTTAATTTTATTCTGTAAACAGCCAAACCATTTTATTTTGTAATATTAAAGAAAATATTAAAGTGTTTGAAATGTTCATCAATATTTTGTGAAAAGATTAAAACATCATCAATATAAACAATGATAAATTTTGTATAAGGATTAAAATTTTATTCATGATTCTTTGGAATTGAGAATGAGCATTTTTTTTAATCCAAAAGGCATTACATTCTATTCATATAGACCAAAAAGAACTGTACATACAATTTTGTATCTAGTCAGATTTTTTCGATTTGAATTGACTAGAAACCTGATTTCAGAACAAATTTTGAAAACAGTTTTAAAGAGTATAAACAATTGAGAAGATATTTTTTTATTAGGAATAAGATACGTAATCCATTGGAGAGCTTGATTGAGAGGTTTGTAATTGATAACTAAGCAGGGGAATATCTCTGCATTTTTATTTACATAAAATGCAAAACAAGACTAAGAACTTTTGTTCTTGCAGATTATTCCTTTGGAAAGAAAATCACTAATTTTTTTTTGACAGAAATCAAGCCTTTCTTGATTCATTTGTATTGACGTGCTTTTGTAAGAATTTGTATTTCATGAAATTTTTTTTATAAAGAAGATCTATCATATGATGTCTTAAAAGATGGGCTTTTTTTCTCTTTTTGAAAGAATTGGATTGCTGAATTTTTATTTATTTTTTGGTTGAATTTTATGAGTTTTGACTTTAGTTTTAAGTTTTGAAGCTTCATATTGAAGATCTTGAAGAGTTTCAAGTTTTTTATCACAAGTTGAATCTGGATAAAACGTCTTTTAGATTGAAAGAGTTAGCAACTATTGAAAAATTGTAAAGAGGTTTGCTTATTTTTTTTGGGTTTCGAAGATTTCTTTGAGTTTGTAAAGATAATTTTTTTTTTTATCTTCATCATTTGAAAAGCTAGTAATGGACAATTCTCACATAAGATGGGAGTAGCCAAAATGAGAATATTGAGATGGATGACGGGACACACAAGAAAGAATAGAATACAAAATGAGGAGATTCGTAAGAAGGTGGAGGTAGCACCTATCGAGGAAAAAATGAGGGAGAACAGCCTATGTTAGTTTGGACATATCCAACTTCGGCCAATAGAAGCCGTAGCTAAGAACTGTGACTTGGTGCAGGTGATAGGTATTAGACGTTGTAGAAGGAGACCGAAACTTAAATAGGTAACAGTCATTGAGAAAAATATGGTTGCTCAAGGCATTACTAAAAATAATGCATTAGATTGATGAGAATGGAGGAAAAGGAATACATAGCTAACCCCAACTAGTTTGGATTTCAAGGACTTAGTTGAGTTGAGTTGCCTCAGGACTATATAAAAATAAAAGGTAAGTACTTCAAGCAATATTGATATGGATTTTACCTACGCAAGCTCATGTATCGTCCTCAAGTAATATAGAGTAAGTAGAGTATTGTTCCCACGAGGAGTTTTCAAATATTATGCTAAGTATTAAAATTAGCAATTCCAATTTTATTCAAACAACTGAAATTTGGGTAGGTTATGAATTAATTATAAACTAAAAGCAAATTAACACAAGAAAAAACTGGAGATAAACCTAGAACTACAACTTCCCTCAAAACTTTACTTAAATTATTTTTATCTTGTCTTGCTTAGTTATGGCAAAAAATTATTAACCTAGGGTTCTTATTTAATTATAGATATATTCCTATATCTTATAATTATATTTCACTTAATCAATTCACTATATTCTCATGTGAATTAAATTTAACAAGTCATTAAGATCATACCTAAATTGGCTATACAAGGCATTTGGGTATACTTCTATCCTATATACAAATTAAACCTTACAACATGTGTTGAATTCAAACAAATGCTAATTCATTTAAGGCTTAACCTAAATTCCCTTTACCAAGTTGCTTTAGGTTTCCTAATTCAATCTAAGAGATGGCCAGTCAATTAGAAGCATTAAGCATAAAACAAATTAGATAAACCATATACCAAAACCTAAGTAATCCATCGATAACATAATATCAAGCTACATGTTGAGTTCTAGTTACAATTCCAAAAAGGAAACTACTCCATGCTACTTTGTGGAAACATGGTTTCAATGATAATAAACATCAAAGGAATATAATAAAAGTAAAGAATGAGTAGAAAATAGAGAAAGCTGATCTTCAAGCTCCTATGATCCTTGCCCCTCTTGCTTCCTTGCACCTTTGACAAGCTCGAATACTCCAGAAAAAAGCTACTAACTTGTATCTCTAATTGTTTATATAAGTCCTCTAGGTAAGTCCCTCTTTTACAGGCTTCAAAACCCTCGATTTGACTTCAATTCAGACTAGTATCGAGCTAGCGCTGCAACCTCAAAAATTGACAAGTTTTAGACCCTGGTAGTAGGCTTGGTGCCACTGACCTCAACTTTCTAGTGCCTCAACACTCCTTCTGGATCCTCAGTGCGAATTCTCTAGTGCCTCAGCATAGGGGCTTCTAGCAGCAACACGCTGTTTTATAATTTTTATACGTTTTAAGTCCGAATTTGATTTTCAATGGGACTCCTTGTATTAGACCTTTAAAACAAAAAAGCCTAAGTTAAAATTCCAATAAAACACCTTAAATCTAATCCTCAAAACAATTAGGAATTCAACATCCTAATATAATACGAACTTAACTAGGAATTCGACTAAAACTAAGCAAAAACCAACTAAAACTGTAGGACATAGCTAATTAATATGAGTAAATGAATATAAAATAACTCTATTTCCAAGAGTTATCACACCCCCAAACCTAAAGTTTTGTCCCGTCCTTAAGCAAAAGAAAACTAAGAACACAAACAAAAACTAATAGCCCAAAGATGCATCACCCAACATGATAAATGTCCCAACATGCTCTCAAAAGTTTCACATGAATTTGACTAAATGTCAACCATAAGTATCACTCGAATTCACGATTCAATTTAAAAGTAAGTATCAAATTCAAATGGATTTCCAATGTGTGTGTAATAATTTTTTATCAGAGGAATGAATGCAATCCTAGAAAATTTTATGTCTAAGTGAAATCTCATTTAGCATTCAAACCTATAAGTGTGTTTTTCAACTCTCTCTTCACTAAGTCAAGGATCAATAGGCCATTATTAAGGTTGTAATGTAAGGCTAGGGCAATGGTATTATAAAGGAAATTTTAAGGATCAAAATCACCCTAAGCACATTATTCATTCTAGGACCTTCATTGGAACGCCCTTCATATCCCAAATAATACACCTATACCTGGCTTTCACTTTTCTTTTATCTCCTACAAATTCACACTTTTTTTTAATCATAATTTGAATTCTTTTTTATCATATTTTAAAGAATTCTCATACCCCTAAACATAAAATTAACATTGCTCTCAATGTTATAACAAAGAGCACAAGGTATGAAAAAATTTCTTGATACTTGAAGTGTACATTCCCTTCTTACAACTCCATTACACACCCCCAAACTTATTTTAATCTATTGTTAAGAATAGGGGAACATGA
Source organism: Quillaja saponaria (assembly GCA_029379385.1). Classification (NCBI taxonomy): domain Eukaryota; kingdom Viridiplantae; phylum Streptophyta; class Magnoliopsida; order Fabales; family Quillajaceae; genus Quillaja; species Quillaja saponaria. Next base: position 24,574,616 of record CM055607.1, read on the forward strand.
AGCACAAATTAACTCCTTTTTTTTTCTTCTTCTTTTATCATCACCCCATCACTTTTTTTTTTTTTCCCTCCTTCTTCTTTTATCATCATATAAATCTGTAATCTTCCTAAAAAGATCAAAATGCTTAGAAGTGAATGATGCAAAAGAAAATTAAAAAGGGCTAGAGAAAAATTAATGTGGTTGAACAAGAAAAAGCCCAATTAGGCTCAATGAGGTAAACTAGGAATACAATGTATTAAGGTTGGCATGAAAAGCTCAAAGGGTCTAAAGATGGCTTAATCATTTTCCTAACTAAGCTTTGTTTAGGATTTTGCCTCAAGAGAGAATCAAACATAATTATGATGTTCCTAACTAAATATGAACTTCCTAAAACATAAAAAAAAAATCTCCAAATAAGCAAAACAATACCAAGAAAAAGATTAAGTGCATAAAAGTACTGGAATTCACATCCTACAATGCTATCAAGTGCATAAAAATACTGAAATTCACATCCTACAATGCTACCAATGCAAACATTTGACATGAATGTCAAGAGCATGTGCAAATTAACATATTATCATAGGATGAGGGATTTCATCATAAAAGGATAATAACATATTAGCTAACTAAACAGTCTAAGGAAAATTACATGCATCAAACATCAAGACAAAACAAAACAACTAAAAACCAAACACCCCCAAACTTAAGATGAAAATTGTCTTCAATGTTAAAGATATTCAAAATGAATAAGGATAGAAATACTCTCTGGCATTTAAGCAAGTATGAAGACAATAATTATAAATCCAAGTTGTATTTGAAATGTCCATGCTTGAAAGGAAGTTGAAAGCGGTCAAAAAGGCAAACAAGCTTGCTGGGATACTAAGGGCACTGGGGCTCCAACTTTTAGGCGTTGTGGCACCCACGAGTTGAAATTCCTTATTGGCACCAACCTTTCTACCTAGTTCAATGTCTCAACGCTACGACCCTACTTTTTTAGCTGGGATGTCCTAACGTACTGTTTTTCGCCCCCTTTCACCATGTTAATTATATTTTGATGCTTGACTCTTGTACCTAAAACAAAAACCTGAAAACTTAGTTAAAAATATTCTAACAAATCAAAAACAAAAGTACAAAGTTAAAGAGATTAGGTTGCCTCCCAAGTAGCACTTGATTTATAGTCGTCTGCTTGACTTTTGCATGCTTAGCCCTTGTTCTCCCAAGCCATTGAGGCTTTAGAAATATTATTTTCTTCAAAGTTCATAAATCTCTTCCTATTCCTCTTGTATTTCGGCCATAAGCTTGTATTAGACATGTCATGATCTCCATATTGAAGATCTGATAACACTTTAACAGTAATAAAGGCGGAAGGTAGGATTTTTACAAGAAAGATTATGGGGAAGGTGTATACAAGATGGTGAGTGAGGTAGGTAGTTGGAAGATTATGATCATAAAGTTTTTCTTTTTGATCATCTTCTAAGACACACCTAACATGTTCCATTCTGGATTGATTATGGTTCCTAAGACCTCTTGGGGACTTATCTTTTCACTTCTTAAAACGAGTTCACAACAGCCTATCCACGGCTTACAATAACCCAACCAGAAGTTACTAATCCCTAAGCATATAAGATTTTAAACAACCAGAAATGAAGAACAGATAGTAGTAATAGAAGATGAGAAAAGTATAACTTACAGAGAATAACTTCAAATATTATTACAGAGGATTATCTGTTACTGGTACAAGCTACTAGTACAAGATATCAGTCTTGTTTTTACAGGCTTTGATACCATTAATAGTAATAAAGGCAGAAGGTAGGATTTTTACAAGAAAGATTATGGGGAATGTGTATACAAGATGGTGAGTGAAGGTACGTAGTTAGAAGATTATGATCATAAAGTTTTTCTTTTTGATCATCTCGAAACACACACCTAACATGTTTCATTCTAGATTGATTATGGTTCCTAAGACCCTTAGGAAACTTATTTTTTCACATCTTAAAACGGGTTACACAACAACCTTTTTTTTTTTTTTTTTTTTTAAAGCTAAAGACAATCCAATACCTATAAGGCAACAGAGGATGTGAAAAGAAAAGTTCGTGACATTAACATGAAAAACCTTATCTAATGTTGCATCTTCAAGATTTCTTCTTCTTAATTGGTGAGAGAAAGAGAAACCGAAAGATCGAAGCAACCAAAATTGCCCCTATGATACCATTAACAGTAATAAAGGTAGAAGGTAGGATTTTTACAAGAAAGATTATGGGGAAGGCGTATACAAGATGGTGAGTGAGGTAGGTAATTGGAAGATGATTTCAAATGCTTTAAGCATCTCCCCTATTTATAGAAAAATTTTACAAATTAATTATTACTAGAGATAATAAGGAATCTACTTTATTAACTGTACAATAGATTTCTTTTTCTAAAATAAGATAAGCCTTATCTTTCTTTAACTAGGATGTACTCTTTCAGATAGTGACTTGCTATCTGTCTATCTTATTCAGATATTGACTTATCAACTTTCTATCTTTTTCAGAGAATGACTCATTATCTTTCTATCTTTTTCAGATAATAACTTGTCATCTTTTGGTGGTGGAGCTGTCACTATCATGGTTCCATTATATTTTCAATATTATGTTCTGCAACTACTGTCAAATGTGTTGGCACCATCACTTCTGCTATCATTGATGCCTACTCTGTCCGTAATTAAATCTTCAGGGTCTTCTATCCTCGAAAAGTTTTATTTTTCTGAATAATTGATCACAAAGTTCTATCTGTTCCTTGTATCTTTTATATTGTACTGGTAGCATTGTAGCAAAAATTCTTTTTGCATCTGTTATAGTAAAGAAATCTTCAAGTTTCAATAAAATTTGTCTTTCTAACTAGATGCTTGAAGACTTTTAACATAATATTGATCTCCTGTGATAACTTGTCTGGCTCTTAAGAGTTTCGTCTTCATTAGAAAGATCAAAATTCATGATCCACAAGTTTTTGTTAAAGTGTAGATCTGATAAGACTGATAAAATTTTTCTCTTTGAAAATATCTCATCATACTTGCAATATTAAAGGTATACATGCCAAATATTTTAATAAATTTGATTGTAAATCAGGTTTTTGACAATTAAAGCTAACTGAAAAATCAAAGTCATTAACTGTTTTCAATAGCCCCATATGGACATTACCAATGGACTGCTATGTCATTCAGGTCTATGTAATGCTCCACAAATCTTTCAAAGATGAATGGATAATATCTTTAAAAACATTAAAGATTTTTGTATTGTCTATACAGATGATGTTCTTGTCTTTTCTAAAACATAAAAAGAACATAGAAAACATTTAGATTAAAGTTTGAGATATTTTCATAAAAAAAAATGGAATTATTTTGACTCCCAAGAAAATAGAAATAGAAAACAAGAAATAGAATTCTTAGGATTAAAATTAAGTCCTAAAAGAATTCAATTACAAGATCATATTCTTGCAAAATAAAAGAATTTCCTAATAACATTGTAGACAAAAAGTAACTACAAAATTTTTTAAGAATATTAAATTATGGAAGGAATTTTATAAAAGATTTAATCCAAATAGGAAAAAACCTATTATTAGAAAAACTCAAAAATAATAAACAATTCCTTTTGGGAAGAAAAAGATTTTTTACTAGTCCAAAAGATAAAGGATGAGATAAATAATCTCCCTTCAGTTTACTTTTCTAAATAATGAGACGAATTAATACTAGAAACTGATGCCAGTGAAGAACACTTGGGGATTAGTTTTAAAAACCATAATAGAAAATGAAGAAAAAATTTGTGGCTATAATTCAGGAAAATTTAAGCCCAATGAAGTTAATTATATTATTTATGAAAAAGAACTTTTAGCCATAAAAAATAGGTCTAAAAAGATTCCATATTTATCTTACACCAAAAATATTCCTCATTCATACTGATAATCAATTAGTAAAGAATTTTCTTAAATCCAAGAAGGATAAGATGGTATAATTATAATTGTCAATATTCTTTTGATATAGAACATATTAAAAGTAACAAAAATTTTCTTGTAGATTTCTTAAGTAGGAATGAGCCAAAAGAAGGATAAAGGTAAAAAACTTTTAATCGAATCTACAAGCGAATGGACAACTGTCAAGCCAAAAGCAAGGTTTAATCCTAAACAAGGAAAATCGGCAAAAATTTCCAAAAATCCTAAACAAAGATAGTCCAAACCTAATATCTTACAAAGTCCTTTTCATGGAACTATACTACCAGCATATTTCAATAATATTCCCTAAAATATGTAGAATAGACCACTATACTATTATTCACCTCACCCTATGGCTTACAACATTCAGTATGCTTAAAACCCTTTGAGTCAGCCTATGTCCTATGCACAAACAGTGCAAATGGCAGAAAAGTTAATTTCTGAAGAAAAGAAAGAAGAAACTAAACAAGTTTCATATTTCTTTAATTTAGGATTACTAGAAAGTATATATGATCTTATGAATGAAGTATGAAAATCTCATATTCTTGAAGTGAAATCAGTTTTCAAAAATATATGAGAAAGCTAGCTGAAGAATTGGTTAGCCAAGCCAACATTTTCAAAAATTTTAAATTTCAACTAAAAAATTGCTTAAAGAAGTAAGATGGGACAAATAAGTTAATTTTCGAGCAAATTAACATAATCCTTGAACTTTCAGAACTATTGGGCAACCAGTAAGACGATGACCCAGTTTTTCAAAAAGTCAAGAGAATCAATCTCTATGAAAAAACTAAGATGATTCTCCCAACAGAATTATCTTATAAAATTTTTAGTAGTATAGACAATGCTAATCACTTCAAATTAATGAAAAAATTAGAACAATTTTCCTTCAATATTCATATTCCTTCAGATTATTGGGATATAAACAATATTAAAAAATTAACTTTCTGTGCTTCTTATGAAAGTCTTGACATAGAAAGTGTTGAGATGAGATTCGTTAAAACCATTATACTAGAAAGGGATAAATTTGATAAAATTTCAGGATTATGCTCTTTTCTCAAAATCATGATTCTCTATACAGTCATGGAAGACGAGTTAAGTATCATGTATACCCTTAATATTACAAGTATGATGGCATATTTTCAAAGAGAAAAATTTTATCAGCCCTATCAGATATGCACTTTAACAAAAATTGTGGATCATGATTTTGATCTTTCTAATGAAAACAAAACTCTGAGAGCCAAACAAGTTATCACAGGAGATCAATATTATGTTAAAATTCTTTCGACAGCTAGTTAGAAAGGCAAATTTCATTGAAAGTGAAGATTTATTTACTATAACAGATGGAAGAAGAATCTTTGCCAGAATGATACCAGTACAATATAAAAGATCCAAGGAACAAATAGAACTTTGTGATTAATTATTCAAAAAAATAAAACTCTTCAAGGTAGAAGGCCCTGAAAATTTAATTACTGATGCTGAAAATGGAGCAAGATCTAGCTGACAGAGTAGACTAGCAATGACAGCATAAGTGATGGTGACAACACATTTGAGAGTATTACTAGTACACAATATTGAAAATATGATGGAACCATGACAGTGACATCTCCACTACCAAAAGATGACAAGTCATTATCTGAAAAAGACAGAAAAATGATGAGTCATTATCTGAATAAGACAAACACATGACAAGTCACTATATAAAAGATACATCCATAACTAAAGAAAGACAATGCTTATCTTACTTTAAGAAAAGAAATTTACTTTACAGCTAATAAAGTAGATTCCTTCTTATCTCTTGTAATAATTAATTTATAAAAATTTTCTATAACTAGGGGAGATGCTTAAGCATTTGAGATCATCTTCCAACTACCTATCTCACTCACCATCTTGTATATACCTTCCCCATAATCTTTCTTGTAAAAAGCATACCTTCCTTCTTTATTACTATTAATGGTATCAGAGCCTGTAAGAAAATAAACTGATATCTTGTACCATGTAACGGAATAATCCTCTGTAATAATATTTGAAATTATTCTCTGTAAGTTTTACTTTCCTCATCTTCTATTACTACTATCTATTCTTCATTTCTGGTTGTTTAAAATCATAATGCTTAGGGATTAGTAACTTCTGATTGGGTTATTGTTTGTCGTGGATAGGCTGTTGTGAACCAGTTTTAAGAAGTGAAAAAATAAGTCCCCGAGAGATCTTAGGAACCATAATCAATCCAGAATGGAACATGTTAGATATGTCTTAGGAGATGATCAAAAAGAAAGATTTTATGATCATAATCTTCACATGGATATTGCAGAAGAAAAATCTGTTAGTAGTATAAGTAGAGTCTTAAAGTAAAGATTACTTCCTGAGATAATAAAATCTATAGGCTGAACATTTCTTTGTTCCCTATTGTCAGTAAAATCTTTTACTTAACCAATCATAAGGTATTTCTAAATATTTCCAATTTATTAATCGTGGCTGAATTTCTGAATCAAATGCACGAGGTTCAAATATTTCAATAAACCTTTTATCAACTTCCTTAGTTGATGTTTGAGGGAGATTTGCTAGCTCATAGATGGATTTCCATTCTATAGCTAAAAGCATTATTATCTTCCATCATTCCTATATTTTTAGTTTGAATTCTCAGTTTTCAAGAATTCTGAATATTAGGATCATTAATGGATATGAAATAATTTGGCTTGATTTTAAACCAAACTACTCCTGTAACTAAATTAAATTGAATTCTTCCTATAAGGGCTTTCATAGGTTCATTTAATCTATTATCATAAAAGATAGCTAGAATAGGTGTATCTATTCCCTGACGAAAATAATGCTTTTATTTTTATATGGATTATCCCTATATGTATATATCTAATTTTTGAAAACTTTTTCTTAAGTATTGTAATTTTTTCTAGGTCGAAAATATTTAATTCGATTGTTCCTTCTTTTGAAGCTTTAGCAAGTAGTGTTTCTTGAAAATTGTTCAAAATGCCTAGCACTCCAGAAATTAAATTTAGATATCTTATAGATTTCTTCTTTTGTAATACTTCTTACTTTAAAGAAGAATCTTCTATCTTCATATCTTCTTTTATAACATCACCTAATTTTGTAACATGCTGTTTAGAATTAGGGACTTCTTGAAACATAAAAGAAAATTCTTCATATGAACTTTCTTCTTCACTAGAGATTTCATATAATATAAATTCGTTATCAGATATTTCTTATTCATAACAAATTTCTAATTCATTTTTTTCTAATGTTTTTATTATTTTCTTTCCTACTTTTTTCTTTTTTAGGACATTATGGAGCATAATGACCTTATTCATTACAAATGTAGCATTTGCAACCTTTTCTAGGTTTCCAAAAAAAAAAATTGCTTCTCACATATATTTTATGTGATTTAAATTTTCTTGGATTATTTTTCTTCCATCTTCCCCATGTAAACCTTTTTTGATTTTGGTTTATTACATCCTAAATTCCCAATCATCTTTGAGAAGCTTAGTGCAATATCTGTCTCCTACTTGTTTCTTGACTTGTTTAGTCGCTTTCACAATTAAACAATGATCTAGAACTTGTCTAATTGCATACTTAATAATATTTCCTAAGGTATCTTCTCCATTAGTATTTTCTAAGAAGGACTTATATGTGTTGCTACATAATTCATCCTACTGGAGGAGGTAACTTATGAAAATACTGATTAAGCCAAAATTCTGACTCAATAGTGTCTAGTTTATGATAATATTTTTGAAATTGTTTAGAGAATTTTTCTAATTCTCTGATATCACATAATTTTATTTTTTTCATAATATAATTTACTTCTGACTTTGTATTTTGTGGATTCATATGACCACAAAAATCTTTCTTTATAATGTTAACAAATTCTTGTAATATTTTATCCAAGGAGTTGAAGTTATCAAGCAATCTTCTTTTTTTTTTGGGCTATTCTTTTTATAGAACTTTTCCATTTCCTAAGAAATTACAAAGTGTCCTCGTTGCAATATTCCTACTTTGAAGTCTAAAAATTTTTCTTTAAAACAAGCATTTTTATAATTTGTTATGACTATGGACAATGATTGTGCCCATTCATCTATAGTTTTTTCGTAGTCTTTTATTAAGACATTTGTTAGATCCAGATATGTTCTATTTATTGCAACATTCTATTGGTCTAAATCATCTTTTCTAGTGATTGTAAGAATTTCAGAAATTGAAAGTTTTCGATCTTCTTCTTCTTTTAACTCATCTATCTATTTTTGAGAATAGACTTTATTTTCAGGATTAAGATCTAAAGGATCTGGTTCCTTTATTTTTCTTTTTCTTTTTCGTTCATATTTTTTTTAATATTTTTTATTTTCAGAGTAATCTGAACTTTCATCACTTATTGTGATTGTAGCTTCAGATGTAAAGATTCTGGACTAGAATCGCTTTCATAATCAGAAACATTTAGTATTATTTCATAATTATTTTGCTTCATTATTTGTTCGTTCTGAACAAATAAATCTTGCATCATTTTTATTAATTTATTTCTTTCTATTATGTCAGGTTTTTTGATATAATGACACTTCCAATATTCTATAATTTCTTTTATAGATTCAAACTCTTGTTTAGAGTTTTTGTTAAGCTTTACTTGTTCTTTTAGAATATATATATTAGTTCCATAATATAACCTAGGAATTTCATGATCTTCCTGAATATGAAAATCTGTAAGATTGTCTAATATTTTTTCTCGTTTTTTATTATTTTTTTCAAAATTAAAAAGAGATAAGTCTACTAGAGAATTTAAGCCTCTACTTATACTACTAACATATTTTTCTTCTGCAATATCTATGTGAAAATTATTCATAAAGCTTTTCTTTTTGATCATCTCCTAAGACACACCTAATATGTTCCATTTTGGATTGATTATGGTTCTTAATACCTCTTAGAGACTTGTCTTTTCACTTTTTAAAACGGGTTCACAACAGCCTATCCACGGCTAACAATAACCCAACAAGAAATTACTAATCCTTAAACATATAGGATTTTAAACAACCAAAAATGAAGAACAGATAGTAGTAATAGAAGATGAGAAAAGTAAAACTTACAGAGAATAATTTCAAATATTATTACAGAGGATTATTCCATTACTGGTACAAGCTACTGGTACAAGATATAAGTCTTGTTTCTTACAAGTTCTAATACCATTAACAATAATAAAGGTAGGAAGGTAGGATTTTTACAAGAAAGATTATGGGGAATGTGTATACAAGATGGTGAGTTAGGTAGGTAGTTGGAAGATAATTTTAAATGCTCAAGTATCTCCCCTATTTATAGAAAATTTTACAAATTAATTATTACTAGAGATAAGAAGGAATCTACTTTATTAGCTGCAAAGTAGATTTCTTTTCCTAAAATAAGATAAGCCTTATCTTTCTTTAGCTTGGGATGTCTCTTTCAGATAGTGACTTGTCCATCTATCTATCTTCTTCAGATAATGACTTGTCAAGTTTCTGTTTTTTTTAGAGAATGACTCATCATCTTTCTATCTTTTTCAGATAATGACTTGTCATCTTTTAGTGGTGGAGATGTCACTATCATGGTTCCATCATATTTTCAATATTGTATTCTGCAACACTGTCAAATGTGTTGGCACCATCACTTCTACTGTCATTACTGTCTACTCTATCAGCTAGGTATTGCTCCATTTCCAGCATCAGTAATTAAATCTTCAGGGTCTTCTACCTCGAAGAGTTTTATTTCTCTAAATAATTGATCACAAAGTTCTATATGTTCCTTGAATCTTTTATATTAGTACTGATAGCATTGTAGCAAAAATTCTTTTTCCATTTGTTATAGTAAAGAAATCTTCACTTTCAATGAAATTTACCTTTCTGACTAATAAATCAAAACTAAAAAGGTTTACATGAAATAAATGGAAGAAATGTAATGCAAGAAAATTTAAATCACATAAAAAATATGTAACAAGAAAAAAGAAATTTTTGAAACCGTAGAAAATGTTGTAAATGCTACATCTGTAATGAAGAATGTCATTATGCTTCACAATGTCCTAAAAAAAGAAAAAGTGGAAAGAAAATGATAAAAATATTAGAAGAAAATGAATTAGAAATTTGTTATGGATCAGAAATCTCTAATAACGAATCTATATTATATGAAATTTCTAGTGAAGAAGAAAGTTCAAATGAAGAATTTTCTTTTATGTTTCAAGTAAGTTCCTAATTCTGAACAGCATGTTCCAAAATTAGGTGATGTTATAAAAGAAGATATAAAGATAGAAGATTCTTCTTTAAAGATAAGAAATCCTACAAAAGAAAAAATCTATAAGATATCTAAATTTAATTTCTAGAGTGCTAGGCATTTTGAACAATTTTCAGGAAACACTACTGCTAAAGCTTCAGAAGAAAGGAACAGTCAAATTAAACATTTGTAGTCTTCAAGGGTAGTGGCCTAGCAATTGAATGTTGTTTTAAATGTGAGAATATGTCAAAAGGATTAAGTAACTCTTGAACTCATTCATTGGTTGGTCCATGCACAACTTCAATTGCATAGCACTCATCGATTTTGGAAGGAAATGTCATAACCTTGAAGACGCTAAACTTTACTTCTAGGTCTTGTACTCCCATGATAAGTTCTCTTTTTTGCACATCAATGAAAGTTCTACCAGTGGCTAAGAATGATCTCCCCAAAATAATAGGGATTTTCTTGTCTTCTTCCATGTCAAGAATGAGAATAGTAGTATTAACTTTTCCACTTTGACTAAGACATATTCAATGATTCCTCTTTGACAAGTTTGTGACCGATCCACTAGTTGTAAGGTCACTTTAGTTGGCTTGATCTTCCCCTTTTTAAGTCCAAGCTTTTGAAATATTGAGAATGGCATTAAGTTGATGCTTGCTACCACTAAAGGACTTGCCAATGAAAATTAGTATATTGAAACTACTAAGATCTTTAAGCTTTGGTGGTAGTTTCTCTTAGAGGATAATACCACACTTTTAGGTTAAAGCAACCATTTCACGGTCCTCTATTTTACGTTTCTTGGAAAAGATGTATTTCATAAACTTAACCTATGTAGCCATTTTTTCAAGAGCTTCCATTAAAGGAATGTTGATGTGAAGCTTTTTGAATACCTCCAGAAATTTTTTAAATTTCTCATCTAGCTTGGGCTTTTGAAGGCGTTGAGGGAAAGGTAGAGGTGGGTATGTAAGAGTATTTTCTTTAGGGAGCTTTAAACCTCCTCTTTACAACTCACAATATTGGGATTCCCTCCCTTGGATTTGGTACTATATCACTAGGTAGAGCACCTTAAGGACAGCTTGTAATGGCATTAGCCTAACTGGCCTATTTGATTCTCAAGGTTCCTAAGTGATGCCTACTTGCTTTGGATTATGGAATCCGTCTTGGATATGTATTGCACAAATAATTCTTTAATAGATGGCTTCTTTTCAAGTGTAGGAATTTGTGCTTAGTGACTGAACACCAATTGGATAAGTGGGCTTTACTTCAATGGATTGTTCTTGATTACTCCAAGAAAAATTTATGTGGTTTCTCTATCCCTAAATTATATCCTACAAATCTCACAAGCCATGGCTTGGCTTCCATTTTATTGTCTTCCAAGGATGTTAATTTTCTTGACAAGATAGCCATTTATACAAGTTAATGCACTAATAGCAGTCCAACTCATGAAATTTCAGCCGCTCTTCAAGTTGACAACCTTTTGGAAGGCTATTGATAATTATTGTCAGCCATCTCCTCTAACAATTCAAATGCTTAATCAATAGTCTTTCCCATTAAAGCTCCACCAGCTGCTACATCAATTATTGTCCTTGTTTGGCTCACCAAACCATTGTAGACGATTAGGACTTGCAACCACTTTAGTAAGGCATGGTAGGGCATTTTCTAAACAACTCCTTGAATCTTTCCTACGCTTCATAAAGAGATTTTGACTCAAGTTGCATGAAAGAAATGATTTCATTTCACAACTTGGCTATTTTGGCTGGTGGAAAGAATTGGCTAAAAGCTTATAGGCCAATTCTTCCCACGTTATAATAGAGTAGTAGGGGAGTGCAAACAACCAGCTTTTTACCTTATCTCGAAGTGAGAAAGGAAAGAGGCGCAACCTTAATGCATCATCTGAAACTCCATTAATCTTGAAAGTGTCACAAAGCTCCAAGGAACTTATAAGGTGGGAGTTCAGATCATCAACCATTTGCTGAATCATTTAGATTTGGTCGGAACTTGATTTCAAAATCATCTGCTTAGATTGCCAGCCTTAGTATGCTTGTGTGAAGTTCCTGCACAAGTGGGATTGCATAGTCTCACAAGAGCTTGGGTTCTTGATCATTAGCCATTGCTGGAATTTGGTTTGATGTAGGTTGCTTCTCTTTTTGAAGTTCTCGATATGTCCTATCGATCTCAGGATCGAATAGAACAAGCTTTAAGTTACGAGTTCTTCGCATGCACGATCAAGAGTACTTGAAAAAGAAAAAAAGAAAATTTGTATTAAAATTAGAATTGGATGATATTAATATTAACAAATATAACTCCGGTAATGGCACCAAAAACTTGATGTGGATTTTACGAATGCAAGCCCACGTATCATCCTCAAGTAATATAGAGTAAGTAGAGTATTGTTCCTACGATGAGTTTTCAAATATTATGTTAAGTATTAAAATTAAATTCCAATTTATTCCAACAATTGAAATTTAGGTAAATTATGAACTAATTATAAACTAAAATCAAATTAACACAAGAAAAAACTGGAGATAAACCTAGAACTATAACTTCCCTTAACACTTCTTTTGAATTATTATTATATTGTCTTGCTTAGTTATGGAAAATAATTATTAACCTAGGGTTGTTAATCAATTATAGGCATATTTCTATGTCTTATAAATATATCTCACTTAATCAATTTACTATATTCCTACTGTGAATTAAATTAAACAAGTCATTAAGATCATACCTAAATTGGACTATTGAAGGTATATAGGTATATTCCTATTCTATACTACAAATCAAATCCAACAACATGTGTTGAATTCAAATAAGTGCTAATTCATTCAACGGCTTACCCTAAATTCCCCTTCCCAAGTTCCTTTAGATTTCCTAATTTCAATCTAAGAGATGGCCAGTTAATTAGAAGCATTAAGCATAAAACAAATTAGATAAATCATATACCAAAACCTAAGCAATCCATAGATAACATAATATCACGCAATATGTCGAGTTCTAGTTGCAATTCTAGAAAGGAAACTACTCATTGCTACTTAGTGTAAACATGGTTTCAACGATAATAAACATCAAAGGAAAACAATAAAAGTGAAAAAGGAAGTAGAAAATTGAGAAAGCTATGAAGATTATTGTTCTTCAAGCTCTTACAATCATTGCCCCTTATGCTTCCTTACACCTTTGACAAGCTCTAATACTTTATAAAAACATTGCTATCTTGTGTCTCTAATTGTGTATATAAGTCTTCTAGGTAGTCCCTCTTTTATAGGCTTCAAAACCCTCCATTTGACTTCAATTCGAATTAGTAATTCGAACAAGCATCACGACCTCAAAAATCGACAAGTTTTGGACCCTGACAATGGGCTTGGCACCACAACCTTGAATTTCTAGTGCCTCAACACTCCCCCTAAGAATCTCAGCTCGAATTCACTGGAGCCTCAACGCAGGGCCTTTTGGAAGCAACATGTTGTTTTGTGATTTTTGCGCGTTTTGAGCTCAAATTTAACTTTTAATGGGCCTCCTTCTTGTATTAGACCTTCAAAATAAAAAGACTAAGTTAAAATAAGTTAAAACTCCTATAAAACACTTAAATCTAATCCTAAAACAATTAGGAATCAACATCCTAATATAATACAAACTCAACCAGGAATTCGACTAAAATTAAGCAAAAACAAACTAAAACTCTATAACATAGTTAAATTAATATGAATAAAAGGAATATAAAATAACTCTATTTTCAAGAGTTATTAAATATAAAAAATATATAGATGCCTAATTGATCAGAATGATCTTTAAGTTGAAAGTCTCAAACAATATTTAACTTTTTTTAATTGTCAAATGTCAAGACTTATTAAATATTATTTACATTAATTAATGTTATATTTATTACTTAATAAATTGTTAGAGAAATTAGATAATCATGGTCTTTTAGAAGTAAAGACTCTGTTTGGTAATGTGGCCTAGGCCGCACGCCCATTTGGCTTAGGCAAGTTAGGAAACCTAGGTCGTGGACTAGAGCCATTTAACACGCTGTGGCCAACGTCCTATACGGCATGGACAATGCAGTAGAGTACTTGCCAAGGGTGCTTCTCAGACACACGTCCCAAGGCAACATCCTTTTTTCTATTTTCTTTTTTTTTTTTCCTTTTATGCCCTATATCTTTTAGCTTTATTTCATGTTTGTTCCTCCATCAACTAAGTTTTAGACAACCCAAACAAATTAAAAATATATATCCTTAAGTTAGTTTTTCAAGCCATGATCATAAATCATAATTTTTGGACAATTCAAATACACACTAAATATGTAGTCAGACAGAAGCCATAGTATCATACCATTGCCTTACCATCAATCAAAGCAAACCTGTTATAACCGACAATCCAATATGGGCATTAGAATACTCGTACGTAATTGATATAAATATACATATATTTTTATTGGTTGAATTAGTTACACTAAATAAGAAAGTTATATGTGAAGTTAATTTGGGGATAACCTAATTAATAAGTATCTTTATAAAAATCAATAATTATAATTGTATGGGTGATTGGAATTAAATTTTAGTCTATAAGGAGGGTACTTAGGGAAATTTCAAAATTAATATATATATATATATACTAAGAGATTGTGGGAGATCATGATTTATTATATAATATATATGACTAGATATTTTTTTTCTTTCCCCCACATGTTAAAAACGTACAGGTGCAGACTTCATTATTAAATTAATTTGTTCCTTTTTCTTCCTCCTCCTTCCTTGACCGACTAGAGCTTTCCCAAAAGAAATTTTCTCCTTCTCCTGCCATTGATCACGTGAAAGCTTAACCAATGGTTGGCCGCTTGAAAACTTTGAAG
Source organism: Quillaja saponaria (assembly GCA_029379385.1). Classification (NCBI taxonomy): domain Eukaryota; kingdom Viridiplantae; phylum Streptophyta; class Magnoliopsida; order Fabales; family Quillajaceae; genus Quillaja; species Quillaja saponaria. Next base: position 24,589,626 of record CM055607.1, read on the forward strand.
GTAGTAGATGGTTCTTTGCTATTTTATGCTAGTAGTTTAGTTCTTGTATTCTATTTGAAAGTTAATCAGGTGTTATAGTGGATTTTGGGTATAAATTTGTTGGTTACCAGTAAGGAAAATTACAACTGAGTGTGGGGGTTTTATGGTAGTTATTGATTCAATATAGGAGGCGTAGGTGTGGTGATGAGAAATGATTGTTTTTTTTGGCTTGGTGTCCTGGATCTGCCAGCCGAGGTAAAGGTGGTGCCTCGGTCATGGCAGCAAAATTTTCCCACTAGTGCAAGGAGGGACTCGGCCTGATAAAGATAGTCGAAGGTGTTAGGCATCTAGCTATGTAATTTGGGTCCGGGGGTGGCCATGATCATTTTGGTGGCATGCAGTGAAGGTGGAGGGAGTAAAGGCAAAAATTGGTGCTTGCATTAAGGATAAATAAGTAAAATAAACTAAGTAAAGGATTAGTACAAGAAAAGGTGTGGCCATGGTTGAAAGGAGTAAATGAAATTGTTAATTAAATTAAGAATTGACAATAAATAAAAGGGAAACTAATGTTAAAAAAAGTAATATGTACATTTGCATATATACTATTATGGGAGTAATTTATTTATTTTTTTGTTAATCGATAATATAACTAATTAAATTTAGAATTTTATATATATATATAGTAATGTTAAATTACGAAAGTTAAATTAGTAAATGTATCGAATTAATTAATATGATTTTATATATTTATATATATATATAATAATACATATGTATTATACACAATCACGTATGATTAAGAAATCGTTAAATTAATTTAAAAGTGATTGTTAGTAATTTATCGATTTATGATTTTCAGCTCCAGAGCGTGTAGAGGATATTCCTGCACTGTCACATATCAGACAAACTGACGAGTCTCATTCGTTAACTTGTGAGTGAATCATGTACTTTATGGATATCAGATTTTGTGTGCCATTACGTGTATACTGGAATTATATGAGTTATAATAAAATCTAAGTAAATGAGTAATTTCAGCAATTTGATTGAGTGATATGTGATTGACATTGATTGTGTTTGATAAGGGCCAACTCGTGAATATTTTCTGGAAAAATAAGTTTCATTTCTGACAATGATTTTAAAAACTATTTGAGTGCTCAGCCCCGGTTGGATAGATTTGTGTGTGGAGATTATTTTGGTGTGCGGTCGCGTAAATGCCCGGCAGGGGGTGATAATGGTGTGCGGGGCTGGGTTACTCGTTGGCCCTTTGTCTGTTCAGTTGATTGTGTAGTTGTTGATTGATTTATATAAGTTGGTTGCTATTTTGGGATTGTAAGTCAAGTGAATTGTGATTATATGATTATAATAACCATGTACGTATATTAATAAATGTGACTATGAGTTGTAACTTAAAAGTTTGTGTTGTATGATGCTGGTACCCATAGGGTACATGAATAGCTCACTGAGTCACAGTGACTCACCCTTTCCGTTGTTGTTGTTTTTAGTTTGCAGGAGATAGCTGTTGATCGCCATATAAGCCCACCTGCCTACTTTGCAGCGGCAAGGTATATTAGTAAATCGCACTCATAGGCAAAGGCTACTTCAGACAAGGATGCTCACAGCATCTTTTACTATCTTTATGGTGCATTTTTAACTAATTTAGTATTTGATGTTGTTTTCTATGACACCAATATGTTATATTTTAATGGTTCAAAGCAGAAATCGCCAACAAATCAAAATTGTGTCAGACAACATAGTATCATCCTTGCTCACCTTCAATGAAGCAAACCCTAATGCATTAGAGTCATGACTCCATATTTTTATAGTTTTTGGTTAAAGCAGAGGACAAAAATTGCTCAAATATAAAAGTGTCATAGTCTAGATAATTTGTTTATTATCTAATTTTATTTATAATTAACTAATTATAAATCATCACTACTTTAGACTATTTGTTCAATAATATCTAAATAATTTAATATTAGACTATTCACTTATTAATTATTTTATTTTATTATTAAATTGCCCACAAGTTTAGACGATTTATTATAATTAAAATTGCTCTCCTTTATAATCTAATTTATAAATTGTCAAGATGTCATATAGTTTGTTCAAAAACTTGATTCCAATATATAATTAGTACGTAAATCATCAAAAGTTTTGGCATTTTACTATACTAAATATTTATTTAACTAAAAAAATATTACTGTAGATGATTTGTTCAGAAACTATTAATATATAGAAGCATATGTAAATCACCGTCCTTAGGTTAGTTGATTTAATAACTAATTATGGTTTGCAATTAACTTAGAAATTGTGTAGATTTAAATTAAACAATTTGTTGTAGTTAAGATATAAACGGTCTAAATTTACGTTTTACAATATAATATTCTTATTTATAATTAACTTAATTGTCACAAGTTTAAGCAATTTGTTAAATAAATATTCACGAGATTATATATTTAACTAATATAGGTAAGTGATATATGCACTGCCATTATTGATAGGTGGATAAATATAAAAATTATAATAATTTTTGTTTTTGTCTTTTAGTGTATTTATGATACACCTAATAATATTTGTAGTATACATATCAATATCCGTAAGTTATTTATATTTGTAACTAACATATAAATTATTAAAACTGTTGACTTCTTCTATCAAAATGTATATTTGTAATCTATTTTTTTTTCAATTATATGTGAAAGATTGCTTATGTCTAAAAGAGCCGTTTCCTTTTTTGGGAGTGCTACCCTTAAAGAAAAGTCCGTTCTATTATCAGCTCGGGTTGCCTACGGAACTGTATTGTCGATATTGACCAAATTTATACTAACTGAAGAAGAAAAAAGATTTTTTTTTTCTACATTTGTAATTAACTTATAAATTATTAAAACTTTCGACTTCCTCTATCAAAATGGATATTTGTAATTTTATTTTCATATTCAAAAGGGAATATTAATAAGGGTTACTTTTGTGAATTTTATGATTTGTATACTTCACTAATTAAATTCCAATGCGCAAATATTAAAATTATTTAGGTTGATTCCAACATCCTGTTCACATTGTTAATTTGATTTTCTTTTTTTTAATAGTTTTTTAGAAGACATTGTTAATTTGAAATTAATGGGGAGGGCAGCGGACAACTATCCATCGGTCAATATACATTCTCTCTTTCTCTCTAGCGAAGCATCCAACCGTTAGTTTGCTTTCGACTGATCTTTGAGAAATTCAATATCCAACCGTTGTGCATTCTGTTCCGTTGCCACTCTCCTATAATATCCATAGAACACAAAATTCTTCAAGTAAACTCAAAAAAACACACTGCCAGAAATCAGAATGAGAGGCGATGATGGCAAGGAGAGACTGACAGCCATAGGTAACTCTTTCATGCTTTAGCCCTATATTCGTTCTTTGTCTCTGTTTTTCCTTACGTTTTTGCACTCTCCTCAATTGCTATTTGTGGGTTTTTCAATTCGATCAGTTTGCTTCTCTGTGCCAAATTATCTCATCGCCTTCATTACTGGAACTTTTTGTGTCTTTTGGATTTCAACGACTCTGAATGGATCAGCCTTTTGATTTTTGTTAATTTTTGTATTCTTCGCCCAATTTATTTTTGTTCTGTTAATTTGGGTATTACCGTTGTTCGCGTTCTGCTATTTTTTCTTTTGGTACGTGAAATCTTTATATTGCTTTGGGCCTTTGATTTTGATTTATTTCGGAAGAATGTGTGGATCTGCAACAAACCTCCTTTGATGCTAGCGGCTTTTTAGTCTAACTAGATCTTGTGTTTTGATCTTTACATTTTTTGATTTCTTCAGGTATATCTAGTTAATAATGTACGTACGTATGACGGTGTGAGAACACCTGTAGCAACTAGTGTATATTTAGGGTCATTCATTGATTGTCGAAGAGTTTGCAAACTCATTGTGATATTGACATAGTAGTTAGATGAAATATAGTTTGTGATCTTAATATTAATTCCATACTACTACAGAGATAAGCCTTTGTATGTTTGTGATTATTTGTCATAATCTCCAGAAAAAATTTATGGGAGCTATTTTCAGGTGCTTTTGCTAGGAACATTTGATTTTTAGTTAGAACGTAACCTTCCAGTATCTTCTTTTAAGGAAATAAATAGATGAACATAGGTGGATGATGATTTGGATGGAAAACTCATGCTGTGCACGTACATTTTGTACATGTCCAGTTGCTAAAAAACTATTAGAAAATAGGAAAATATTAATGTTTCTTAAATCATGAATTCATTTGTTCATGTTGCCTGGATGTGGAGCTTTGGTCTAGTGAAAATCAGGGTTATTAATTATAAATGCTCAAGTGACCCAGCTACACAGCCTGCCATAAGTTATAAAAAGAAAAACCAGGATTTTCTTCTAATAAATAGAAAATTTAATAAACTGTAGCATTCTTTTATATTCTCCATCTGTGAAAAGAATAAATCAGAAGAGTTCTCTGGTATATTAGTGGTCTAAGTTGGGTTATTTGGTATTTAAAATGAACTATAGATTCTACGTGCTCAGACAGATAGTAGAAACAAAAACAAGATAATTACTGCCTTATTGTCAATGGCACCTAGTGATTTAATTTGTTGATGTTTCATGTTATAACTATTGCATAATTTGTTAGAGAGGCTGAATTGCTGCAGTTGATGATAGAACTGAGGTTTAAGATCACAATAAGGCCTTCAATACAAATAAAAATGCTGAGGTCTTTTGCTAGACAGAAAATGCATAATTTGTTGGAAACTGAAATTTATTCTAGAAAATAAGGCATTTGATACAATACAAATAAAAGTGATGATGACTTTTGGTAGAAATAAATAAATGCAAGGAAAATATGGTAAGTGTAGATGAAAATGAGATATTATTCAAATGTGGCTGATGGAGTTAGAAAGAATTGCACTTGATGTTTATAATTATTTATTGCTTTGATAGAAGGTTTAGGGAACAAAAAATTAAGGCACTTAATACAAAAAGAATTGCACTTGATGTTTATAATTATTTATGATTGATAGAAGGTTAGGAAAAAAAAATATAAAGCATTAATACATAACAGTGAGAACTTTGGTAAAGAAAATTTATAATTTGTTAATGCTGTAAATTTCTGCATTAATTGTAGAATAAGTTTAACATTGAAAAATTGCCTTGATGTTTAATATTATGATTGATAAAGGTTTAGGAAAAAAAAATAATAATAAAGCATTAACTTAACGTGCTCAGAACTTTTGGTAGAAGAGAACATTGATTTATAATTTGTTGCAGATGCTGAAATTTTCTGCAGTTAATGGTAGAATTAAGGTTTAAGATTGAAAATTAGGCCTTTGATATAAATAAAAGTGATGAGTACTTCTCGTAGAAAGAAACTATGATAACTTAACTTTAGGTGAAAAGGGGTATTATGCAAATGAAAGTGTTGTCTTTAGCCACAATTGTGAAAATGAGATATTATCCGATGTTGCAAAAGGTCTTTGATCTTGTACTTGATGTTTGTTTTATGCATATCTTGATAATTGCTTTTGCATTTCGTACAAAGCAACTTCGGAGTTTTATGAATGTTATATGTAAAAGGAACCATGGTAATTAGTCACTTATCATTGAAAGTGGTCAAGTTTAATGTGATAGTTCATAACACAATTATTTATGCATTCATCAAATGATGAGTAAAACATCCACATAGTGATTAATGCCTTGGGAGTAAACTGCTATACTACTAAATGAATTGGTCTATAGAATATGACACCCAATGTCATCAGTCTGACTACATTAGTTGATACAGCTTTATCAACTAGATCAGGGGCTATTAAACTTAATTAGATTGTGGTATTTAACATGAACTATAGATGCTACATGCTCACACGGATAGCAGATAGATTTGTTGTTTGTAGTCTAAAACAAGATAATTACTACTTAGTTGCACCTAGAGATTTGGTTTATCAATGTTTTGTGATTGTAGAGAAATATTTTTAGGTATATCATAGGTGGAAATGCTGATTTGGATGGGAAACTCTTCTCATGCCAATCACTATTAAAAAATAGGAAAATACTTACGTTTCTTTCTTGAATCAAGCATGAATCCTTTATTCATGATTGCCTGGAGATGTGGGGCATGAGTGGGATTTTAAATGCTGCAATTGGTGATAGAACAGAGTTTAGTATAGAAAAGAAGATCCTGTATACAAATAAAAGTTGTGATGCATAATTTGTTGTAGAAGCTGAAATTTGCTGTTTACAATTGAAATTAAGGAATTTTATACAAATGAGATATTATCCAAAAGTGACTAATGAGGAGTTTGGAAAAACTGCACTTGATGTTGATGCACATCCTGGTAATTGCTTTTGCATTTTGAATTAGGCAACTTCTGATTTTTCTTTTGGCAGAAAAAGAAAATATATTAAGAGATAAAATAGTTTTTTTATTTTTCATTATATACTTATCTTTTGGTGGTCAATATATTTTGTTTTGCCTTAGACAAATTGTAGCTTGAGGAGAAATTAGAACTGAAGCAATGCTGGCACTCTTTACGGGAATCAGAAATTTCTTCTATAAATATTGTTCCTAAAAAACGAACTCCTTTTTTTTCTAGTTTAAAATAAGTCTGTAGTTATATCATCTCACTGTTTTAGCTTGAGAGAGATAAGATTGTGAGGTGATGATGACAGAAAAGGGGAGGATAAAGGAAACACAGAAATTTCTTCTATAGATTTTGTTCCTGAAAAAATGAGCCACTCTTTTTCTTATATAATATGTCTGTAGCTGGAATGTGAGGTGACGATGACACAAGAGGGATCACAGGAATGACTATAGCTATCATTCCACAGAAACAGAGCACGTGTAACTTTTTCAGATAGCTGGTGTACCTTTGATGGATAACGATTAATGTTAGCAACTTCTGTTAGAAATCATTTTTCATGAAACTTGTAGCAAAATAATAAAAAAAATTGATCCAAGCATGAGATTTCTTCTCGCGTAGGGTAGGAAGCCTACAAGTGACCCACCCTATGTGAGAGTGGTTCAGATAACAATTTTGTTTTCTTTTTTGCCCTTATGTTTCTTTTGAAAATGAAAAAGTAGAATGGTGGTGGATATGTCTTAGGACTTGACTGCAATACTCTTAATTCAGGCTGGCGAAGACACTATTAACAGAACAACAAAAATCAAAAGACACACATTTTTACTGATCTGCTCTGATGTAAAATTCTGCACAGGCAATCTGTTTTGGTATCTCATAACATTGTTTTGCAGTGCTTCTAGTGCCTGATAAACTGATATAAAAAATAAAAATAAAAAACTGAAAGAGTTCTTGATACAAGCAGAGAAAAAACCTCTCACAAAATAAATGGCCATAAGGTGAACATAAACCATCCAAATACAGGAAAACAAGGTCAGCAATAGCAAAACAACATTAAGAGCTCCTGCTAAGAGACTTGTTAGTCATAAAGCACTTACCAATAATATCTAGCACAATAGCCACCTGGGAGGATGAATCGTATTTGTAGCCCACCTTACGTATTAGCCAACCTCACGTATTCCATTTCTATAAATTATGTCCATTACACACTAAGAAAACAGATTTTTCACTTTACCATTTCTATACATACAATCTCTCCTTTCTAGTAAGAACACATACTGACTTTAACCATGGAGGGTTCCTAGGAGTTCACACCCGACTTGACTCCTATCCTCATTGTGAAAGTACTTCAGACAATATAAGCAGATCGCCAAACCGTCATGAAAGTATAAATACTTGAGATCTTTGACTAGCTCGGATTGTATCAAGATTAGCGTCGTTCGTAGGAAAACTATTTGATTTAGCTAACTCATTCTCATCATACATAGGATGCCATGTCTATACGTGACAAAGAAACTCCATATCAATGTAGAGAACGGACAGGGAAGGGCGTATGCATCAGCCGTCTTATGACTTTGGACACCCTTGTCACCCAACATCAGCTCCCCCATTAGTGTATTAACACTGAGCCTAAACATACAACCCCCTGCCATCCTTTTGTAAAGAGCATCGGGGATTTTCCTATATCACGAGACTACTGACCCAGATGACTTCATGGTAAGATTCGAATCACTTATGTTGTCCCTGAAAAAGTGATGTGCTTGAGCCTTTAAATCTAGACTTCAAGGAAATGCAAGGTGGTAGACATGATGACCTGCCAGTTGACATCATCAACCTCTAATGTTGTTGCCTAAAAACAGGTCATGTATTCCTTCAAGAACCCTAAAAAACATTAGAAAAGAGCTCATGTCCATGAATGCTGAAGAAGCAGAGAAGGCTGGTCAACCAACCCCACCATGACCTTAGAGAAAAACGATCTCCAAAGCTTATCTGCATTTAGGGAAAATCCAATGGCAAGGATAGGGCCAAACGCAACTAGGAGAGACAAGACCGCCACCTCGACCAAGACTTGAGAATTACAAGCTTCTTTGTCCCGGATAGTAGTGCTCATGGCTATTCAAGCCAAAGGCATCCTTAAATGGCTCGGTACTCCGAAAATGGCTGTTCGGAATAATATCATTCTAAGTTATGTATGCGTCACAAAAGCACTAGCCATGATACTGAAGATGAAATAGAGAAGTTAATCAGAAGTGGTTGTCTAACTGAGTATATCTAGAGAGAAGGGGCGGATACATTATAAGAGGGAAGAGCCAAGAGGTGGCCTACTGACCGACTAGTATAAGCGTCATCCTTGTGATGAGGAGAGAATATAGGACCAAAGAAGATCCCTCGAAAAAGAAGAACAAGGCATTTATGGGAGTGATGCACTCTACAGCGAGAGGCTACTCGGCAATGGGGAAGACCTCGAAGGAGAGAACACGGCATGTAAGAAACCATTGTCAACCTTAGAGCAAACCTAAGAGAAGTCCCTGAGGAGACCCTCAAGGTGTCATAACCTTTTTAGATGACTTGGAAGGTATTGAGACCCCTTGTGATGACCCTTAATCATCTCCACTAAGATTGCCAACTATCAAGGTTCAAAGAGTGTTAATAGATAATGGAAGTTCTGCTACATATCATGTACTCGAAATGCTTCGAACAGATGGGAATACCCAAGGAAAAATTGAACCCCTTTGAAAGGCACACTAATGGATTTTAATGGCTAGTCGGTAGAAGTCGAAGGAATGATTAAATTGTCGATAACTCTAAAAGACCGATGCCACATCAAAATGATCATAATACAATTCCGCATTGCCAAAGTCCTATTGGCCTACAATGTCAAACTAGGTCACCCATTGTTGAATGCTGCTCAAGCTATATATTCATCATGGCTAAAGTGGCGAGGTAATGTCACTTCACTAGCTTTCGAATAATGTCACTTCACTAGCTTTCGAACTTGTATAGTCGAGGACTTCCACACAGATGATATAAGGATGCACAATCTAAGAAGATGATGGATATTCAAAGCAAGGTTGATTATGTGGGCGGATTCAAGCTGGTATGACTTTTTAAGATGACCTCTTAAAAACAGTGTTGCTTGGGATTGAGATGGATGAGAAGGTACAAGAAGAGCTAGTAAGTTTCCTGCGTGAAAATAGGCACACCTTTGCCTAATTGGCCAATATAGTTATAATCAAGAAGTAGAGTGGAAAATGATTTGTGTTGATTTCACCAGCTTGAATGGTGTTTGACCGAAAGACACATTTCCCTTACACCAAAAATCGAATAGTCGACAATTTGTTTGGTAATGAGCTTATTACTTCATGGATGCATATTCAGGTTATAATCAGATGAGAATGGCTAAGGAAGACTAAGAAAAGACCTTATTCATTACTGAGACGAGCACTTGTTATTTTAAAGTAATGTTGTTCAGTTTGAAGAACGTAGGGGGACCTACCAGTGTTTAGTAAATAAAATATTCAAGGCTCAGTTGGGAAGGAATGTCGAGGTATATGCGAACGACATGCTGGTTAAGAGTGCCACCTCATCGCTCCAAGAAACCTTTGAAACTATAAATCAGTATTAACTAAAGCTTAATTCGACCAAGTGTACATTTGGCATTTTGGCGAGAAGATTTTTAGGCTTTTATGGTCACGACGAGTGATATAAAGCTAAACTTACCAAAATCAAGACGACCATAGACATGCAAAGCCCAAATACCATTAAATAGATACAATGGCTCACAGGCAGACCATAGCTTTAACGAGGTTCATGTCAAAATCGGCGGACAAATGTTTCCCTTTCTTTAAACCATGAAAACAGCTTTCTCCTAGACCAATGAGTGTAAAAGGTTATTTCAGGATTTGAAGCATTCCCCTTGGGATTAGTTCATGTTTTGGGAAGGCCAGTGGTTGGCGATGCTCTTATCCTTTACCTTGGCACTTTTCTAGTGGTTGTCAATTTAGTTTTTAAAAAAAGATGACGAAAATAAGCAACAACCGATCTACTATGTTAGCAAGATACTCTAAAGGGCTAAGCTCAAATATGCCCATATTGAAAAGGTATCCCTGGCAGTAATCACTTCGACTTGAAAGCTCAAACTATACTTTCAAGCCCATGCAATGGATGTGAGAATGGATCAGCCGTTAAAAAAAGATCTTTATAAGTTGGGCACCTTGGGAAGAAAGGTACAGTGGTTGATAGAGTTAAGAGAATTTGATATCAGGCATAGTCCATGCACAGCCATCAAGCCCAAGCTCTAGTTGACTTCGTTGTTGAGTGCACGAGCTCTCCGGATCTCTCCGAGCCCTTTGATTCTTCGATGTTGCCCATCGAAGAATCATCTAGCAAGTATGAAGGTAGAGTCGGGCTGATCCTCTAGTATCCCTAACAGGCTGGTAGTCAGAGTGCACCATGAAATTCGAGTTTCCAGCATCTAATGACGTGACTGAGTATATGAAGAACTGATCATGGGGTTAAAAATAGGCTAAAACCTACCCGTGCCAAAAAGCTGAAAGTCTTCTATGACTCATAACTGGTCGTAAAGTTTATATCATGTGATTTCTCTACCAATAGGTTAAACCATGATGTAATTGTTATGAATTTATATAGGATCTCATACATGAATTTAGAACACATTAATAATAAAGTTTACGTACCTGATTGAGCTATAGCAGCGTATATTTGGAATCTCAGCCTAAGCACAGCCTCAGTAATTGCTCACACAGCCAGGTCTTCCTCTCCGTACTCTATGTATTTTCTGATGGCAGCTTTCAATGGGGACAAGATGCATATATATAGAGAGGAAGAGGGGCACCTAGCTATTTCATATCAGATAAAACTCTAAGAGTCCTCCCATTAAAGACTCCTAAAGTCACTCAGCCTACACTTATTACCAATCCACATCTAATCAAATAAGATAATCAAATAAGAAGTGTGCTTAAGCCCTATCTCAAATGATCACATAAAACTGTATGGGCTTTTACCAGCATGTCTCAAATGGACCAAACCTTAAGCCCATTTTATTATTAAAACAAAACCATACAATTAATGACAGCCCACACATAGAATTTCTAACAGTAATATCTAGACAAAGTTAAACAGCTCTAAGGCAATTTTGCAAAGATATCAGCGTGCCATAATCCCTCATCTCATAAGCCAAGTAGAGAGCTCTCCAATCTATATGACACGATGGGCATTGGTAAAAATGAGCATGTCAGAGTTCATACATTTAAAGGGCCTAGTTATAAGGAAATAAAGATGTTAGCTGTGGGCATACCAGGACCATTATGGATGCATCAATAATTGGATACCTTATGATAAGTCTGCTGCTCAGTAATAGTAATAAGGCATGAATAGTAAAGAGGAAAGCCATCAAGTATTTATGGTGGATGACACGTTGTATAGGCACTCTTATACTGCCCCGTACTTAAAGTTGTGTAAAGCATATATTATGATGCATTATCTGCACAAAGTTAAACTGTTCTGGGGCAATTTTCCTAAGATGTCAGTGCACCATATTCCCCGATCTCTTAAGCCAAGTAAAAAGCTCTCCAATTTGTACGACACGACAGGCATTGGTAAAAACGAGCATATCAAAGTTCATATGTTTAAAAGGGCCAAGTTATAAGGAAACAGAGATGTTAGATATGAGCATACTAGGACCATCATGGATGACATCCATAATGGGATACCTTATGACAGGTTTCCTGTCAAAAACTGTAATGAGGCCTGAACAGTGAAGAGGAAAGTCGTTAAGTACTTATGGTGGACTATAGACTATACAAGCGATTTTATACTAAACCATACTTAAAGTGTTTAGGACCAGATGAATCAAATTATATTCTGAAAGAGGTCCATCTAGGCATCTGTGAGGCTTCACATCGGTTCAAGAGCATTAGCTTATAAAGTACTAAGGTAGCCTACATTCTAGCAAGACACCAAGCAATGGATCCAGAAGTATGACAATTGTCAGAGTTCGGCCATGATATCAAGGAAGTCTCTGAATTCCCTCACACTTATCTAGAGTACACTTATCTAGAGTCCTTGGTAGTTCGTCATCTAGGGGGCTAGACATTCTAAGACCCTTCCAAGGCAAAAATAGGAAGCAAAAGAAGTTTATATTCATGACGTGTGATTATTTCACTAAGTAGGCAGATGTCGACGAGACGATTTCCATCACAGCAAAGGCCTGTAGAGAAAGTCTTGTGGAAAAATATTATTTACAAATTCAAGGATACCCTACGCCATAGTGACTGATCACAAAAAAACAATTCACTTGCTGACTTACGAAAATGTGGTGCTCAAAATTAAGTAATCGACAAAGTAAAAAAATAAGCCTTTACAAATAGGCGAACCTGGTACTTAAACTTAACTAGTTCAAAAATACGAACCCGAAAGTAAAGCTTAAGTAACAATGGCAGGGTTAATATTAGATAATTTAGGTTGTTCGGTCCAGGTGCCTATAGAATTATGACAGAGGTAAGGATGACACTACCTGACACTTTTAATTCCTAGCACCTTAAAAAGTACTTTCAGTGAAATGTAATTCAAGTGTAATAGCTCGACATCTTATATGAGCTAACTTTTGTATATCTCATTATAATTTTTGTATATAAGCTTTTTCTAGAGATTAATGATATGATTCTCATTCTGAGATTAAAGGTCAAGATGAAAGATTCATTGATCATCATGAAACCCTATAGCGAAAAGAGTCGAGGGTCACGTAAGTGTTACGGACTTTACTAATGCAAGCGCATCTATCATTAACAAGTAAATAAAGCGAAAGTAGATATCATTCCCGCGAGAAATTAATTCTGACAATCATTAACTACCAAAATTAACTAACCCTAACTTTATCCAAATGAATGAAACTTTGAGATTAATAACTATATTAAACTAAAGCAAGTAAACTTAGGAATATAATGGTGAAAACCTAGACATACAACTTCTCTCAATATTCACTTGGATTATGATTATATTATCATGCTAGTTATGGTACCAAATTATTAACTTAGGATTCTTATTCAATTATAAGTATCTTTCGATTTGCTTATAATTATATTTTCTTTTTTTTACCAATTATTATATTTCTATGAGAATTGAGTTAAGTAGACTCATAAGAATAGACTACATAAGGTATGGATATATATTTCTATCCTACATACGAATCAAATTTAAATAAGCATGTGAATAAATTCAAACAAGTGCTATCTTATTTAAGGCTAAACCTAGATTTCCTTCGTCAAGGTTCTCTAAGTTACCTAGTCAATCAAAAAGATGCCCAATCAATTAGAAGAATTAAGCATAGAATAAAATAAATAACTCATATGTCGAACCCTAAGCAATCAATAAATAACATAAAACCGAGTTACATGTTAAGTTGCGTTGCAATCTTAGAAATAATACTCCATGATACTTAGTGTAAACATGCATGGATTCTAACAAATATAAGTTTGAATAAGGAAAATTGATAGGTCATCAAGCTTCTTCAACTATCCTAGGCTCCTCTTGCTCCTTGCACTCTTGATCATCTCTTAATCTCTAAAAGTTCTTAGCTAACTTGTGTGTATTAAATCCCCAAGATAATCTCCTTTAAATAGGCTTTAAAATCTTCAATTTGAGGCCAATTTCGACTGGGAATCGGGATGACATCAGTGGCTATGCTTTTCCAGCTCCATGGCATAGAAATTTGGAGAGGTACTTCACAATAGGAGCCAGAAAGATCAAGGTGCCTCTGCCTGGTTGCTTTCTTGCACAATTTTAGGTGCTTGTGTTGCCTTTTTTCCATGATTAGTGGCACCTGTCATGTAGGAAATCCTTATTCATATCAAATTTAACTTTAAAGAGGTCTCTTTTAAGCATTAAATCTTCAATACACACAAACTAAGTTAAAAATGAAAAAAACTTATAACTAAAAGCTAAATCCTAAGCATACTTAATTAGGATTCAACATCCTAATATGAAACGAACTAAACTAAGCAAAACTTAAGAACATAGCCAATACTATTAATTAAAAGGATATGGTGCTGGCATGCAAGGTTGACATGAGATAATCTTTGCAGCCTGAGTCATTCCCAAGTCGATCCAAAGTGAGGTAAGGCATAAAGAAATGTCCTCACCCGTGGACCTTAAAGGCTAAACCTTATATTGACGAGGGTGACACTTGGCCATAGACAACTACGATGTCCAAGCTTATCGGTCCACGCTCGGATACCATAATTTGCTAAAGGTACGAAAGCTCACAATGAGCATGACCTAGTGGAACCCTAAAAGCCTTAAGTGGGATCGAGATAAAGTAAATTGAAAAGGTACGAATACTCATAACTAGCTCGACCTAGAGTTACCATGGAAGCTAGAAAAGGATGAGGCAAAATTTAAAATGCAGTCCCTAATTAAAAAGGAAAGTTGGCACATGGAAAAATAAAAAATATATAAAAAGATAGAAGACCTCAAGTTCTTGTTGCAATAATGACGGAGTACGTCATATTAATATTAAAATAATATTACAATAAAGTAGGTGCAATGTTTATAAGATGAAAATAACTACAAAATTACAAGGTAACCAAGGCTTCTTGTCCATTGATACCTCATTATTGGCTTCCTCGCTCTCTTCATCCTTGCTCTCTTTATTGTCGGCCTTTATGACCCTGGCCATCTACTATTGGAAGCTCTTCCTTTGGCTACTTAGTGTAGACAACCTTGAGGTCATTTTTTTATTTTTTAGCAGCTCACAATATTGGACCTAGCCTCTCCTAAAGAGTTCACTAGCCTGGGTAGAAATTCATCTGCCAACACTTACCTCGAGTCTTGAAAATGGTCACGGTGATCTTAGCGTCTTATTGGTAATCAATGAGGACATATTTGGTCTCCTGTAGCTGACTGTGAAAAGCAGCGAACTCCTCTTCTCTCTTAGAGGTGACGTACTAACCCTCATCTATCTCAACCTTCAAACTATTAGGAATAAGTGTAAAATATAGCAATCATATGCATAGCAAAATTTAAAAATTTTGATTCCTTTAACTTGAAATCATCTTATGATTATATGAAAGATCTTAATTATAGTTTAACAATTAAATAAGTAGATAATTGTGTACCTCCGAGGCTTTTAATTCTTTCATCGTATTCTTGATCGGCTTTCACTTCTTTGTTAATTCATCAAGAACACAGCAACGACATAGGTGTCCCGTCTCTAAATGTATCCACACTGAACGAATCTAACTAAGGATCTTCATGCTTGAAGATGAAATGGGATTATCAACGGATTCCTTAGATTTTAGGCTCTCTGTACTAGTACGTACAATTATTTTTCTCTTCTGTTTCTTTTTAGTTTGTTAAGTCTTATATTTTATAAAGACTACCCACCTCCTTATGTATTGGACAATCCTAACACATTAGAGATTATGCTAACATTAGGATTTAATCATAATTAAATCTAATGCCTAACAAACTATGATAATTACATAATTTCCCAAAAACTCTCCTTAGTTGAATATTGTTATTTTATGTGTGACCCTTTAGGTTCAAACTATTGATGGCAGTAGGCATGTAACTTTTACATATTTCTTACTGGACCCTGTCCAATTAAATTAGAACTCATTCTAGTTATTTAAATTAAAACTCTTTTTAATTCACCCTTTAATTAAGATTAATTAATTAATTATTAAGGTTTCCTACAAGTCAAGATTGGTGCCTAGCATACATGATGACTACCCATAATAGTATGCATATGACTGTGAACCTTTTGAACCTTTCTATTAACAGTTACTATACAATTTAATCCTTCTATCGTGCAATGTCCAGATTAAATCTATTTGGGTATGGAAATAATGTCAAACCCTAAATTTAATCATATGTGTCTAATTTTAAGATTATAACTTCATTGGAAAAATTAGAAACTCATATTCTAGTATCCACCCTGCTATGATCATAGACTTTAAGTTAAATCTTTTATAAACCACATAGGACATTCTCTCTTTTCTACTAAGAGTGATAGATCCTTTATTGTACATTTACATACCTCCATATCCAAGTGATTATACCTATGATGTCTCAAGTCAAAGGAGTATTTGTACAACTGTAACATAAAAATCACTTATTGACATGTAGAGAAACTCGATATAGGTATTCTCAGTTGAGTCAGTTCAGTGAACTCATTCTTTATTGAGCACCTACATATCTGTCTTAGTTTCTCATACACAAGTGACTATGAGATCAGCCACCCTTAACTCTTTGAGCCAACTAGATATGTACTAATTTATCCAAATTCACTAATGCCCTACTTAGTGATCCTATGATTAGGAACATTTAAGAATTAAGCTTAAAGGAATACATCTCATTAGAATGATTTCATCATGATGCTTATTTCCATTACTTTAATTTTTAGGCTCATGATGGTTAATTAATAACTCTTATACATGATAATGTTTGCCACTTATATTATTAATAATATGAATAAATTGTACATAAAATAATATGCCCAACATCACATGTCATTGGCTTTAGGGCATATTACTAACAATCTCCCACTTGAACTAAAGACAATGATCATGTATCTAATACTCATCTTCTCGAGATGCTGATTAAGCTACTAGCTTTGCTTTAGTTAGTAAGTGTACTAAAATCTGTATGTTGACCTAATCTTTGGAAAATCATATAAATTATTTTATATATGATTTCTTAAATCATATTTGGAATCACAATCCCACATGTTTGAACCTCTTATGAAACCGAAGTTTTAAGGCTTGAGCTATCGCCCCATTGTCTACATGCTACTAGATATTTTAATGATAAAAACTTCTTAAGTTCATTAACGAACGTGGTTATCCAAACATGTAAGAAAATATAAAGATCAATAGTGAACTCACATATAGAATTCAATCATTTTATTATACATATTAGATTCCAATTCTAATAGTTATAACTATTATCAAACAACTTCTTAACTGGTTTTACATTCATACAACATCCTTAATGTGTAGTATGTTATTCTTGTATTTCAACTGAAATAATTATAATACTCCCACTAGTCTTATTGACAATCTTGCTTTATCCACATTCTTATGTATATCAAACTCTTTGATATCTATAACGAATTGGATGAACCAATTTCGGAAAAACTTGTTTCAATTCATAAAACGAAACATTGAAGTTTACACACTACATGGTCATTACCACTAGATATAAAACTTTTTTGGTTGCTATAATATTCTCTTTGTTTCAAATGAGATATTTGGTTATGATTTCCCTTAGAGGCATCTCATGTCTCAAAGTTTGAATGTGTAACCCTTACAAGTAAAATCTTTATAGACTATTAACAAAACAATATATCAAAGTCAGCGATTGTCTTTGCTTATAATTGTTTTCTATTTACATTACTAAACAAAAGGTCTCTACCTTTGCATCTTTACTCTATAAACCCTTTTCTTTTTGCAACCATTAAGTACAATACTTTTAGTTCGATCAGTTAAGGTACGATACCTTTTGTTTGAGTAAATAAAGTCCATTAAAATATATGACATACAACCAATTTCTGAATAATGTCAAACATTAGCTCTTTTAGTTTGAAAGATTCTTATCATCTATAATGTTTACCTTAAGGTCATTAACTATGAAAAATCTCAATTTTCCAAAGTTCACCTTTGGTATCTTTCAAAACTACTAAAAGTTTGTGTATTTTAAGGTTATTTTACTTATATATCTTTAGTTTGATTTAAAAATTGTGACCCTTGAATCTCTTTCAAGAATTTTACTCACACTACTACTTCTAAAGAAAATATCATTTTCAAAAAAAATAGTATGTTTCAAAATAAACAATTTTGTCTTGGTGTGAGATAAAATTAATATCCAAAACCTTTTTAGAATAATTCACAAATCAATATGTCAAACTTCATCTCAAAGTTTTATACGCTAAGTCTCTTTACATAGTATACAAATCTTGAAATCTTAACCCTATGTTATATCGAATATGAAGTCTTATGTATAAACTCGGATGAAACTATATAAGTAAGCTAATTGTGGTTTTAGAAAGCAATTGGAAAATTATTATAACCTTTTAAGATCGTATCATATCTAATATGTTAAGATCTCTCTTGTAGACACACCACTTATGGCGTTCATTCTCTTATGAGTTATATAAGAATTATTAGCTTTAAGTAGCCTATTTGATCTTATCTAAGAAGTTTAATACTTAAATTGGTTTCTATTTAACTTCAAATATGAATCATATGAACATTTCAAATATTTCATATTATACTTTAATAAGTACCAATTACCTTAACATAGACGATTCTTTGATAGAGGTAATTAAGTATGGGTAACCATCCCCAATCAAACGAATTCAAAGGTTTTCATTTTAGTTGTTCAATGTTACATGACATTACTATCTAGTTCTAAATTAAAAAAAAAACAAAACAAAAACAAATTAAGCACCAATATTAAATAAACTCTTTATTATTAAAAAAAGAACATGATTCAATTTCTAAAAAAAATAGACATAATGTTCTTATTGGTACTTCAAATTAGCCTTATAAATTTTAGTGCGTTCCAATGGTAATACTAAAATAGAGGATCTTACGACTAATGTAGTAACACTTACCACATTTTGGGGTGTAGTTTGTCTTTGCACTATTTTAGATTCTTGTCATTTCTCACCTTTTGTAAATTTTTTACAAATATGAGAATTACATATGGTATCTAATACTCAATATAAAAGCACGGTTAAATTATTAACCATATACAACATTGAAAAACCTTAACAACCCTTCTTAAGGCTTATACATTTACCTATAAGATATCTCTCACAAGTGTCTTCCAACAACCTTCTTAACCACAAAGGAAGTATTATCCCTTTCCATTATTGGCTATAAGCACTTTTACCTAAAGATTGAGATTTTAACTAAGCGACTTGAAATTTTGCATTACAACAATGCTTTGCCATTCAACTTTTGAAGGCTAAGCATGGTTATAGTTCGCCTTATCAATTTTGACATGTAACTTTCATAAGCCTTATGACATAGAGTTAAACATGTAGTACAATGCTTGCATGTTATACTCCTACTACTTAGTTTGTTCCTCATATGCATTCTTATCAACACTTGTTAGAAGCATAATTATTGAAGCTTATAGCTATCTTGGATGAATTTTTTAGAACACTTCTCATATTCATTAGCCAAATAATGAATTTAGGGACCAGTCAATACATTGTTATATTTAATTCTAAATATGGGTTCAAAATTGGTCACTATGATCTACCATATTCAATAAAAGATAATCTAGCATTTATTCAATTATTATTCACCATAAAGACTTGGTCTTTAATTTAAATAGTGTCTCCCACTAAATTTTTCGATTTCCATTACGCTCTAAATGAAAAATGGGTGACCTAGTTGAAAGGTCTCCTAGTAGGGATTAGGATCCCGTCACTTGTACATAACAGTCTTGTGTGACACAACAAACCATATATACTTAAAAGATAGATAACTTTTATTGAATTCATCATATGAATTTCCTAATCATGTTTAACTGCTAAAAGTATGCAACCTTGTGTGACACAACAAATCACATACTTTTTAGTTAAGTCAATCCTACCATTCATAACAAGTATATTCCAATATATACAGCTCTTGTGTAACACAACAAAGCCATATAACCAAAGTGTTATAATCCGATAGCATAAAATTGAGTTTTAAGGCAATGCGTAAACTTTCATTTATATATATATATATACATGTGATTAGAAAATTAGTTTTACATCACATTGTAAGTTAACTTGAACTTTAAATTTTCACATTATGTAAATTATAGTAATATATAAAACTAGTAAATGTACACGATGAATTACAAAACAAGAGTACATTGAATATATATATATATAACACAAGATGAATTTCCACCATTCATTTTAACCTTGGACCTTTGACTTGATTTTTATTATTTTGTCTTTTCCATCATTGTTTTATGGTGAGCTGGATTTTTCTTTTGGTACACCTTTCACGCTTTCTTTTCTTTCCCCTGTATCTTTCTTGATGCTTCTACTTCCTTCCTCCTATTTGCACCGCCTCTGCTCTTCTTTCCTTGTCCTTGCTTCATGATTCTTCTACATCTTTCTCTAAAAACTGAATTTCAGCTTCTGAATTCCAAGCTTTGCTTGAACTCTTCCTTTCAAACTCTTGGCAGCAGCTGCCGCCAACTCTTGGAAGGTCATCTGTTATGGTTTTCCTTCACCTTGGTGTAGCAACTCCCTTCACGTGAAGCGGTAGCCGAGGAGCTGAATTGGAGGCAGTAGCTAGCTGCTAGGCCAGCCGCGGGCAAGCAACCATGAGTCTTGCCAAATTCCTTTATTCCTCTGCTCTTGATGTTCATGAAAATATATATATATATATATATATAATATTGACAGCAAGACAATTGGGAAGAAGCTAGGAAGCTAGTATTCAGCTTCGTTGGTGGTGGGTAAAGGCAGTTTGTCACTGCCCTAGTTGGTAAGCCATTACCGTTTAGGTTCCTCCTCTTTTGCTAGCTGTTTATCTTGACCAAAAAGAATAATTTAGTGAACAGCCAAGTTTCTGTACAGAGCCAGCAAGTTGTGGACCTTCTCACCTCCAGCCGTGAACCTTGCTTGAGTAGTCACATGACTTGTTAAGAGGGCTTGGCAGCAAGTGGGCAGCAAGTGACGTCCTTGCTAGGGAGGCAGCTGTTGTGGCCTCACTTTTCTTCAACATGGTAGCCATTTGATGAATTGTTAAGGGGTAAATTTCAGCCACTAGATCCTAAGATTTTTTTTTGTTTAGTTACTCAATTTTAATGAGTTAAAAGTAGAAATTAGTAAGTTAGAAATATTAAGTAGTTTGATTAAAAAAAAGTGAAGTGGTATTAAGATGATATGAGTATAATTTAACTTAAGTCTTTAAAGTGGCTAAGTTAATACTTGTGAGATATGTAGATATATATTTATACATACACTAATGAAAGAAATCTATGTCTTTAAGGTGTTTGTAAAAATGTCTAAATGAATTAGGGTAAAAAGGGATTATAAAACGGATGCAGGGGCAGATTTCGTGGGTGAAAGAAACTCAATATTTCGAAGTGTCTTCGGAGAAGAATTAAATTAAGAGTTCAAAATATAAAATGTGGCTTATGGTCTTGAAATATTGTCTGCAAAATTTCGTAGCTTGGTTCTAAATATGTTGTGAGTTATATTTGTTAAACTCTGGTTAGGGTCAGGCAAGATTAGTGGTGATCCTGTTTTTGGTTCATGTAAGAAATTGAGTGGGTTAATGACAGATTTTTGGAAAAGTTTCTAAATAATAAAGATATACATACTTGTCTATTAATAAACCCAATAAACGGAATTGGATTTCCGTTTTTCCTAGAGAAAGTTATATTCAATTAACTAAGGTAAAGTCAAAAGCTGTCAACAATCCTGCGTGTTGTACAATTTGAGGCAACTTCAAACAATAAACTGTATTGATATACAAATCTAAAAATTACAAATGATATACTATTATAAAGCTACATGTGTCTAGTATTTTATAAATTTTACGAAACTGGATTTGGAATTTTCTAGAGAAAGATATGACTGTTAAAGTGGACACTAGGTCCAAACCTCAAGTTTAGGCAGTGTCAACATTCCTAACTTACCAAGTGCTTTCCAATCCTTTCTAATGGTTTTCCCTATCCTATACTTTGTCAAGACACCTAAAATGCTTTCTCCTTATTAATCTTACCACCTAAAATCTAAATCCATATTAATTGACATGAAATAGCTTAAAGGAAAACTTACCTAAATAAACCTATATAAGGTGAGATATAAGTTTAGTAAGTAAAAGAGTATAACAATAATGTTTATGAACTAAGTAGTATTTGAAATTATGAATTTCAGTTCCTGAATTCTAATGTGAACCTGATGAGACGCGTGGACGCAAGTGTGAGTGACAAATGGAATTGGTAACAGGTGAGTGGTTAATTGCTGCCTTTAGAGGCTAGATTAATATGTGTGATTATATGTTTATTTGAATATGTATGATATATGGAAAGTAAGCTAGTGGAGTATTTCAGTAAATTGCTTGAATAATGTTGGCTTGATGTTGGTTACTGTGATTGACATTGATTGTGATTGATAAGGGCCAACTCGTGAACATTTTCTGAAAAAAATGAATTTTCATTTCTGAGATTAAAAGTCCAAGGTGCACCTTGGATACTCTGATTTGAAATCACAAGAAATTCATGATTCTGATAAATGTTTTCTAAATTGCAGTGCTCAGCCCCTGGTGGGATGGATTGTGTACGGAGATTAATTTGTTGTGCGGGTGCGTAAATGCCTGGTAGGGGGTGATACTGTTGTGCGGGGCTAGGTTACTCGTTAGCCCTTTGATTGCTTTGTGTGATATTGTTGCATTTACCTAAATTGTGAATCTTGCGTGTCATATAAGTTGTGAAACTTACAACGTATAAGTGCAATGTGAATTAAGATATGACTGATGTTACGCAATATTATTATGTATGTTATATGTTTGTGTTGTGTGATACTAGTACCCTTTAGGATACGATTTTCCACTCACTGAGTCCGGTAGGACTTACTCCTTTCCTATGGTTATATTTTTTAGTAGCAAGATTTCAAAAGAAGTTAACCGCTAATATGAGGTTTTGCTAAGGAATTTGACGACAAGGTATGTCTCGGAGTCTCATACTTGAAGTTAAGGATGAGAGTTTGCAATCACATTAGAACTATGGGTGTCAAATGTGGTATGATGTAATATTCTAGTACTTGTTTTGTTGATGATGTGAATGGAACAGAGCTCCTTATGGTCTTTATATCATGTTGAGTAATAAAAAGAGTTTACAGGACTGTATTTTAAGGCATGTTCCATATTGTAAGGGACCTTTGCCGAAATTTTCAGTAAGTGTGATTGGTTGTAATCAACCAACTTTTAAATGTTAACTTTTGTCTTTATAATTTCTTGGTTTTATTCATTAGTTAGTCAAGAGTCATGGTCGTTTCATTATTTGAGTTAGGGTTACGGAGGTTTGGTTACCATTCCTCCGGCCAGTCATGCCTACCTGAGGGGTGTGACACAAAGTACCTCATAAGCATCATTATGCAATAAATAATACAAATTAACCTAGAAAATGCAAACCATGTGTAACACAACAAATTTGCTGTAAACAGATTATTTTCTAATATTATCTATAATGGTGGAGGGCTACGATGTCATTCTTGTAATGACTTTCGTTACAACTTAATATTAATTATTTTAATGAGGGTTTTAAGTCAAGTTGCTTAGTATCATCTATCTAAGCGTGCATCATATACTATCATGTGTATATTCATATATCAAATATATAAAAATGCAAAAAACATGCATCACATACATTAAAGGTCGATTATGGACTTTTCTAGGGCATAATACACTTGAGCCTATCAAAGTATATTATTGGTCTATTACCTAGGGTTATAATTAATTTCTCATATAATGGGAGTTACATGTAGTCTTTAATGGGCCACCACTACTTCCTCTGCACTCCTCCATCTTGTATCTTGTATGTATCTAATTCTATCTAATCTTAAGTACTAACCTAACTAACTCATTACAATAATGAATAAGAAACCTTGATCAAATCAAGGAGAGTTACAATAGGAGGAAAGATAGAAATTACATCAAGAGAAAATAGAGAGGTGAGGTATGTAAACCCCATTTAAGATTACATTCCCAAAATATAAAAATTAATTATACATCCTATTAAATAAAACCATACATTCAATCACATTGAATAAACCAATTACATAGATCAATTATTTGGTCTTAAGTTCATAATCGCCCGAAGTAATTCATTCAATCACATTGCATGAAATAAACCATTTAATAGATAATTTTTTCAAGTTATGGCTTTATTAAAGATTAATAGTATCCTATTAATTTAGTACTCCCACTAGAATTAATAATTCTATTTGATTTAGATTTCAAAAATCTAATTCAATTATAACTTAATCTCATTAGTCATATAGGATTCTTAATCCTATTAGTCTTATAGGATTCTCAATCTTATTTCATGTAGGAAACTAAATCTAATTAGAAATCCCATGTCCTAATTAGATTCTAAATCATCAATTAGAAATCTAATTAGATTAGGGATCTCATCCCTAAAATATAGGAATTTAACTCTTGTCCAACAAACTCCCTAACTCCTAAAATTTAGAATATAAAACCTTTATAGTATTTCAATCAAAATAGGTAAGGATAACTTTGATTCCTAATCAAGTTTGAACTCTTCAAAATCCTTGTTTGAATATTCAAACTCTATAAAATCTAATTTGAATCCAATTCAAATTCTAAGGAAATTAAGAATGAGTCCAACTCAAATATATTTTAATAAATAAAAATTAATATTGAATCCAATTCAATTTTTTTAATTAAAAATTAATTTTTCAAAAGAGCTAATTGAATTACATTCAATCTCTTTCAAGAAACCAAGATTGAATCAAATTCAAATTTTCAAGGAACTAAGATTGAATCAAATTCAAAGTTTCAAGAAATTCATATAGAATCAAATTCTACCTTCTCTTGAAACTAATTTAATTTAATCTTAAATTTAAAAAAAAGGGTAATTGAATCACATTCAACCTCCTTTAAGAAAACAAGATTAACTCAAATATTATTATCCTTGAAACATTATTTATTTGAATTGAACTTCTAAGAAACTTAATTTAGTCACATTAAAATATTTTAAAGAAATAATTATTCAAATAAAATTCTAGTTTTTGAAAATTAGTGTTCAACTAGTTTCATTGAAATACAATAACTATTATTTTATTTCAATTAGGATTCTACTAATCCTAGTATTACTAAAATAAAACAACACTAATTTTATTTTAGTTAGAACTCAACTAATAATAAAATTATTAAAATAAAATAACTCTTATCTTATTTAAATTGGAATTTTACTAATACTAAAATATTATTAAAATAAAATAACATTTATTTTACTTTAACTAAAACTCTAATAATCTAATAACAATAAATAAAATATTGTTACTTATTAATATTATTTAAAAATAATAATAATAGTATACATGGCACGCCATGTACACTAAATAATAAAGATTCACACTACTTACCATGAACATGGCAAGGTACAGAACTTTGTCAAATTTTTTTGTTTATTTCAAACTCTTTGAAATCAATAAGAGTAAAAGCAATTTCCTTTTAGATTTCATAATAATAATATTATTATTAATTAATCAATAATAAGAGAGATCAAATTTCTAAAGCCATAATAATAAATTATTGGATCTAACATAAATCATAAGGATGGCTTTGATACTACTGTTAGGAATCAATGTAAAATATGACATTCATATACGCAGTGGAATTTAAAAATTTTGATTCCTTTAACCCGAAATCACCTTATGATTATATGAAAGATCCTAATTATAGTTTAACAATTAAACAAGTAGAGAACTGTGTACCTCTGAGGCTTTTAATTATTTCGTCGTATTATTGATCGGTGTTCACTCCTTCGTTGATTCATCAAAAGCACAGCAACGACACAGGTGTCCCGTCTCTAAGTGTATCCATACGAATGAATCCAACTAAGGATCTTCATGCTTGAAGATGATAAGGGTTATCAAGGGATTCCTTGTGTGCTAGCACAAGTTACCCAATCTCTCTTGTAATTTAGAAACTCTCATTGGCCTAAAATCCATATGGTTTAGGCTCTCTGTATAATACGTATAATTATTTTTCTCTTATGTTTCTTTTTAGTTTGTTAAGTCTTATATTTTATAAAGACTATCCACCTCCTTATGTATTGGACAATGCTAATACATTAGAGATTATGATAACATTAGGATTTAATCATAATTAAATCTAATGCTTAACAAACTATAATAATTACATGATTGACCAAAAACTCTCCTTAGTTAAAAATCGTCATTTTGTGTGAGACCCCTTATGTTAAACTATTGATGGCAATAGGCATGTAACTTTTACATATTTATTATTGAACCCTATCCAATTAAATTAAAACTCATTCTAATTATTTAAATTAAAACTCTTTTTAATTCACTATTTAATTAAGATTAATTAATTAATCATCTATAGATAATTAATTAATTATTAAGGTTTCCTACAAGTCAAGATTGGTGCCTAGCAGACATGATGACTACCTATAATAGTATGAATATGGCTATGAACCTTTCTGTTAACAGTTACCATGCAATTCAATCATTCTATCACAAATGTCCCGATTAAATCTATTTAGGTATGGAAATAATGTCAAACCTAAATTTAATCATATGTGTCTAATCTTAAGATTATAACTTCATTGGAAAAATTAGAAACTCATATTCTAATATCCACCCTGCTATGGCCGTAGACTTTAAGTTAAATATTTTATATACCACATAGGACATTCTCTCTTTTCTACTGAGAGTGATAGATCCTTTATTGCACATTCACATACCTCCATATCCAAGTGATTATACCTAATTACTACTTCTTAGGTGACTTATTAATAGAATCAGAAATAATATCAAAGTATAATGACGTACATACAAGATAACTATGATGTCTTAAGTCAAAGGAGTATTTGCACAACTGTAACATAAGAATCACCTATTGACATGTAGAGAAACTCCATATAGGTGTTCTCTTAGTTTCTCATACACAAGTGACTATGAGATCAGCCACCCTCAACTCTTTGAGCCAACTAGATATATAATAATCTATCGAGATTCACTAATGCCCTACTTAGTGATCCTATGATTAGAAACATTTAAGAATTAAGCTTAAAGGAAATACATCTCATTAGCATGATCTCATCATGATGCTTATTTCCATTACTTTAATTCTTTGGGCTCATGATGATTAATTAATAACTCTTATACATGATAATGTTTGTCACTTATATTTATTAATAATATGAATAAGATTGTACATAAAACAATATGCCACAGCATCACATGTCATTAGCTTTAGGGCATACTACTAGCATAAGCGTGCAACCTTGACGTCCTAGATGGCAGTTCGGTTAGTCTAAGCCATCACCTCCTTCTCAAGCCTAATGATCTTAGCACTCTGCTCCTCGAACCACTCCAAAGCAGTCTGTCCATCTTTGGTGTGCTTCTCGGCCTTGATTAGAAAGGCTTTCACCTTCTCTAACTTTTGCACAATGCCTAATAGCTTGTCATTTGAGTACTTAGCATCCTCTATGGCTTTTTTCAACTGAGTGTACAAGGATGCCTGGTATTGAATGCACTGAAGGTCGCTATTAGAAGACATGTCACTTGTCAATGTGTAAGAAACTTAAAATTTCATAAAGTATAACAGATTTACTTACCCGAACACTAATGAAGAGACCGGTGATGAAAGCATTCTCCAGGGGAGATTATCTATTAGGGTTGCGTCACTAAGGAAGACATGTTAGTTTTCAAGGTATATGAAACTTAAAAATTCATAAAGTATTACAGATTTACTTACCCGGACACCAGTGAAGAAACTGGTGATGAAAGCATTCTCCAGGGAGAGAAATTATTTATCAGGGCTACGTCACTAAGGAAGGTCACCCCCTGAGCTATGATAAATCCCACGATGGGGATACCATTGAAGTTGGTGTCCTAGGGGGGACGCCTAGGAATTCCAGCACAAGAACGCGAGGCAGGGAGAAGTCGTTTAGCCCACTTGACCTTCCTTGAGAAGCCTTTTCAACTAGTACCTTCTTTGCATGTCTGCTAGGATGTAAGGGTGAAGGAGACCCTTCATTGTCAAAAAGCTGTAATACTATGAACAGCATGGCATTTGTGTTTGGCACCCAGGAAAGAAAGGAGTTTGGGATATCAAGAGCCTTCGTAGGGGGTGAAATACGCTATTAGGTTGCTTTTTCTGAAGTTTTGGAGGCGTCAAACGCCTTCTTAGCAGGGTGGCTTCCATTAGAAACCTTCTTTCCTTTTAAGACCGCCTTCTCACAAAGCAGCTCCAATTTCCTTGCTTGGGCTACTGGGGTTGCCTCATGTTCAGGAGTCCTGCACGACAAGATATGATAGAAAAATAAAAAAAAAAACAAAACAAAACCAAAAAAAAAACAAAACAAATTAAAAAAAACAGAAAAAAAAAACAAAAAGGAAAATAATGCAATTATGCAAGAATGGATCAATAGGAAGTTGCGATAGCCCGACTGTCACTAGTTAAGGCCCAGAGTTGTAGAAAACAATGTTAAATAATCATCCAGACTAGTAGCCCTGATAGACTAAGATTTTGTTGTATCTTTTAAGATGCTCTCGAGTCATTTTGGGTAGCTTGACATTCCAGGATCTAAGGATACCTCATATGTGCAGCAAACCGGCAGGGTAAGGTACCTCCATAAAAAAAAAAAATACTTGGGCTTCCATTCCTTATTATTGCCAGGATGCCTTTGATAGAGATCACTATTGGCAGAGAAGTAGGTCCACCTGCTAGTAGAGTTATTAATGTAATGCAAGTGCCTATATATAGTTAGATAATGCCCAATCACCAGCTTGTGGCACTCCTTAACAAACGTTTCTAAAAAACACATCCCGTTGGGGTCATTAGGGCGGAGCACACCCTGTATGTTTTCAAAATCTACATAATAAAGGGGTGGAAAGGGTATCTTACTCATGCCCGGATGTACTCTTCATGGAAGCAGAACTAGTTGGGGTGAGAACCAAACTCCATCCATGTGTAGACCTTAGCCCCAACCGATTCAAAGTATTGCCTAGACAAGGCATCTAACTTATCTTCAGAGATGATGTTCTCTATCCTTCTTACCATAGCGGTGTTCTCCTGGGGCAAGAAATGGGCAGCAGTCATCCTTCCGATCTAGCGAGAAGCGAGTCAGTGTTGTCATCAATGGACGTGCTGCCCTCCTCATCTCCTCTCCCTTGAGAGCCTTAAGAACAATCTTCAAACTCTATAGGACAGATCGAGAGAGCACTAATGTCTTTATCTTAGCCTGGTAAGTGAACAGTTTCTGTGCCACATTCCAACCTATGGTGTGTCCACTGGATGTAGGGCATCAAATATATAAGAGCTTAAGAAGAAGAAGAAGAGCCCTCACCCCACATGACAAATAAAAAATACATAAAGAATGAGGAATTTGCTAAGTGAAGGAGGTCGTACCTAATTATCTAAAGTTTGCTAAGAGTGTTAAATCTCCTAATTATTGAAATACAAATTTTCAAAGTAGAAGAGCTCCACTACAGATTTCAGAAAAAGAGAGGAAGAAAGGAAACACCTTCTATATAGGGTTCCCAATCTTGCCTAGCACAATGCCCCTAGCCTGGTAATGACACTGTCACCTGCTTAGTCATGATTGCATGATCCTGCAAATGGTTTGTGAGGACACTACATAGGAAGGTGAAAAATCTCACTTATCGAATGACATATGAGAACCCAATCCGAAATATGAAGATTCATGGATCGAGTAACATAAATAGGTGTCTTATAGGGAAGAATATCGTCCTGAAAACCCATTGTGGGTGGTGTGCCCATAACACTACCCAATTCCATTTGAAGGCACACATACCAGTACCAGCTAGCCCCTGAGAAGAGGTTTGGCAGCCTGCCACCATGGTTTGTGAATTGTACTTAGCCATTCATATGCCCTCGAGGCTTTCGGTTTAAGGGATTGATGTTAGTACCATAAAACACTAACCACTAGTATCAGGGCATTTGGAAAAATGGCCACTTGGGAGGATGTAGCAGTACATGTAACTACCTTAGGTATTCCATTTTTATAAATATGTCCATTATACTCTAAGAAAACTGATTTTTTAGTTCATCATTTCTATACATAGGAGCTCTCCTTTTCATTGAGAATACATATTGACTTTATCATAAGAGGGTTCGTAGGAGTTCACATCAGACTTGACTCTTGTCCTCATTGTACAGGTACTTTAGACAAGATATGCAGATTGTCAAATCGCCACAAAAGTATAAAAACTCAAGACCTTTGACCAACTCAGAGAAATCCTACATCAATAAGACTAAATTTTCTTAAAACAGCAAGGTAACTTGAATTCTAATTCTTGAGTTTAAGGCTTAGTTTAGTAATGCTCTGACTTTAAAAAGTAGCTGTGACTTTCATGATATCAAAAAGTTATAGTAACCCTGTTTGGTAAATTTTTATAAAAGTTGTTGTGGGTAATAAAAACAATGAACAAGATGTTTGGTAAAACAAATCATAAGCTACTGCGAATGTATAAAATGAAAAAAATAGACATCATTAATTCAGACATATCTAAGGAGAGAAATTTAATGCTTTATAAATTAATTGAAGATATATTTGGTAATTTTCTAAAATTAATAAGGTGATTTTTGTACTTTTCATTTTGAAAAGTCACAGCTAGCTTTTAAAAGTATCAATTTGAGTCTTTCTAAAAGCACCTATGACTTTTTAAAAGCAGTAGAAAAAGCTCCATTAAAAAAAAAATAATAACCAAATAATATTTAGATGCTGTAGCTTTTTAAAAAGCCAAAGCACTCTCTTGAAAAATATTACCAAACTCAGCTTATATTTGATTGTCAGTAGCATAACATTAACAGATAGAGAAACAAAAATTGCTAGAGTAATGTGATGAGTATCAAATGGAAGTCATTTTGATGGTTTTGTAGCGAAAATTAGGGGAAACAACTTAGAGTGATATGAGAAAGAAAATAATGGAATGTAGAGGAGATGCGAAGTTCACTTCTTGACTGCTTCCTCTGTCATCATATAACAATATAAACAGAGTGAGAAGCATGGAATAGCAAACCATTGATTAAGAGCAAATAAGAAATGCGTATTATCACTCCAAGCTAACATTAGTTGAATGGATCACTAGCATTTTTCAATTCTTAGTTGCTATTAAGAAAATAAATTAAAAAAATAAAGAATGTTATAAAAAAGTAAATATTAGGGCTCATCTAAAAAGAAAAAGAAAAAAAAAAGACATTTTGGCATTTTGGATATATAAACGTAATATTTTAGTATTTTATCCAAATTATTTTGTAATAGTGTTAGCTTTTTCATTCACTCAAGGGAGGGGAGTGTTGATTTCTCTAAACTTAAGATCTTAGTATTATTTATGTAAATTATTTATTGGACTTGTTGATAAATTGGGTGGAAATCGTCAAATGGGAAAAACCTAGCTCTGTGCTCTTTTTTTCATCCAAGTACTTTACATTCCTGCAGTCATTTTAGTATAATGGGTTTCCTTGAAATTCAGATAGCGGTTCAAGAACCCCATATGTATATTGGTTATGTAGAGAATATACTCTGCAGTCTGTTGGACTATTGCTCTTTGTTTTTCTTTTTATTCTGTTTTGTTGATTCAATCAACTTGGTATTATTATTTATAACATGTTTGGCTAAGACATGTTATATAAATAGCGTTGAATTATAAGATTCTTTTTGAATTTGTTGAATTTTATTATAAATAAATTATCATTATTTTTTTTGTTGAATAAAAGTGTAAATTTGTTATTATCAATGTACCATGTACAAGTGAATTGCAATGTTTTTTTTTTATTAAAAAAGAGTCAAATTTTGTTGACAGATATATTATTGAAAAAAATAATAATTATATTTCAAGGAATTAAATTGTTTCACAAACGTAAAAATTGATTACTATTTTATTTATTTGGATAAATTTTGATATATTCAAATAAATACCGGTGGACTGTATTATACCACATTGCAGAAGTGGGGCTTTTAATGTCCAACAAAATGGTTGACGTGGCCAACTTAATATTTTGACATGTGGATTGTTTTTACCAGCTTGGCTAGTTTTTACCTTTCCACAAACCTGCAATTGAAAACATATATTTATAATTTGCACCAATCTCATTTGCTAAATATGTTGTACACCCCTTACTAAAGTCGGCCAAAAATTCCTCTGTAAAAATTCCCCCGTTTCCTTAACTGAGTCGGTGAGTTTTTTTTCTTTTTTTTCGTTTGATCTTCTGAAGTGGTGGGTTTCCTTGTTTCTTCACATGTGATTGTGGGTTTTCTCTCCTTAATCTCATATGGTTTCATATCTTCATAATCTCATATGGGTTTGCTCTATTGATGGCAGCCGTGCTCCTCTGTTTTACATTATCCTACGCTGCCGCTCAGAACCAGCTTTTCCCCAGCACACTGCGGCCAAAAACAGACATGGGGTAATGGTATATATATATATATATATATTCTTCTGCTGCGTCAAATTCTTTTATGGTTTTGTGAGTTTAATATAAACTTATAATTGTTTTTTCACATGTAGGATATTGAGGCAGAGACGCCCGTACGTTGAAAAATGATGAACGAGAGCTGTGAATGAGTTGGAGAGGAAAGACTGCTTGATGAGAAGGACCTTGTTGCTCATACAAATCTGGAGATGAAACATTTGTAACCAATGCGAATTTTTCAGATTTTCATGTTGGGAAGAAATTAACAAAAATTAAGAGCTTATATTGAAAATTATAGTTTATATATTTATTCAGACGAATATTGAAAATTATATTTGAAAAAATAACTATTACTTGTTTTATAATAATCTCATAAACCATTAAATTAGACACGTAATCCCTTATTTCAGTTATAATTAATTAATAACTAATAAAATAACTCATAAAATACTAAACTAATCTCATTATAAGTTTTTTTTTTTTAATGTTTTCTCCTTTTTAACTTTTTCTTTTCTTTCCATTTTCTATAAAACTAAATTCTTTATATTGACTCAATTTTAACATACATAATAATATTTAAATTATTTATAATTTTTATTTTCTTTTCATAATATTTAAATTTTTAGTAGATCTACTAATATTAATTTTCTCATTAATAGAAATTATGCAAGTTGATGTTTCAATTTGCGTTTTAATGATAATATATTTTATCAAAACTTTTATTTTTATATTATTGCATTACATATTAAAGATATACTAAAATTGAATAAATATAGCGATTTTAATTGTTAGAAAGAAAAAAGGAAAAAGAAACAAAAGATAGAAAGTGAGACATACAAAAAAAAAAAAAAAAAAACTTATAATAAGAATAATTTGATCTTTTCAGAATTAATTTGTGATTGAGAATTATTTATTAATCAAATAAGATTATGTGATAATTCAGTTTAATTAGGTTTTTCTTAAAATATGAGAAGAAAACAATTTGCAGTATTCTGGTAGTTTATCGGTCCAACTCCTAAGAAGTCTGAGATGAAAATAATGGCCAGCTCCGTGCATGTGTTAAACCCCCCCTAAAAACCCTAAACCCATCAAACCCTCTCTCCCTCTCATTCCTTTCTTCAGAACCAATCTGAAATTCAAAAAAGTTATTGATAATTTCAGCGTCAGTGATGCGAAGCCACAATCAACATAAAGATCAGCAACAATTATCTCTGGTGGATGCTCTGCTTAAAAGTAATCGAAAAGAAGAGGTTATTGGGTCCATCAGAAGCTCGTTGTCCAACTGTCTCATAGAAACAAACCTTAATTTGACAGTTCCTGGTCTCAAATCCAAAACTAGGGCCAAGGTAATAATAAACGCATGCTTTTATTTTAGATACATGTAAAAAGTTTTAGGAGGTTTTCCATGTTTAACTTGTCAATATTTATTTATAAACATTTTCCTCGTATTTCGTTGATACTGAATTGTTTTGATTAGAGATAGCTACCCTATATTTGCAGGTTAGAGATATTTATGACAGCGGTGATTACCTTGTTCTGGTCACAACTGATCGACAGATTGCATTTGACAGAATTCTGGCTTCCAATCCTTACAAAGGCCAGGTTTGTTTACTCTGTTAACATTTTCTAAGTCAATTTTAGAATGGGAAAGCTGAGGCTACTCAGCATATTCTGAATTTCTTTCTAATGATATTGACTGAACTAAATACTACAAGTTAGTATTTGATTGTGGAAGTTAGAGAAAGAGAAAAAACCCAAGTATTAATAAATAAATTAGTTAAGTAATTTTAAATCAAAATATTAATATTAATAAATAATAGAAATAATAAATAAAATTATTAAATAAATATAAATAATAATATAATATAATTAATTAAAAATAAATAATTAAATAAATTAATTTTTTTTAAATTAATTTAAAAATTAAAGAGATATATATTTCATAAATTATGTTACATATTTGTTACTTTATTTACTGAGGGATATTTTTATCATTTTAGCCTAATTTTTATATTATTTCATGTCTAAAAACTTGTATAAAAAATAAATAAATAGAATGAAATGATTATTTTATACTGATGCTACCAAACAATAAAATAAAATGATCATTCCATTCTTCTTATATTCCATTCCCCCTATATTCCATTCTCATTTCCTTTCTCATTCAAATTCTGCAAAAATCATATATGTATACCAAATTAGCTCTAAGTATTTCCTTCATACTAATGCTATATTTATACTATATGTATGAGTGTTGTACAAGCAAAGTCAACTATATTACAACCTAATTTAAGGCTAAGAATAAGGGAGCTAGAAATAAGGAAACTAATTACTGACTAAATAAGGAAGCTAGTCAACTATTCCAACACTTCCCCTCAAGCTGGAACATATAGGTTATGTGTGCCAAGCTTGTTATACAGATATTGAAGTCGATTCCCTCCTAAGGACTTAGTAAATAGATCAGCTAATTGGTCTTCGGACTTTGCATAGATTGTTTTGATTGTATTATTTAGAAGCTTTTCTCAAATAAAGTGACAATCGACCTCTATATGTTTTGTTCTTTCATGGAATATTGGTTTAGAGGCAATATGCAAAGTAGCTTGATTATCACATTTTAGCTTAGATTGTGAGTGTTGAAACCTGGTTTCTTCTAACAAGTGTTTTAGCCAAACCAACTCATCAGTAGTATGAGTCATGACTCTATATTCAAATTTTTCACTAGATCTTGCAATGACAGTTTACTTCTTACTTTTTTACGAAATAAGATTTTCTATCAAAAGAAGAGTCAGCCCAATTTGCATCACTATAACCCTAAACAGAAGTTGAGTAATATTTTTGAATCAAATTGTGACTGCGACCATGTCCTTAAACTTAGATGTGACCATGATTCTTGTATAATAGCCACATTCTTGGTGTAGTTTTAAGATATTGCAAAATACGACTAACTACAGTTCAATGAGGAGTGCGAGGTTAAGCAAGAAAATGACTGACCATACTAGTGGCATATCTAATATCTGGTTTGGTTATTGTGAGGTAATTTAGCTTACCAACCAAGCTTCTGTATTGTTTAAGATTCGCCAGAAACACCCCCCCCCCCCCCAAATCAGGTACAAGTTTGACATTAGGAGCCATAGAATATCGACAGGTTTTGAGTCTAACAATCCTGTATCACTCAATACATTAAGACAATATTTTTCCTAGGAGAAAGAGATACCAAACTTTGATCTAGCAACTTCAATGCCTAAGAAATGCTTCAATTGTCCCAAGTTTTTTGTCTGAAACTTGTAGTGTAAAAAAGATTTCAACTGTTAATGCCAGAACTACAATCACCAATAATCACAATATCATCAACATACACAATTAATAGGATTCTACTATGAGATGTATGCTTGTAGAAGATAGAGTGGTCAACAGAACATCACTAAAGCCTAAAACTGAGAATAACTATACTAAATATTCCAAACCAAGCTCTAGGAGATTATTTCAAATCATAGAGAGACTTATTCAGTCGACAAAACACGTTACTCTCCCCATTGAACAACAAATCTAAGAGGCTGCTCCATAAAAACTTTTTCATCCAAGTCACCATAAAGAAATGCATTCTTGATATCTAGCTGATGCAGAGGCCAATCAAAGATAGCAGCAAGAGAAATAAAAAAGCTGACCGAAGTGATTTTAGCAACAAGAGAAAAAGTTTCGGAGTAATCCATGCCATAAATTTGTGTAGCCTTTTGCTACAAGTCAAGCTTTCAAACTATGAACAGAACCATCAAGATGAACTTTCTCAGTATATACTCACCAACAACTAATAGTAGACTTGCCAGCAGGTAAGGAAACCAGGTCCCAAGTGTCCATTATTGTGTAAGGCATTCCATCTCATAAACCAAGGTTTGTCGCCACCCCTAGATGGGCATATGCATCACTAGTTGTCTTAAGAACAAAGATAGAAGACAAGAGAAAACAAATATGTAATGGGTG
This sequence comes from Quillaja saponaria, assembly GCA_029379385.1. Classification (NCBI taxonomy): domain Eukaryota; kingdom Viridiplantae; phylum Streptophyta; class Magnoliopsida; order Fabales; family Quillajaceae; genus Quillaja; species Quillaja saponaria. Next base: position 24,626,142 of record CM055607.1, read on the forward strand.
AAGATAATCGATGATAGCTAAGAAAGAATAAATGGGGTAAGGATTACGAATGAAATGAATACATTTATGAATGGCTAGTGGTGGATTGTCAGCAAGAGAGAGGTCCAAGGTCAAGGATGAAGTTGGAGCCGGGAGTGAGTCATTAGGTACAATAATAGAGTCTGCAGGAGGATGAATAGGATTACATCGATGATAGACTTGCAATGGACTAGTAGTGCAGAATGATTACTTAGGAGGTCCAATGTAAATGACATAGAGAACATTTGAGATAGTATGTCAGTCAACCGAAGATGAAGAGAAAAAAATGAAGACTTGTCAAAGAAGGTGACATCAGCAGAGGTGAAATATCAATGAGTTTTTGGAGAATAGCACTTATATCCCTTTTGAAAATGAGAATAGCCCAAAAAGATTCATGTAATGGATTTAGCAGAAAGTTTATCTTGCCAAGGAGTTAGATCATGGACAAAACAAGTATAACCAAAAAAATGCAACGGTAGGGAATATAAGGAATGAGTTGTGAATAAAAAAAGCATGTGAAATTTTATTATTTAAAGTTGAAGATGAAATACGATTAATCAAATAGGATGCAGTAAGAACAACATCTCCCCAAAAACAAGGAGGCACATTATTATGAATCAATAAAGTACGAGCAGTTTCAATTAAGTGCTCGATTTTTATGCTCAGCAACTCCATTTTGTTGATTATGTTGAAGTTATACAAACTTCTCATCTATTTTGAGAATCTATACATACTTCACTTGACGTTTGAAACAATTTACAACTTAACCAAGACTTTAAAAATGTGTTGATACTCTTCTTATGCTTTTATTAAGGGCATATATGATTTTATTAACAATTATTTTTGAATGATATATAAAAATTAAAACAATCACAAAGTAAATTAATTATAATTTTTTATTTTAATTATGGTTTGTATCTTATTTTTAAGTTGAATAATTTCATACATGTTTTTATTTTTATTTTATTTAATAGGTTACAAGTGATTATAATATTGTAATTTTTTTAAAGTTATGAATTAATAAAAATATTAAGGGTGTAATTTTTATGATTATAATATTATTGTATTAATCATAATTTTTTTTTAAATAATATGTTTATATATTGAATTAATTTTTTTATTAAATTTTTTTTTAATGTCATTAATATATATTATTTTTTATTAATTATAATTTTTTAATATTTACATTAATTATTAGTAAATAAACATATTTACCTATATATATCAACGTGTCAAAAAATTAATTGGAAAGAAAAGAAGGGAATTAAGGGTTTAAAATGGAACGACGGCTTTTGAAGTAGGGTTTATTTTTTCGGCCTGAGACATAGGGCTTATTACTTTCTTCTTTCTCCACTTTGACGGCATAAGGTTGCAAAAGAGACGGCAGCCATGGAAGTCCTACCCGTCAGCTTCAAATTCCTGAAAAAGCTTCTTCGCCTTCCAGATTGAAAGTTCACTGTCTCAACCTCAATTGCTATCTGTGCGTTCAAACCGAGAAGTCTGCAACAATCCGTTTCGTCGATAAGCAGACCAATTCTCTCGTTTCCTGCGATACTAACCGATACATAGAAGTTTGCACTGACTTTTGAATTTCAAAGTTGCACCTGCGTTTGTTCCCTGCAAAACCGATATAATCGGCTGTTGTGCAGGGAATGACACGTCGTTTTGTTCCTTCCCCTAGTAAACTGATTCCTTCTGGAAAATTGAAATGTAATTTTCCCAAAAAATACCAAAAAAACGTAAAAGGAAACTAAGAAATACTCAAATCTTTATTTAATGATTTTCCAGTTGTTAAACTGGTATTTACATTTGTTTACTGCTTAATAAAAATTGCCCCCCAGGCCCCGACGACATGTTTTACCAGCCAACTCTGCAATCAATGAAACGCTCCCGTTTCTTTGTTCTCCACAAACATTTGCCATTTACGAAACGACACCGTTTCTTCTTATTCCTTTTTCCCACAAAAAAAAACCGTTGCGTAAAACCCCTAAACCCCGAGAACGGAGAGCGCGACCTCAGTTTTCCCTCCCCTAATCGATGAATCAATCGGAGCTTGTTCTTCAGCTTCTTTCAAATTATTCTTGGCTTGCAATTACAGGCTTCGTTTCTCTCAATCTTTCATCTTCATCCATAGACAGTTGAGCAAATGGGAAGGTTCAGTTGGTTAGGGATGGTAAGTAAATCAACTCTTAAAGTCTATAATCAAAGTGAAATACCAGACCATTTACTTATTTCTGAGATTTCTTATGGTTCAGTGTCGACAGCATTTGCTTTCGACTATGGCCTCCGAACCGCTTGTTGATATAGGACAACCGATTCGTAAATTCTTGTCGTCTAACCAATCATTGTTTGATGGACGAGGCAAGCATTATCTTACTTCCATTTCTGCAATTTATTCTTGTTTTAAGATACTTAATGTCATTAATTGATGTAAGTATGCGGTTTGATTTTGGTTTCTTAATTTTACTTGTACCAGCTTTACATAGCTGCAGTTTTGTTGTTGGGAAACATGATGATTTTTCAATTACAACAATACCATGGAGAAATCGTTATTTTCATGCCACAGGTTTTTCAAACTCTTAACTACGATTAGAGCTCGTTATTTATTATTTTATTTTGGTGCCAAGTTTGTTTAGTTAATTTCCTTTTTACTCTGTGTTTTCAGCAAGCTGTTCTTCTGCTCAACGAGATTACTATAAAATTCTTGGCGTTCCTGAAAATGCAAGTCAGGATGAAATTAAGAAGGCATTTCACGCAGTGAGTGCTTGTTGAAAATCCTTTATGATGTAGGCTACAAACTTTTTCCTGTTTCCAGGATAATGGATTATATGGATTCATTTTCTGATTCCATTTATCTTTCAAAGTTCACATATTTGTTCGTGATATCAAGTATTCTATGTAAAGTGCAATACCGGGATAGTGGGAGTTTTCTCTTTTCAGTATTTGGGGATATACTTTGATTTCCACTTTCTATCAGTACATGTCTTTCTTGCTTGCAGCATCTTTTACGTTTTTTTTTTTTTTTTTCCTGAACTCTTTTAAAAAGCTTCTCTATATCAAAAAAGGACTTCCCCTGGACAAAAATGCATTTTTCATCAGTCAATTCAAGTTAAAAGAATCTGACATAGTAATAATAACTATTTCTTATAAAAGGGTTAAAAAGAGGTATACCATTTTGGTTGGGAAAAGAATAAGAAGGAGAAGAAAAAGATGTATAACTTATAGAAGTGTTTGTTTTTGCCAATTTAGTCCAACGTTGTTGCTAGAGCTATTGAGAGTTTTAACAAGAGCTTTCGAGGAATTCTGGGTGCCATCTTTGTCTGTTTGGCTTTTTTATGCTTTTGAAAATTGTGTTTGATGATTACCTCAGCTAATACTGCATTATGACTGGTATGATTTTGTTCCCCATATATGTCGCATTTCCCTACTTTTGCAGCTGGCCAAGAAGTACCACCCAGATGCAAATAAGAATAATCCATCAGCAAAGAGGAAATTTCAAGATATAAGAGAAGCTTATGAGGTGTATAGTCATGATTCAAAGGCAGTTCACATAATTCTTATTCATTTCACACCTTTCCATCATTATGCATTTGTTTATTTTTGTTTCGCCTCCTCTCTATTAGTGTAATAATGTTTTACTTTCCTTCGTGCTATGTGATTTCAGACATTGCGAGATTCTGAAAAGAGGAGACAATATGACAGGGTAGCTTTTTTCTACATTGTGGTTACCATTTTCGGTTCATCTGGATAGTTGGTCTTGTGCTTTAGTAAAGTGCAGATGTAATATTTGTAGATTTCATTTCTGATTTAAGGTCTTCAACCAACTAATCATCTTTGCTCCCATGAACTTCTATTTGAAATGAAGATGCACAGTCATGGTTCAGAGAACAAAGGATACGATGCTGCTGATGCAGAGAGGTTTAGAAATGCTTTTCGTTCTCATTTTTCTGATTCATTCCATAAAGTTTTTTCCGAGGTAATTCTAGAATCCTTGTACATAGTATGTCTACATTAATAAAGGTGTTCTAATATCTATCTTGTGCTTGGCAGATATTTGAAGAAGAGACTTATAACTTTGCATCAAACATTGAGGTATGTCTCACCTTTGATCATCCGTTTTGGTATGGAGCTTTCCTACATTTCCGAGATAAACCATGTTCTTACTCTGTTTTGAAAATAAATAGGTGGAGTTGTCTCTCTCCTTCTCAGAGGCTGTGAAGGGGTGCACAAAGAGTTTATCTCTCGATGCATTGGTTCCCTGCTTCTCTTGTGGTGAGTCAAGCTATAATGTTTTTCCTGAAATCAATAGAGCCATGGAAGCAAAACCATGTCTTCTGTAGTTGTTTACAGGTCGTTATTATATTTTGTAATCCCTGCAAAAAAAATGGTTTGTTGTTTGGTTATGTCATGTGTATCAATGTGGCTGTGAAAGAAATCAAATGTAGAATCTTATGTATATCCATCATTTCAAGCCTTAAGATGAAGAACCTATTTTCCCTTTTTTTGAATTTTTGTAGCTTGGATATGTGCATATTAATGTATTATAATTTTTGTAATAACAAGCAAGTCGATCAGCATAATCAAATGATAAATCCAATCCAACTGAAACTATTCATTGAGAATTTAAAAAAATGATCCTGTTTCTTGAAATAGAAAACCTGTTAGCATGAGTTACGACACCGGGTTCACAATTCTTTCATCTTTAATGATCAAAAAGCTGTCACGAGTTATCCAATTTGGTTGCTACTATCTTTGGTTATAACAAAATTTTCATTTATGGGCTGAGAAACTGTCAAATCCACTAATAGAAGTAGGCACCACTGGATTGGTAGATTGTTTTTCCCAATTAATATGCCATGCATACCCTCAATAAATGAGATTTACTACATATTGCAGATGGGCGCGGCTATCCACTTAATGCCAAGGAAAATATTTGTCCAACTTGCAGGGGCTTAGGGAGAGTAAGTTCTTTCACAGATCCATAGTATTCATGATTACTGGACGTTAGAGTATGTTTAGTGTTTTTATGTTGGGTGCTAAGTCTCATTGTTTAGATAAGTCAGTCTTGTATAAGGCCTTGATGTAGTCTTGGAATCATCCAAGCTACTTCCATTTCTTCATCTCAATATACTTTACATGATATCAGGGTAGGTTTGATCAAAATTCAAGTTCGATCTTGGGTTGCTGCCTGTCTCCTTTGGCGTAGCCTTGAATAATTATATAGGGTGAACAATACCGAAATAGTTTTGAAGTTTTTATTTCTGTTTGAAAACCGTCTTGATGTTTGTTGGTTGTTTAGTCCTTTAACACAACCACCATTCAAGATTCAAGACTCTAAACATTCCTTGCTCGTTGGTGTTTTCATCATTGATTCAGGAGTTGCTTTTGATTTCTGGCTTGAGAACTTCTCTGCGGAAGTTGTTGCCAAGTGGCATTTTATGTTGGTTATGAGCTAACAAGACACATGTTGTTTGTGCCTTTCTCTTTTAGACATGGAGTGAGTCAAGTGAAGCTTGATGTATTTTTGTTATATGTAAGGGGGAATGTTGAGAGTTTTAATACTTGGATTGTTTTTGTACAAGCTTGAGCATATTTATGCTCTAGCTTGGAGGGGAGTGTTAGAGTATGTTTAGTGTTAAGTTATATTGGGTGTTAAGTCCCATATTGTTTAGATAATCAAGTCTTACGTAACTGCCCTACTATAAATACAAAGTCTTGGTGTAGTCTTGGAATCATCCAAAGTATTGCTCTTTCTTCCTCTCTATATATTTTACACTGGATAACATATTTTGTTCTCTTTTTGTTTTGTTTTGTTTTTTTTTCCTAGGGGCATTATTAGGTATTAATATTCCAGTGTCTAATTATCATATTAATCTTAAACCAGGTTACAATACCTCCATTTACATCAACATGCATCACTTGCAAGGGATCTGGCCTTGTTATTAAGGTGTTTTCTATGAATTATTATTTTCTGATAGAAAGTTTTCTACAAATTTGTAATGATTAATTTACTGTATCACAAGGTTAATTACTTCTAATAGGATTGTTTTGTTATGCCTTATCCATCTGGTGTAGGACAACTGTCTGTCCTGTCGAGGATCAGGGGTTGTTGAAGGCATTAAAAAGATTGAAGTTACAATACCATCAGGTTGGTTTCTCTCATTCTTTGATGAAACCACCTGAGCTGTAATTCAAGAATTTGGCAATGAGTCTATTCTAAAACTTATCTAATTATAGTCAGAACTGTAGCCTTTTTTATCCATTATGGAACAAACATCATATTTTACGTTAATGTGCCTTCTGACAATTTTCTAGCATTCGTTAGGTGGTTTACTTATAAAAAAAAATCCTTTAGGCGGTATGACCAAGGAAGTAGGTGAATTTAACCTAATAAGGGGTGGGAGGTTTATTCTGCAGGATGTTACCTAATGTTGTGATTTGCCTGTACAATGTAGAACTCTAATTTATAGTTCACACCATTATTCTAGAAGGTTGTTTTATTAATCCTGTCGTTACTTTTACTTTTTTCTTCTCGCATGGGTAGGTGTGGATTCTGGAGATACAATCAATGTACCAGGAGGTGGTCATGCTGCAGAACGTGGAGGTCAATCGGGGAACTTACACATAAAATTAAAGGCACAGTAATGCTTTCATAATTTTTCGTCTTTTATTTGATTAATAATGCACACAGACACCTGGTGGCTTTTGACTTCTGGATCTTACCCTCCACCCTCATGGTCAAAGAAACGTGATATTGTTAAGACATAATTTGTTTTCTATTGGCTGAAGCTAGGGGATGGTGAAATTGCATTTCATCATTGTAGCTGGTAATAACAGGGTATCTGATAACTGCCTATCTATATCTGTTGTATATACTCCATAGTACATAAGTCAAGCTTCTCTTCCTTACGGCTTAGACTCTTCCTTTTTTCTTTGAATATCTCCCAAAGCTAGCTATCCTTCAGATTCCTTGTGTCTCTTGTAGGGTTAAAATATAGATTTGAATTGTAGTATGCATGAAATTTGATAAGCAGCACTAAATTATCAGTGGTTCTTTGAACTATAATTAGCTTGCTTTTGGAATATTCTTGTCATTTGGACAGGGTGTATACCACTATTCGAACCAGAGAATGTATACTACTTGAACTTGATTGAGAGAAGAATTATTGACTAATATATATCATTTGTTGGATGTGGTTGCTTATCTTATATTCTTCACTGAACCCAGTTTCTTTTCGTTTTTTTGTTTAACAATATAGGTTGATGAAGATCCTATCTTTGCTAGAGATGGTGCAGATATTTATGTAGAGTCTAATATTAGCTTTACTCAAGTAAGAACTAAATATTAATATGGGATTTCTCTGCTTGTCTTCCCCTCCTAAATCTTTTACACAAAAAAATAGATATTTTCTCTACTTGCAGAATTTTCTCATGGTCTGAAACTTGGGTCCTATCTCCTTATTTACTTATGTTTATTTTCATTCTTCATAAATGTGCCCATAGATAGCTTGATTTAATTAAAGGTGAATGGGATAGTGCTCTTTTTGTTATTAGGAGAGTTCTAGCATGTAATTTATTTTGTGAGGACATGACACTTACGTTACTGTCTTAATCTTGATATATATTTTGAGGTCCTTCCCTGATCAGATTAATTTTCTTAGACAATGGACATCCAATTTTTATTGCATGGTTGTTTAAGAGGTCACTGGTTCAAGTATCACTTACTCTATTTCATAATACAAAACTACAGATTATTGTGGTTTCTATTCATATTCCATTCTGTGTTGTCACTTAGTATGCACTTGGCAGAGTGTTAGTGTGCTAAGCTCTTGGACATGATAAAGAAGAAAATTAAGAGCGGATTTCCATATAGAATTTCTTAAATATCTTGGGAATATTTGTTAATATTAGGTGTTACTTACCTCAATGACCTCTAGGGGCATGAAGTTTACAAATGTTGCATATAACTTATAAGCAAGAGCAATAGAATCACAAGTGGTAAATGGTAAGCCACTCCAATTTAAATTAAAGATATGATGTCATTCTCAGATACTGCCTTGTTGAGCTAGTTTTAGCTTGAGACATATGATATCCTATCACTTAGTCCTTCTTCTTCTCCTTCTCCATTTGATTAAATGTTAGTTAATTCATTTCATTTACTTTTATATTCTTCACTGAGTATGTTGTGACACCATTATATGTTATTTATTACACCTTGTTTTACATCTTGTTTGGGTGCATCCACTACTTCAAAAATTTAGGCAGTGGATTGAGGTTTAAATATTCTTACAGGCTATTCTTGGTGGGAAGGTTGAAGTTCCTACTTTATCAGGAAAGACACAAGTGAAAGTAAGAATAAATTTAATTTTACTTCCATTTTCTTTCAGTTTTAAAATGGGATTTTTTTTTTCTATTGTTAGTGTATGAAGGATTTTATCATTATTGCTAACAGCTTGAATGTTCGTATAAAAAATGCATTTGGCTGTGGTTATGGAAAGTGTTGTCAAAGTTTGCCCCTTTAGAAAATTGTTAGTAGTACCAAAAAGTGTATGGAGGAAAATATGTGAATTGAAGTTTTTTCTTTGGCATTTTTAGGCAAGAATCACTGAGTCTAAATAAGAATATAGGAAGTCTTGTAAGATAAATTATGCATGGAACTTCCTGTCCCTAAGTAGTTTTCCTTTCATTGGAGAAAGGATGTAGATTCTGTGTTTCTTATTTAGTTTCAACAGTAGGGACTATTAGTGTTGTTCTGTTAAAATTTTTAGGCTGTATTTGGTTTGAGAGTTTTCTGTTTTCATTTTCATAGGAAATGGAAATTGGGCCTGAAAATACATTTGGTTTGGTTTAGGTCACTCGTATTTTCAGAAAACTGAACCCCAATTTCCTGAAATTTAGAAAACATTTCTCCACAACTGAAAATACTGAAGAGGTTTGAAAAAACACTGTACCTCATCAGTCCATCATTGTCAATTGACAAAAATAACCTCTTATCACATTAAATAATAATAAAAAATAAAAAATAAAAAAGTAAAATGCATACAAAATAATAAATCATTTAAGTAATATTAAACAAATAAAAAATAAAATAAATTAAATTAAATTAATCATAAGTAATTAGTGATTAACTAATAAATAAAAATAAGGTTATGAAATAATAGTAAAAATAAATAATTAAGATAAATAATAAGAACTATTATTATAAACATATTATGAAAATAGTTAATTTATGTTGGCTTATGAATGATTTAAAAGGGTATTTTTTGTCATTTTAGAATATATTTTTATTTCATTCCATGTCCAACGAATGCGTATCAAACAATTAGAATGTAATGACTATTCCCCATCGATGCTTCCAAATGATGAAAATGAATGGTCATTTTGTTCCCATTCCTATTCCACAAAAATTATATCTATTTACCAAACTAACCAAGTAAACACAAGAATTATGATGGTCAAATAATGTTTTTCTTAAAAGAAAATATGATTATGAACAATTATGAACTCTGTTTTATATTATGTTGAAAAACAAGTATTTAGTTTGGTTAAAAAGTTATAATTTATATCTTTTCTGAAAGCATTATAATATGATGATTGTAGTAATCATAACAGAAAATAGGTTAAATATGTCAACCAAATGTGTTTTCACCGTTTTCATTTGTTTGAAAATTAAGTTTCAACTTTGCAACCAAAAGTGTTTTCCATGAAACAGAAAATTATGAATGAAAACAGTTTTTAGAAAATAATGAAAACAGAAAATGACCAAATCAAATATAGCCTTACTGTCACATAAAATCTCTTGCTTCTGTTTAGCACCTCTCTCTGTGTGTTTTGCGTGTATTGATGTTAAAAAGTAGGATCTCTTCGAAAAAGAATTTCCCATTGATAGCCTTGTCTTCTAATTATGGTTATCACTTTGGCCCTGATTTATCTCCGGTGTGCAATTGTGTCATCCTCAGATACCTAAGGGTGTTCAACCAGGACAGCTTCTGGTATTAAGAGGCAAAGGTAAAATGAACTTGTGCCCCTGTTGCTTTTCCATTAACTTATTCTATCCCTTTAGCCCTTGCCACTTCATTTGCGCTTTTGTGCTTTGTTGCTGCAGGACTACCCAAGCATGGTTTTCTTGTAGATCATGGAGATCAATATGTCCGCTTCTGTATTAAATTTCCCACGTATGGGTTTCTCTCTCTTGTATGGTTTGGTAAATTATAAACTATGACCTTCTATATTAACTGGAAAAGAAGAAGACTGAAATTTACATTTCCTGCCTCTGCAATATTGTTCATAATGTTACTACTATATTGTAGATCTAAATGAGTAAAAATGGGTGCTGAGGTAACTACATTTAAATTTACATCTGGTGTGTAAATGTATGAATGGTCCAACATACATGTGCAATGTACCATTGTATTTTCTAGTTTCATGAAATCCATTGTTATTTAGATGAAAGAATAGATTATTGCATTTCTTACTGCAACCACTATTGGTGATGTTAACATTGAAATGTTTCTTGCTAAGCTGTATCATTGTTGTTAAATAAAACAGAATGAGGAAAAGGATTGTAGGTTTGATTGGTGAATCAAAGCCTACACCTATAACCTTTATTCTTTGAAAGAAGCATTACATGGATGGACAGGATAAAAACCCATGCACACAAGATTGAGCAGTTCTTACAAATTTGATCATTTATTCTTTGAAACTGGCATGTCAAGAATACTTTTATACAAGCTTCCTTGTGGCTATGGGGCACATCTTGTGACTGCTTTATATATGGAATATATAGTCTTGCCTAAGCAAGCTATAGATTTTTTTTTGTCTAGCCATTGAGTGCTTATTTTGTGAGGGGGAAACCAAAAGTGAAAGAAAATAAGAAGATCAATGCCTGTACGTTCTCGTATTCCAAGTAATGTGACCAATATTAGCATTGGACTTTGGGGGACTGAGTATTGCTTCTTCATATGAGAGTCGCTCGTGTCATCTTTTCCCTCCCTCTCTGTCTCTCAATATATATAAATATATATGTGTGTGTGTGTGTGCGTGCGCGCACATGTATATATATTTGTCTATTAGTGTTTGGTGGGCCAGGGCCCTAACTAGCTTACACATTACTGTAATTCTCTTTTCATGTTTGTGGAGATTGACTTAATGCTAATCTCTATAGTTTGGTTTTTGCAAAGGGAAATGTTCCGTTTGCATAATGGGCATGTATGTGCTCAACTCATGTTTTAAATTTCACAACAAAATTGGTACTTATTATTAAATATTTTTTACCACCCTTGCACATCAGAAGTAGTATGCTGCAACTGTTCTTAATTAACATACACCTGGTCCCTTTTTTGTCCTTTTAGTGCTATTAATGAGCGTCAACGTGCTATACTAGAAGAACTTGCAAAGGAGGAAATCAATGTTGAAAATAGCTACTCGATTGATGGAAATTGGTACGCCTTTATTTAATCTATTCCTCAGAATTATGCATGATATTTTGTTACTGGATTTTGAAAATTCTATTTTATCATATGATTATGGATCAGCAGTTTCCAATATTAACATGCAACCATAATGTAATTTTCCTCAGAAAGCTTGTTTGAATTGAATTACTCCTCACGAGTAAAAATTCTGATGGTTCTCAATTACAATATCCAAGTTCTAACAGTTAGTCTGGTCCTCTATTTGATTTTCAATTATAATAGGTTGGTTGATTACTGGGAGCTGTTTCAATGATGCATGAATTGTTTGACATAAACACAATTTTATGAGAAAATTATTTCTTATATGTTGTGGTCAACTTATCTACTAAAGGTTGGTTGTATAAGAAAATAAGAATATAAAAAATGGCAGCTTGCTCTTTTCTTTTGCAGTTGTGGTTATGTTCCTAGATACTGACTCTACATGTAAATGTGTAAAAAGATTGTCCTTTTTATGCATTCATGAGTATTTTTACTAGCATGTACGGCCTAAAACAGTTGGCTTAATTTCATTTTGTTGGTACTTTTTAGTTTTTTCTTAAACTAGTTGCTCTTCTGAATGTAATGAAGATCCAAAAATGGATAACAGGCTTCATCAGCAGCTATCTACTGGTTGAACTTACAGGTGGCAGCAAATCCTTGAAAGCATGACAGGGTCAAAGTTTATTCTAGAACTATCGCTACTCATTTTGATCCTTCTGTTCCTGAGTAAAAGTGTGGGCTGAGCACTCACTGAGTACAATAGAGATATCAGGTGAAATAGGAAATGACTTGTCAATTGGTGTGTGCTTCATCCTTAGGGACATGTCAATTGAAGGTATTGAATTTCTTACTCCATCACCTTTTTATTACAGTTCATGGTCAGCAACTCAGTGATATTTAAAGTTGCAATGCAATTACTTTTGATACAATATCAAGATAATCCCGTCTTTGTATCCCTCCTGTTCATGACATTTTTATTGCATTGAGAATTTTGTCCTCAGGCTAAATACTAAAGCTCATAACAAGCGCGAGAACAAGCCACTTTCGATACAAAGCTAGATGTTTTACATTTTTTTTCTTTCTAAAAGAATGTATAGCTAAAGAAATATTAGTGCTTGAGCATGTTCCTTTGCATGCTTTTCTAGGAACTGAAGTAATTACAGTGTAAGATAGGGAAGCTATCTTCTTCATTATATTCAATGTCAGTAGGCTGTCCTGGTGCCTTAAAAGTTAGGAACTAAGAAATATGTTTTGTGCTTTCATAATGTGCTATCTTGTCTGTCTGACAGTAGAATGAACTTTCGGCAACCAATGGCAGCAATATTTGCAAATTCACTACTTTTAGTCAAGTTATTTTCTACTGTGCTTTCCCTGGCAAATATAGCACCATTTCAGATATAATGCTGGAGCTTAAATATCACTCTAATTGGTGGACTGGTGGCTAATTAGGACTTGTTAATTATTCTGAGAATGCTATCTCCATTGCTTGATTCAAGGTGGCTTTGACTTGAATCCCATTTTGGATAATGACAGTTTGCAGCAAGTGGGAGAGATGGAGTTCAAGTAAATGAGCATGCTAACTGGAACAGTGAGTGGATTTCACACCTTGAGGGTTATGCTGGATAACATGATTTTTTTTTAATTATCAAGGTAACTAGTTAAATATTAATAGAAATTTATTTTTGTTCCATCTTGTATGTGATTGCCCTTCGAATACAGATTCTTTGCCGTTCAAAGATAGAATGACATGTTATATTCACGGTGCATATACAATAATTTATAATTACTTCTATGAGAATGACAATGACAGGGAAGCCACCTGTTTTGAGCCAGGATGGCATGCATACGCATTACGCAAGTTCTGGCCAAAAATAAAAAATAATATCATTATGTAAGCATTAATTATAATTGTTTTGTGCATTCTTGCCCTTTCTAAAATAAATCATTGCAAACATATATGGTTGTGTTAAAATAAATAGAAAAAACTTCCAAAATAATTGATCGAATGTTATATGCACAAATTCAATGCCAAAATTGTCTTTCATTTGTGCAAATAACGTCACTCATGTGTTTGCCTGCGATCTTCTGCTTCTTTCATATTGGGGAAGTGTGATTATCTAGGCCTTAATTGACGGAAAATGCACATTATTTAGAGAAATTTTAACTTGGAATTTTTCTGTGGGTTAGGAATCTCCGAAGTCATGATATAGGTGAAGTCCTAATAATTGTATTCTTTCTTTAGCACTAGCAAATGCAGAGTAGGAACTTAAAAATGTGTATGAAAAATAGTAGAAAAGACGGAAATGTGAGATGGCGGAAGTTCAGAGAGCAAAATAGTAGGCAATAAGTGTTGTATAAAACTTTAAGAAATGTTACAAGAATTTTAAACTTTAGGGGGTGTTTGTTTTTGAGTTAAAAGAAATATCTATGTGACATATGTTACTCGAGTAACATAATTGTAGGCAAATATTTCTTTGATAGAAACTTTGTTTGGGTTTGATTTGACCTATTTATTATCCAAGAGATGAAAATAGATTCTATTGCCCTTGTTTGGTTAAAAAATACTATTCACTAGAGAAATGTACATTTGACCAAAAACAAACCCTGTATAAAATAAAAAATTTCATACAGTCAACAATTCAAACCCTCCAAGGAGAGATTTTAGATACCTAAATATTTTGTATTTAACCCAAAGAAAAGTAAACAAATAATGTAAAAAATTATAACTAATTAAACTAAAAAAAAATTTAACTAATACAAAATAATGCTTTATAGTTCTTGTACAAACTTAATAATAAGTGCATAAAAAGCTATAAAATTTCTAAATGCTCCTAGATAAAACAAATGCATCTAGATACCTCAATCTCAAAACATTTGACAATTTTGCTAATGTTTGCAGTTGCCTCTTCATACACATTCTCTAAGTTTTTCACAATGCTCACCAAGTCTGCCACTAAATTATCCCTACATCTAGTCTTTTCTTGCCCTTATTTGGCTACTGCCTACTAGTATTCACATTCCTCCATGTCCATTGCCTCTATTGCATCTGCAACAACCTCGACACCTTTCCCATTAGCCCTATCTTTACAAAACACCTTCCCTAGTCTGTGGTAAAAAGGAAAAGACTTCCCTCTTAATCCTTTTGCAATAGGGTGGCTCTATCACATATAAACAAAAATATCAAATGGCAAATTCCCACTTTCCAAGATAACAATAGCAAACTACAAAGAAACTACATTCATTCAAGATGCCTTACTCCATTGTCACACACATCTGCTCTTCATTCCAACCAAAAACACTAGCATTAGGACCTAACATTTTAGCAATAGCAAAGTATTGCTTAGAGTCAATGTGTGGATTGGCTCTAAGCTTAGTACCTGGTAGTTTTTTTATGTAGCCATTCTTCCAACTAGCCTGCATAACCTATCCTAAATGTCCCATTATCAGACTTCCACTTCCCTGAATTTGCTAAGTCTTCCAAGCATTCTACTAGTTTGGAATTTTCATCAGAACTCCAGTGGTGCTTAGTTTTACCAGTCCCTTTTCCCCTTTCTTTGTGCATTCATGTCTAAACAGTTATGCATAATGTATTTAAATACAAATGTAGTAAAAAATAATGGAAAAAACCACACAAGCCAACATTATATGACAGGTAAACAGTTCTAAAGGATACCTAACCACATTAAATTGTCACACATATAGTATTTAAACAATTACTGATTTCTAAAAAGTAAATCAAGACAAGAGCACAGTCCAAGCATATTATATAGACAACCAACTATATTAAAATTCACTAATACATATAAATCAATTATTACACAAATACTTTACAAGAGTGCCAAATATTGATTTCTATTAACTAAAGCAACAAACATAAAAAAATTGAATATCCATGACCGACTTATTATTACATCATGAAAATAAAAAATTTAATTGTTTAATATTCAAATTAGGCCTCTTCTTACCTTCCAATTATTGAATATATCATTTTTCAGGTTTTCTCTCATCACAATCCAAGCCTCACTTGCTTCCACATATTTGACAATGTCTTCATCTTCCTCATTTTGATTTTCATCATCCTCTTCAAATGGTACATTGTACCTCTATAAGGTGCAAGGAAATCATCATAGTTTATACACCCAGCATCACAAAGATAATAAGTATCTAATAAGAAAAATTTTAACATTGTTTTAGCTGATGTTATATATCAATACTTTGCATACCCTAGTATATTAACAAATAAACTATTTGTTTGTCTTGAAGGATAACCAGCCCATTCCTCTTAGATATTGCATCTCTCAATACGCTAGAGTCAACAAGTAGAACCCTGTCATCCAGCCAACAAATATATGAATTGCATATCAGATGCACAAATTCCTAATAGATTAGTTGAAATTTCATTTTTCCTAGACTTGAACCTAGGCCTATTTGTACTTAGCACATTCACTTTGATGTGGGTGCCATCAAGTGCACCTAGACAATTCTAATAAGAACATAATAGAGATTAAATTAGAAAGATTATTTATGACTTATTTTAAAATTACTTAATAATCTACAAAGTTATTTAAAAATTGTTATATTAAAAAATTTCCATCTATCATCATAATGTCCTCTTGAATGGGTTCTAATTGCTTGAAAAGGAGCCTATAGCATCTTAATATAGAGTGTATGACCTTTGTCGTAACTCTGCTTAAGGTCTTAGTGATCTCATGAATTACCTCTTCATAGTTCTAAAATTGAGAGCAATTGCTACCATTTATATTCCTAGTAGTCACTAGAACTCCAGGCCCCTTAAGCATATAACAAAGCTCCTAAATGTCCTCCTCTCTATCCTAAAATTCTCTATGCTAGCTAAATCACTTAAAAAGACAATCCTATCAAAATTCATGTTCCTAATGATAATTCTACTATAAGCATCCCATTTTCTTTTTCTTTTTTTGTATTCTTAATGGACACTTTAGAAACTATAAGAACTACGCACACCAGTATTAGCAAGGTCAGACTGTCTAACAAGTCAAGATGTAGCAACAAGCATAGCAGAACCTTCTTATTTTTTGTCAATGATATCAAATCCACTTATCTAACATCCAAAGGAAAACAAAATGGTATAAGGATCAGTATTATATGTGCACTAGAATAATAGAGCTTAACCATCCTAATTTTTGTCAATGGTAATAAATGATAACTGATAAAATAAAAAAGTGTTAAAGAACAAATCAATCACATTTGTATTATTGCACTAGTCTAATAGGGTGTCAAAGAATAGAAATCACAATAGTTATTACTAATCAAAATGGAAAGGAATATGAAGAGCAAAAAAGCTAGTGACACTCTTTAGTAAGGAGTATTGTTTATAGGAATATTGTTCATGTGCACATGCAAATGGGTTAGATAAAGTAATATAAGAAGACTAGTTATATATACAATAGTATGATCAACACATACTATCTAGTATAATCAATACTAGGTATATATATAGACTAGGTATATATACATAATTTGAAATGCAAGGACTACCCCATGTAGACCAGAAAAAAAGCAAACCTAGCTATCTAGTACTATTAAGCCAACAATACAACAAAGCAATTGGTGATTCTATTAGAGTATGCTGCTTATAAAAAAAGAACATGGACTAATGAGATTTAAAATTAGTCAATTTCAGAAAATAAACTCCTACTAATTTATCTTTTTTTTTTCCTAGCATTAGAGTTAATGACTACCAACCAAAGCCTAAGCCTAAATAAAAAACCAGACTAACAAAACTTATGTCACCAAAGTGCCTTAGGAATCAAGATTAGCTAGGCTTTTGTCAATTTGCTTTTCTACTATACAAAGACCTAGGGGGTGTTTGGTATGGTAGGCATCAAACTGGAATTAGAAAACAGGATAATAAAACTAAAGAATTATATCTTTGTGCTACAATAAATATTTCACTGAGATAAGATGAAGATCAAAAGTAAAATGGGATAGAATGAATACTATACCAATTACTCTTACTAAGCAAGAGAAGCAAAAATTTCATGCAAATTTATCCTTCTTAGCAGTGCACTAATACAGTTAAGAGACTCCTCGAATCAAACAAAATAAAACCTGCAGCTCCCCCTACTGCTTATAAAAGTTGTTTAAAAACCCTCCCACCAGAAATTCAACTATCGAATGAGAACCTCTAAGAGTAGAGCATGAGACAGAGCAAACCTATTCCCTATTCCAAGCCCAGAACGCATAACGCTAATAGTAATTACAGCATGAAAGGGTGAAGTGAGGAACTTCTCATATTCAAGAGATGAATTTAGGCAATTCTATATGGAGAATGAGGTTTAAAATCAATTAATTTAAGAACAAACTCCCGCTAATTTAGTGGTACATCATCAAACCAAAACTAAGAACTCCCAATTTCTAAAAACCCTATAATCCCACTCTCAGAAAACCCTAACCTAAATCCATAAATTCAGTAGCACCTACACATTTATAAAACGGAAGAATTTAGTCACTTACCTTATTGAAGCTCCAAACTAACAGCAATGACGAATTCCTCTTGTAGTTGCGAATACCAAAGATTGAGAAATAACTTTGGACTTCTGTGCAGGAGAAGGAATGACCTTTAAGTAGAATTGGAGGACAACGACAACCTTCAAGTAGAAATCGAGGGGTATAGAGTTAGGTTGAGTATTGAGATGAAGCAAGGGTTGCAGAGATTGAGAATATAAAGAATAGAGAAGAAGAAGAAGAATAAGAAAACTATTTGGATTTCAAAATGGAGTCATGGTACTGTAGCATTAAGGGTAAGCAAAATGGTCGCCTACTCTTTTTTTCCCTTATGTGTGGGAATAAAATTTAGACGCCTCTCACAGAGCTAATAAAACGCTCGTGATCTTGGGCAAAATTATGCCTATGAAAAGTATTTTGTCCAGGTAAAAAAATAAAATCTTGAAACAAGCATTGACAAAACTTTTTCCAGACCACATTTTCGTGAGTAAAAAAGTTAATTACCCTAAACAAACACCCCCTCAATTTTAAATTTTTATATTTAATAAAATTATTTATAGTTAATGGAGTAGAATTGTTATTTTTCTAAATTTTTATTGAGTAGTGATTATTAATAATTGTGTCATATTAAAAAAAATATTTTAAATATATTTTATTTTTCTAATTAGTTAACGAATAACTTTTTACAAAAAAAAATCTTTATGGCAATAATCATCATTTCAAATTAGATACTCGAGATTCTTCAAAATATAATCGTACTGAGACTCTAAATATTTTTTATTTGATTCTAAAACTTAAAAACAATTTATTCATCCATGAAAACCATCCTAATGATCGAGAAGAAAAAAATATTAGAATGATCACACTTGTAAAAAGAATTACTATCCTAATAATTGAAAGAAAAAAAAAACGACGAAGCATATTTATAAAAATAAAAATGGTAGTCATGTAATTAATTAATTATATATATATATATATATATATATATATATATATAATATATATATATTTATATTTATATGATACACCGATTTGTGAAAATTTGTCGACAATATTGAACAAAATTTCTAATTTATGGGTTAATCATAGTTTGATGAGTTTTTACATGAATTTTATCTCCTCAGTTCCCCTCATCTAGTACCGATTGACAAACAAAATAAAAAACTTGTAGTTAAGACTACAAATTAAAATGAATGCAACACCACTGTTGTATAAGCATTTATTTGAAAGCTTAAAAGAAAGAAGAGGAGGAGAAGATATGGTGGAGAAAAATGCAAGATCACTTATTATTATTTTTTTTTTTTGGGAGTTTAAAATTACAAAAAATAAATAAACACAATTTTTGTTAGATGAAAAAGAAAGAAAGAAAATGAGATCATATATTAGTACATATTTGTATAATTACTAATATGTGTAGCACATGCATTACTGCATTATGGATTATGTTTATGCAGTATATATATTATTAATCATAAATGACTTACATATTAAAAAATATAATTAACAAAAAATATTACTCTATGTTAATGTAATTAAATAAATAAGTAAATATGATTAAAAATTAAATTCATAATATAGTTTTATAAATATTTTTTTTAATTTGAAGAATAATTGAGAAAATAATATACTAATATTAAACACTATACTCTTAATGTCTCTTTTAATTCATAATTTTATTTTAATTTCAATTCATGAACTTTAGAATATTCAGAAAAATAAAAATAAAAATTACTAGTTAAAAAGAATTACAATCATGTTAATATTAAAATGAGAAAAGTTAGAAAAAAAAATTAATAATAAATTTGAAACACAATATTTTAATACTTTGAAATAATAACTAAAAAGGTTACTCTTTGTTAATATAAATAAATAAATAAAATTAAAAATGAAATTCATTAATTTTTTATTTGAGATAGAAGAAGAATTAAGAAAATAATATTATAATAAATAAAAAATAATACTCTTAATATTTCTTTTAATTTAAATATTTATTTATTTATTTTTGATTCATAAAATTGAAAAAAATTAGGAAAATTGTTTTTAGTAAAAAAGAGTTATAATTCTATTAATATTAAAAGGGAGAAGAATTGGAGAAAAAAAGAAGAAGTTAATCTTGTCCTAATTTTTCATCAATTTTTCAAGATTTAACAATCCAGCAAAGATTCACAATATTCGTTTCCCTTTTTCATGTTCTTGGCAGGCGCACCTCATTTTATTTCAGCAGTAAGTTGTTTTAAAGTTAATGAATATTTTGTTTTATGAAGTAGTGATACTGGAGAGAGAAAGAGGGTGGTGGGGGTAGGGTTGAGTTAGTCATTTGAATTAGTTAATTTTAGACAAGGGAGGAGCCTTTTAAGGGACCCCAAAAAAAATTTCAAAAACATTAATATTATAATTCAAAATTGATTTTTAACCTAAATTTTTTCTCTTGTTTAATACTGTGGCCATCCCAAAAGTAAATACCAGATAATATTTTTACTTTTTGTTTACTATAAGACTATAATGAGTTAAAACTTAAAACCCATGACTAAAAATTAATAAGTTAAAATTTCTATTATTTTTTTGTAACTTATAACTTTTTATTAGGTCTTATGAGTAATTGAATTTCTAATTTTTTTCGCTATTACTATTTTGGAATACGTTTATATAAAATTTTAGTCGGCCCTCTCTCCAATAATAAATGTCTAGCTACGCCACTGATTTTAGAGTTAGGTTAACTTATTATTGATTGTATTGGTGACATGGCTTACTTAAGCATATGTCACTCATTTATTAACTTACTGCAAGAATGAGGTGATAGAGTCACTCTATGTAAGTTTTTCTCCCTTCTAAGTGCTGGCTCTGATGTCAAATGTCATTAGTTCACATTTAATGTCATATATTGTTTGCTTTGGTCATATTGGGCTCAAGAGTTTATTCTTAGAAAGGCCTACTTGGCCTTCCAGAAAGTGTATAAAAATGGATTAATGACACTCTTTATATGCAAGATTCCTCTAGTACATAGCTGACGTAGGACTAAATCCCAAACTATCACATCCACCCCACTTATTTAAAGGCCCATTGTCCTCGGTGACACAACTAGTATTCCTAGAATGACTGTGATACCAAATGTCACGGGCTTACCTTCCACGTTAATTATCCGTTTTTGCCCCATTAGGAATGGGATACGTGCCGGTTGAGAGACAAATAATCAACTTAGGCAACAACTGAGTACTTGATAGATTACATTCCTAAGAGTTCTGTTAGCAAGAAGCCACAACAATCTTCTAGTCAAGGCACAAGAGGACAATTTGGCAAACCGTTAAAGAGCAAGAGTGGGGAGGGGATCATATGAGACCTTCCAACCCCGCTACCCAATGCACAATTGTTGAGACTATCTACCATAACATCTAAACCTATGACAATCTCTTGTTTCTCAATGGTCCACATAGTCTTAGAATGTTCACATAGGACTGCACTTAATGTTTTACAAGCTTTAGTTTGTGAAGTTCTTTAGACTCAATCTGATGAGGATGAGGAATGATTTTGATGTTGATGAGTCCAAGATAGGGACATTGTGGTTCATTGGAGCACTCAAGAATCAGAGAGTTCTAAGAAAAGCAAGGACAAGTATCTCATGCTTTATTAAGGGTTAGGTTGGTGGGAAGCCGATTATGAGTGTCATGTTGGACATTAGGGCTACCAACAATTTTATTTCTAAGTCAGAAGCTACAAAACTAAACTTGAAGTTGAAGAATGATTCAGGTAAGGTGAAAGCTATGAATTCTATTGCTTACTACATGCAACACAAACAAGTACTTGTAAGGCTTGGGACATGACAGGTGGCTCGTCATGCAAAGGACACATAACCAATTGATTATAGCAGTTGGGTAACAATGATTAAAACAGGAGTAAACACATCATGTAGGTGAGTCAAGCTACAGGGATAAAGGTAGCTGTCAAAGCCGTTAAATTTACCAATGATAGATGAGCCCGAGGCCATAAACAAAGGCAGCTTCATTAAGATGAGTTTATTTGTTTGCAAGCGTCTGGTGGTGGAGGAAGATCGTTCTTGGCAAGTGGTACGTATTTAAAAATTAGGAAGTCACTGATTTCGATAGTCATATATGTTTCCCAATATAAAGAAAATTGCCAACAATTAAAGCACATAGTGTGTAATAGAGACGGTGTTTAGTTATTATAATATTCCTTCCTATTCCTACTACTTTTGTTTTTAAAGATTAGGTTATTATTGTCCTTCTTTAATAATATTTAACTAAAAGAATAAATTAATTAACCAAAAAAAAAAAAAAAAAAACACCAATTATCCTGGTCTCTTTGCACGTGGATGGTTAAGAACTTGCCGACGGACTTGTGACTTGTGTGGCTATAAGATTGACCAATCTAAAGCCATGCACACTTGCTCAGGCGTAATCAGAATCCCCAGTGAAAGCTTCATGTACATCAGTACATGATCCACACAACCATGCTCCTTGCATGCACTATAAAATTTTATTAGAGTAAATCGACATGAATCTTCCCAATCTTCATACATCTAACATATGCAGCAGATTTTATTGACACTAGATCTAACAGCAATTTCACTACTAAATGTGTGAAGATTTGACTTCCCCAACTTATCTTGTCAAATATATTCTCCTGAAACTACTAATACTTTATCAGATCAATTTGATGGGAAATTCAAATCTACTTAAGAATTTTTACTTGGTGTCTTGGTTCAAAAAGTGAAGAACTTGTCCGGGAACATAAACATTGATGGGACTCCTAACTTGCCAAGACATAGCGGGATTTAGAACTTCGAATGTAGTAGCAGTTCTTCTTTGAAGATTCATAACGGAATAATATAATATCACATCATCTGATTTTCAAGAATATATCCTTTATGAGATGGTTCAAAATGAAGCACGTAGCAATGAATAATAATTTGATAGCACTTGCAGTACAAAAGTTTTATGCCTTCGAACTTTTACCAGAGAGCAAAAAGATTCTCATTTCTAGAATGTAATTCCCATTGTTCCTCCTAAAGGTTCTTAAGAGTGCTATTTTTCGTATGAACTAGCCATCACTTCAGCAGCAAACAAAATCTTCCACCCAATATCACCTGTGGTAACCTCCCATAGCAAAACACAGTGAAAGCCTATTGTTTGAAGAATACTGATAATTAAAGGAGACCAGCTACGAGGAGCAAAAACAATTTAACAGAGCATCCAGAAAGACTTCTAGAGGAGTACACAGTCCCGTATCAGGAGAAATGAACAGAGCACACAAACTATACATTCATGTGTTTTTTGGGTCCCCAAATCATTCACAAGCCATGGAAAAACTTATGTTACACATGGATAGTATTTAATAACATTACAAACCGATATGGAAATTCTATTCAGCCCAATTCATCTGATTGCTCCTAGCAAATTGGCACCATCAAGCTTTGCACCTTCCAATTGCTGAGGGAAGGATATAATAAAAGTAAAGCTACTAGTTTAGGTAATGATCCTTGAACTAATATACTAGCCAGCTCAATGACAACATTTCAGGTTAATATTCAATCCATATGATCATTGAAAAAACCAGAAGAGACTAAAACGACGAGTAGAGTATATGTTATCTTGACAATTGACACAAGCTAAGGGATACCAAACAGATAAACAAAAGGAGCATCAAATCAAAAGGATAAACAGAACAGTCAAAGTTCAACCATGTTTAATTAATTCCAGCATAAAAATAATGATTGTTTTCATACTAGAATTGTTTCATTTTCACTATTTAGTTATTGGTTCAGCATCAAAATTGAAACGGCTGTTTATGCATTCCAGCATTCTTTCATTTGCACCATTATCTAATTTTTGGTTCAGTTGCCTTACAAGTCTTCTGTCTATTTCTCTATGTCAAATGATTATGAAGGAATTTTGTGTCTAGTTGCCTTTTTATTAAGTATTTACTGCATATTTCAACTATATTTACTTAACTGTATCTCGAAGATTCACATGACGTAAATATGCTCGTTGAAGGTTTGCCCCCTTCAAGTTGGCATTGCTCAACTTTGCACCCTGACACAGAATCAATCTTACAAAGTTAGTTCTAGAAGCCATATAGAGAGATTATTAGTAAAATAAAATTGCAGGAGACAATTTTAATAAAGTGCTCACAGTTACATTGTGGATAAACATGTACAAAGAGCTCCTTGAAAGAAATGATATAAATTCCCAAAGTTTCAACTTATACAGATCATTATTCCATACAGTTCTTTAAAGAAAGTTGACACCAAGGGATTAGTATTAATCATGGAGAGAGACAGAGAGAAAGACAAACCCCAGTAACCCTTTACCTTTAAATTAGCTCCTTCTAGAATAGCACCTTCTAAATTGGCACCAGTAAGATCTGCATTCTGAATATTGAGGATACACATTATAATGAAATAACAAATGCACATGATTTTATATTACAACCATGAGTCCAATTTAAGATAACCACATTAGAGTTTTCACTTTCTGAAAAGAGTCAGAAGAGAAACCTTCCAGAGTTCTAGTATGAATCCAATCCACTTACAAGTCTGTCCACAACGCGGATATATCTACTAAAAAGGTAGAGATATACATATCTCATATTTGGTTATTTATACTAAATCCATAGTCTTATCAGTTATTTCTTTAAGCAGAGAAATTTTGATTTTCCAGACTAATTAAAATAGTTTTTGAACAAACTAACACAGTTCAGGTTCTCTCTTAACATCGCATGAAAGTCAATTCTTGAGGTGTATTAAAAAAGCTTGCACAAATTTATATAACTGATCCAAAGCGATAAGTGTCTTTGTATTTAAAAGTAAAATATGTTCAGCATCATAAAGACAATCATCCAATAACTTCAACTACATTTGAGAGTTTGAGAAAAAAGAAAATGAGAGAATATAGGGAGTTATTGAACAGAAGGAAAGGAAAGGATAAGGTTATTTTGTCACTCATTTGGATGTTGTCAAAGGAGCAGGTGAGAGGAAACAGAAGTATATGTATTCCATTTTTGGTTAAATGAGGAAAGGAAAATAATGCAAGTTAACAATTATATCCTTAATTTCTCAAGGATAGCTAATAAAAGTTAAGGGCATAACAGTAAAATTAGGAAAAGATTAAAAAAGAGGTTTCCTTTACTTCCAAAGGTAGGAAATAAGTTGTACCTGATATTAGGGAAAAATTTTGGTATGTAGATGGTAAGTACCAAGGTGTACCAGTACCCGGTGTATGGTGGTTCGGCATAGCAAGCAATAGAGCATACACTAGAACCTGTTTGGATGGCCTGGCATATGTTTGGGCCATGTGTAAGTTTGTTTAAAGGTACCAGCCATTTTGTTCTTTTCCACTGTTCCTTTATCACCAACTTTCTAAACCATAACTAGGGAGAACCCTCGAAATCACTCTTTTTCTCTATCCTTCTCTTCACCTCCACATAAAAACATTCTATCCGTCCTTTCAGGCATGACATGCTGAAGTTCTAGGCATACCACTTTTTCACTATAAACGTGAATGCAGTGTACACACACAGTACTTTGAAACCGTGGATTCTCATCCCACCCTTAATCTTAAAAGGGATAAAAAGGTGCCACTAGACAAAGGTCATTTAAGATTGGAGCACCCCATGTTGACAAATACATCCATGTGATGCAGTAGTAGCCATAGATCATTATGGATCTTATCAAGAAGACATACCTGCAGGTGTGCAGAACGAAGATCTGCTCCACAAAAGCTACAATCTATCAAACATGCATCTGAAAAATGGGAACATTTTAAAGCCAAATGAAAATGTTTCCATGGATATTTTTCACTTGAGGTAATAAAGACAAGGCATGTATTGCTTTTATTTGGTTGTAGTTATAACCAACAGAAAAATGGGGGAACAATAATACCATTATGCTGAATTTCGGAAAGAAATGGAAGCATGGAACTAAGAGTCAATATCTACCAAATTTGTTTTTCATTTCTTCAAGAACTACAAGTAAAAATAAATTATATGATGCAACCAACTTTTTGTTGTTATATCATATATATCTGGTTCAGACACAATCCAGAATACCATTTTTTACATTAGTCATGCATAATGCTAGTTTCAACAATTCATATTCACAATGGAAGAATTTCCAATCTTGGTCATACCTTTTAACTCAAAAAGAACAACCATATGTTTCCTTCTGCTTATAATGCATATTGAAGAGATTGTAAAATTACCATTCATGTACCCCACAGCACATATTACAAAAGAGAAAATGATAACCGGTTCTTTATACCACAATTGAAGAAAATAAAAATAAAAAATCCTGCCACCATTATGTCCTTGGTAGTAACTTTAAGAGTGAAAACTCAAATGATCCACGTGGCAGTGACACATGCAAGATCATGGAACCATTAAAGATATGTTGCAAAAATCAGCTGACAATTTTCCAATTAATTATTATAAGTCAGACATCATAAGAGAATAATGATTGCCTTGTAGATTTGCACTCTGAAGGCAAGAACCAGCTAATAGAGCTCCACGAAGATTTGCCCCAGTGAATTCACATCTTCCCCAAGCAAGATGAAACAAATCAGAGGTAAATCTGTACAATATATACAAAAATATACTATTCCAAGTGACTTACTCGCGCAAAATTGCATTATGAAAAACGGATCCCTCAGCATCCACATCCTGATACAAAGAGAAACGTTTTAGGATAGGTGAACACAAATGCTGGAAGTGGTGAACGCTAGAAAACCATACAGTTTCATATTCTGACAACTACTAACAATATAACAGACTCTAACTCAAATAATGGAGATATATGGCACTACGACTCTTCGAAACTCATAAGTAAACCAGCCAAAGTGATACAAATCAAAATTTACATGACAAACCTTTAAACTGAACTTATTATAAATATAAGCTTTGGTTTCCCTATGATGGACCTACAAAGTGGTGTCTGAGCTGAGATCAGGTCATAAGAAGCATTAACACAAGAATAGCCAAATAAGAATTAGGCTAAACTTGAAATGGCCCTCATTGGCACAAAGACCAGGTTTGTCTGGATTATTTCCTCAAGCTTCTGACCAAGTACTGTGTGGACTTAAAAGTAAACCTACCCGGAACTTTGCACATTGAAGGTTTGCACGTGAGAAAAAGACACTTTTAAGACATGCATAGCTGAAATCCACAAATGATAAATCCTGAAAATTCATAGAAGAGACACTGTCAAAGGGAATGATATTAGCAAACATATTACACCAACCAAAGATGTATGTCAATACTGCCAATTACATAAGTTTATAGGCATTGGCGGTCCAAATATACATGTCACTTCAAGAATAAATTTTTGAACAGAAAAGTCTCTACTGAATCAACTTAAATCAAATGCTCAAATTTCTTCAAAATAAAATCGTATTGAGGCTCTAAACCATATGAAGAACATGAAAATGTTAGACTTTATCTCAACAATACCATATTAATGGTTGTGAAAAATAATACAAGAAGCATACTTCCATGGAATTTCTCATATAGTTTTCCTACTGTCTCGTTTATGTTACATAATCTAAATTATTTGGACCGCATTGATACTTCAGAAAGCTAGGAAAACAGTAGTATGTCATAATCTTTAAGGAAAAGGTCAAAGTAAATAAAGTAAGTATGGTTTCCACTTTTTCTTCCAAGTAAGTGAGTTTAGAACTTTCTATTACCAAAAGAACTACTCCCTAGAAAGAACAAAGAAAAACCCAGATAAAAAGATATTTACCAAATGGCTAATAGGAAATGATTAAATGATAACTTCCTCTCGTACTGAAATTTCAGTAGGCAGAAGCTTGCATAAAAGTATACACCAAAACATGTAGGGTCCAGGAATTCACCAGTTTGGAGAGATCAAGGCCAGAGAGGTTAATCCCTCGGAATCTGACTTTCTCAGACTGTATACACTTGATGATATCAGTACGTGTTAATTCTGTATCTAACTTGTCATCTTCCTTCCTGTTATTGAGGACAGCATTAATTCCATCTATTAGCCCCTGAAACGTCAAAGTAAAGTTAAATTTCTTTTAGTTGAAAATATTTAGAGTCTGTGGTTGCAAGTGAAGGAAATAGGAGAACTCCATTGAAGAGAAATAAGTATTCTCAGTTGGAATTTGTGATCATTAATAATTTTGAGGATATTTACGTGCAGCCTAGAAAGCCAAGATACACGTATTGAACAATTAAGTGCATATAGTTAAGTGTAGTGAATGTATCTAGTGAAGCGTTTAGTAATAGAGGCAATGTATGTAACTAATGTCTAGAACCGTTACGCATCTATATGAGTCTTGCCATTGTGTTGTAAATTGTAACGATGAACTAACACCCTAAGCCTCCTAAGTTTAAGAATACACAGATTTTCATATTAAGAGTCTCTTAAGCAATTGTCTCCTCTAGGAGCTCTATATGGCTCTTAGTTGCACAAAGTCGGGGCGGGGACGAAAGCAGGAGCGGAAGCGAAGAAGCATATAAACTTAGAAGATCCTAACTTTAGAAGAGTTTAGGGAGCATGTGTATAGTTTATATAATATTATATACATTATACATCATTTATATAAATGATAAGTAAAACATTAAGTTGTGTTATTTATTTTTTTGTATTTCTAACTGAAAATTAATAATAGAGAAATAAGGAACTAGGGGACTTCACAGGAGAAAATATTCTCTCTTTTTTCAACCAGTATCTTAAGACTCCTTTATTTGAGTTAGTTACAACCCTTTTAAATAAGTTATAGGTTAAATTGTTCTTTGTGTTAGCCACAGTTGTTGCTAGATTTAGTTACAGGCCTTTTAAAACAAGGCTAGGGGCATTCCAAAACAAGGCAAAAATAAGAAGCAATTCAATTTAAATGAAATGCTGCATTAAGAGTTGTCTTCTCCATGAGAAGATTAGGGCACAAAGAAAAACAGTTTGCTGCAGACTCCGAAAACTCAGCCTCGAAATCTGAAAACCCAGTTGGTGCAGGTGAAAAACTGCACCTTGTCTCAGCTACTTTCACTGAACAATCCTTGTCTTCATGGGATCTCGCCTCCATCATGATTGGATCACGTTTCTGTCATGATTGGATTGCACTCCAGTCTCATTTCAAAGACCAGAGAGCAGAATCGCGCTTCTCGGGCAGAATCGATACCCATATAGGTGATTTCTGCAACTAAGGTATGGCTAAGCCATACCTTATCTCAGCTACATTCACTGAACAATCCTTGTCTTCATGGGATCTCGCCTCCATCATGATTGGATCGTGTTTCTGTCATGATTGGATTGCACTTCCAATCTCGCTTCAAAGACCAGAGCGCAGAATCGCACTTCTCAGGCAGAATCGCACTTCTCGGGCAGAATAGATACCCATATAGGTGATTTCTGCAAGGTATGGCTTAGGCCATACAGATGCATACAAAACCTTCAACTCACAAACTACATACTCACATTTTATCTATGGATATTAGACTGCTTCCGTAGTGCAGAAATATTAACATTCTCCAGTTAAATGGAAAGAAAAACTAAGAAACATTTGCGGGTTTTAAACATATATAAACAAGAAAAGAAAAGGTTCTAGGGTTTCAATAAGGAAAGGAAGGTAACACCGTTATTGGCTTTTATAAAAGTAAGTTTCAGATACAGTTTTACTAAGAGTAGAAGGGTAGCCAGATTGGTGTCTAAAAGCACAAACTTGTAACAAGAAGTTATGGCTTGGAGTTAAAACAAGAAAGAAAATCCAACTCATGGTTTGTTCATCTGGGTTCTGCAAACCACCACCTAGAATATAAACTTTGTGACCCAATTGATATAATTTTAATGATTGACGGTATTATATATTTGAAATGGCTGGATGACATTAAAATGCAGTAGAAAACAAGATAATCAAGGCATTACTCGCAGAAGCAAAAGGATCACAGCTAGAATTGAATTAGATCACATGATTATGAAAAATAAGGCTATGTTGCTTCTGAAAACATGGCTCTGCTGAATTGAAAGTGCTACCAAAATGCATTGAATAGAATCTACTGATTTTGGAAACAAACCAAATTAATGCACTTCGACTAATATTTGAATGATGTGATAGCATAAAATCCATGGCTAATTCAAAACCCATGAGGTGCATTTGTGTGATTAACCAATCAATCAAGATAATTAAAAATAAAAAGAGACGGAAAGTGTAACCAAACATGGCTTCATAATCATGTGAATTGAAAGTGTGATCAAATTTTAACAAAACATGGTTCTGCTCAATTGAGAGTGTTACCAAAACATGGCTCTGACTAGCATTCTTCATAAATCAAGAGGTTATTTCACATACCACCAACAAATGCCAAAGAGGCATTATCAAATGATGGTGAGAAGGCCAATATAATCACAGACCAACAGAATAGAACCTATTATAAATCTAGATGAAACTTATAATATCTTAAACAAGTGGAAGAGAGCATAGCTTACAAACAGGTCATAGTATTCCGCCTCCCGCAACAGCTCTTCGTATTCAGATTCCTTTAGAGATGGAACTACACTGTCCCTTAACCAATTGAGAATATGACGAAAATGTTTTCCATCCCTATCAATAAATACATACCCCTGGAATAATTCAAAACGAGAAAAAAAATAAAAAATTAGACATGTATACTTAGCTAAACAAATAACACACACAAAGACAATAAGACAACTTACAAGAAATTGTTGATGAGTGGAACCTGAACTAGTGATATTAAATGATCTATGAGAAGGATTCCATAAATACATTTGAGTACAAAAGGGAAAAAAGATACAATTTCAGAAGACTCAACAACTTGTTGTACAGTATATGAAATAAATTTTTCACTCAAGTCTCATTAACGAGGAAGATAAACAAGAACTCACATTGGGAAATTTAAGTTTCTATAAATTTATATGAAGACAAGCCTGGTTATATTCTAAAACCCACCGACCAACCCAAAAAACACTCTGCTGTGAGAAGGTAAACCAGTCAAGAGAGTTTACAAAGTTACAACTAAATTTTAACAAATCTAAACTACATGATCATATGATAAACATGCCAAAAACCATTAACAAAGAGAGAAAGAAAACTCTACTTTCTCGGGGTCTTGACAGAAAGTGAGGCTACCACTGCAGAGAGCAGCTAGCACTGAACCAGGCTCACGCTGAGTCAAAGTATCAGCAGTGGTACAAAATTTCTTCCCTCCTGCAGGTAAACACCACATCATGAACAAAAAGTTATGAACAAATAATCACCAATTAATTACAAACATAGTCACATGACAAACATCTCTATGTATCAAATGTCATACAAGATTGATAGAAATTAATTATATCTAAATTTCTTTATTTGGGTAGTCAGAAAGCACTGAGATAATCGTGTGTATGCGAAGACGCCAACAAAAGGTTCTAGATACAGTCAACCGAGTAAATTAACAGCAAAAACATCAATTGGTTTTAGCCCAAGTAATTTTTTCTCCCTATTTGTTACAATTATGTGAACCAAAAAGGAATATGGTATGAAAAATTAAATTATTTACTTTCTTTCAGTTTTCTGGGCAACCAACCAAGCACAAAGCTTGCCAGACAGACACCGAGTTCATGGTCGGAAGCTCCAGTAGACTCACTAAAACGGCATATTTTCAATGAATTAATGGAGTCCAATGAAAGATTTACCTATGTTAAGCCGAACAACAGATGACAAATCAGAAACAGAGTCCATTTCTCAGAATTAGAGAGAGAAAGGAGCCGGTATTGGTATGATGATGATGCTTTCTCCCCCAGTTGAGAATAAAATTATTAGTATTATTATAGCTTTTCAGATTTTTAATAATTAAAAAGTAAATGACTTTTTTGGGCCAGTATTAATTGATTCTATAAAGTAAGGCCCCTTTAAAACGATAGTTGACTATTGGGGCATGACCATTCATTCCACATTATGGATTCATATTGCCCATTTATTCCTTTCACCTATTTTTATGTACATGCTTCTGGTATCCTTCATCTTCTTGTTCTTCAATTATCTATGATTCATGACATTCCATTCTTCTTGTAATATTGCCCCTGAAATCGTGTTGTTTGTGAAGTAGCACAAAGAATAAGCTGGGTACAACTCTTATTTCATTCTCTGAGCAAGGGCCTTAGCCAACTAAATCTCTTAGGCATGATCATTAGTACCCTGCATATTGAGGTCAAATACAGGTGTTACGAATCAAAACTTAGAATTGGGCGTAATGGGAATTGAGCTTATAAAGCGGGCTGGGACTTATGTGGTTATAACAAACCCCAAACATAGGGTTTCCATTTAGGGAGGCCGTTAGGCTGACTTGGCAAGTTGTTAAGGCCGTTATAATAGCTGTTGGGATTGTTTAGTATGAGAAATTGATTATAGGCTGAGTTTGTTGAATTGTAATTCACTATGTTGAATATAATCGAAATTCTAATTTTTTCTCTATTTCTCTCTAATTCTTGCTTGGCAACCATAACTGTCTTTTTCCTGTTGTTGAGTTTAATAGTGATATCAAAGCCAAATTTCTTGGCATGCGATGGTGAACAATAATGCCACGATCATTGATCAGAGGCTAAGCACCATGGAGTTAAGAGTCAAGGCTGTGGATGACATATTTCACGGGATCGATTTATCAGTCCAAGAACTGAAGTCGTCATTGATTAAAGCTCAGTCAAACCCAGATGCTAAGCTGATGGTAGTCATGGATCAGCAGGTTAATTTTAGATACAAAATTCCAAGCTGTCATGGTGGCATTGGCGTCGATTCAGGTGTCAACAGAGCTACGTATAACTTATAATCCATAAGTGAATTAAGATCCAATACTTCCAAATCCACCACCACCAATTCCACCAATAGTAAGTCTAAGAGAACTCAGGTCACTGGCTAATCCTCAGATAAATGAAGATCAAGAAACAAGATTTAGAGATTATCACTTATTGAAATGTGTGGCTCAAGTGGAAAAGTTAACAAACCTCTGACATTGCTACTAAGAAAAAATAATTTTACTTGAGGAGACAACCTGAAGAAGCATTCCAGACGCTGAAACAGATGATGTCATAAGCTCATGTGCTGGCTTTACTTGATTACTCCAATGAGTTTGTCATTAAGACATAGGTCAATGGTGTAGGCATTGGTAATGCGATGCTGGAGCAGGAACATCCCTTAGCATTCCTTAGTAAGGCTCTTGGTCCTAAACACATGGGGTTGTCTACCTATGAAAAAGAGTTAATAACTAATGTGTATGTTGTTACAAAGTGGAAGCACTACCTATTAGGAAGGCATTTTATTATCAAAACAGATCACCAGGCACTAAAATATGCATCGAAATAGAAGGAATGCAACATGATGCTTCAAAATGTTTTCCAAGTTAATGGGGTTGGACTATATAATTGTTATAAGAAAGGAAAGGACAACACTATTGCAGATGTCCTATCAGGAGCAATGTCTCAAGCAGAGGTAACTGAGTCCAACTCATTGGCCATATCAGTTCTAACAACAACTAGATCACCAGAATTATAAGTAGCTATGAACAGGATGAGAAGGTTTTGAAGATCATACAGGAAGTATAACAAAATGGGGATTATTATCCCTATTACACATACAAGCAAGGTCCATTGAAGAGGAAAAGCAACTGGTAGTACCCAGGAATTTAGAAATGAGAAGGAGTTGTTAGAACTGTTTCATTGTAGCATAGCTGGGATCATTCTAGGGTGTATGCTACCTTGAAGAGGTTGGGGGTGTTTTTATTAGAAAGGTCTGTAGAAGAATGTCATGAACTTTATAAGAACTTGTAAGATTTTTCAGACGTTTAAGACTGAAACCATTACTTCTCTTGGAGTCCTCTAACCCTTACATGTTTGTAATAGGGTCTGGTCCTCCATTTACATGGACTTTATAGATAGCTTACTTAAATCTGGAGGCAGTACAGTTCTCTTGGTGGTTGTGGATAGGTTGAGCAGTTTTCCCACTTTATTGGACTGTAACACCTATATACAACCAACATTGTGGCCTAAGCTTTCATGGATATTATCTATAAGGTCCATTGACTTCCTGAGAATATTGTGTCTGACATGGATCCTGCGTACTTGTCCCAGTTTTGGAAGGAACTGTTTAGGCTACAGAAGGTTAAGCTCCTACATTCCTCAGCTTATCATCCTTAAATTGCTAGTTAAATTGAGGTAGTTAACATATCCTTAGAAGCTTACCTCAGGTGTTTTGCTGGTGATTGCTTAAAAAAAGTGGCTGTAACAGTTACCTTTATCCCATTTGTGGTATAACATTAGTTTCCATACGTCAATCCAAATGACCCCTTATCAAGCACTCTTTAGTCATAAACCCCCTGTCACATTCCCTATATGAAGGGTGATTCCAACAACGGTGTTCTTGATAGGTCCTTGACTAATAAAAAGGCTGTTTTGTAGATGTTATAACTTGTATAAGGCCCAATGTAGGATGAAGGTGCAGGAAAACATGCACAAAAGTAAAAGAGAATTTTTGGTAAGAGAGTGGGTTTATTTGAAAGTATAATCATATAGGTAGTAGACTGTGAGTAGTTCCAACTTTCATAAGCTGGCTGCAAGATATTATAAGGCCATTTCAAATAGTGGAAAGAATTGGCAAGGTTTCCTGAGTCAGCTAAAATCCATAATGTCTTCCATGTCTCTTTACTGAAAAGGAAGCATGGGGATAGGGTGGTTCACACTTAATTTGCAAACATGGATGATAAGGATAAGGTGTTGTTAGAGCTAGTTCAGATGTAGGATAGGAGGTTAAGCAAAAGGCATGGTAAGTCTTCTATGCAGGTATTAGTTTGTTGGTCTAACACAGGAGTTGAAGATTGTACTTAGGAGTACATTCAAGACATCAAGCTGAGGTTTACCTACTTTGATCCTTGGGGTTAAGGATCTGTTTGCGCATGGGAGAATGTTACGAATCAATACTCAGAATTAGGCCTGATGGGAATTAGGCTTACAAAGCAGAGATAGGCTGGGACTTCTGTGATCATGAAAAACCCTAAATGTAGTGTTTCTATTAAGGGATGCCGTTAGGCTAACCTAGCAAGTTGTTAAGGTCATTATAGTAATCGTTGGGGTTATTTAGTATGGGAAATTGGTTATAGGTTGAGTTTGTTGAATTGTAATTAATTGAGTTGAATATAATTGAAACTCTAAATCTCTCTCTCTCTCTCTTTCTTTCTAATTCTTGCTTAGTAGCCGTAGCTTTCTTCTTCCTGTTTTTTAGCTTAACAACATGATGCAAAAAGAAAATAGCTTTCCTCTTCATATGCCATACATACTTTTGGGGTCAAATTAATCGGCCAATACATCTTGAATGGAAAGCTAAAACACCAAGTAGCCAAGTTTATAAGGTTACATTTAATACATTATTAAATGATAATTCTTATATAACAATATTAATTTACATGTTTATTACACATATACAAACCTGACAAATTTACCCGTAAGATCAACTATTCAGCCAAATTTTGAAAATATTGCAAGATAATAACCTCACATGAGGTCACGACATCAAATTAGCTCATCACATTTCACAATGAAAGCAACACTTAGCCAATAACATAATACCAACAAATAGCTCAATGAGCCAATAAACAACTTAAGTTCTTCGAGAGCATGGTATCTCTTAAGCCTTACCCTAAATGTCCAAGTTAAATAACACAACATGACCCTTCGAGGCATGGTATAAGCATTTTTTCAAACTACTCAACTTTTTAGTGGGGTCCCCAAATGTTTAAAATCGCAAAAGGTCCCAGGTTTTTACTGACCTGAAGAAAGAACCTGAGACAATGAAAAATTGGAACTTCAATAAAAAGTCACAATCGAAAAAGGCATATAAGCTTTTTTAGGGTTCAAAGGGGAAAACTATCGTTTAAAAGTTCTTAAGATGATACGACCGTACCGCAGCATCTGTAATGTTAAATAAGTCCTGTATAAGATATAAAACTTCATTTACATGATCAATAGAAAAACAATGCAAGTTAATGTATTATGAGTGTAAAGCTTAGCCTTTTAGGGTTCGGGGCAAAAACTGTCATTTACAAGTCCTTAAGATAAGATGGTCATATCATAGCATCCGTAGTGTCAAATAAGGCTTGTAGGAAGAAACAAAATGTCATTTGGACGATTGATGAAAAAACTTCATAAGTTTTGTTTGTGTAAAACTTAGCCTTTTTGTGGTTTGGGAGACAAAAAGATCATTTACAAGTCCTTTAGGGAATTCGTGAGTATCGGCACTACTGTGGGGAAAACTAAGACAAATAAAGAAAAACGGAATTTCATTTGGCTCAATAGTTAGGATTTTATGCTTAAATTAAAGTTTCAAAGCAAAAGCTTTGCAAAATGGGGTTCAAGCAGCAAAACAGTCATGGTCAAATCCTTTTGAAATTATAAGAGTACTCAAATAATTGTGAGGACGAATAGAACCTATATGAAAAAAGAAAATGTCATTTGGATCAACGGTTAGCATTTTATGCACAAGTTAAAGTTTCAAAGCAAAAGCTTTGTAAAATTTGGGTTCGGGGAGCAAAACAGTAATTTATAAGTTTATTTGGGATTCTAAGAGTACCAACATGGCCATGGGATGAATAAAATTTGTAAGAAGAAACATAATTTCATTTGAATCAACGGTTAGGATTTTATGTTTAAGTTAGAGTTTCAAAAAAAAAAAAAACAAAAAGCTTTGCACAATGGAGTCAGGGGCAAAAGTGGCATTTATAAGTTTTTTGGAATTTCGAGAGTATCAACATGATCGTGGAGATGAATAAGATATGTATGAAGAAACATAATGCCATTTGGATCAATGGTTAGAATTTTATGCCTAAGTTAAAGTTTCAATGTAAAAGCTTTTCAAAATTAAATCGGGGGACAAAATGATCATTTACAAGTCCTTTCAAGATTCTAGGAGTGCCAACATGACCATGGGGATATTTAAGACCTGTAGAGAGAAACGAAATTTCATTTGGATCAATACTTAGGATTTTATGTCTAAATTAGAGTTTCAAATTAAAAGCTTTGTAAAATTGAGTTTAGGGGTAAAACGGTAATTTCTAAGTCCTATTGGGATTTTGGAGTATGAACACGAACGCAGGGATGAATAAGACCTGTAGTAGTAAGCATAATGTCATTTAGATCAACGGTTTGACTTTTATGCCTAAGTTAGAGTTTTAAAGTAAAGGTTTTGCAAAATGGAGTTCGTGGGTAAAACGATCATTTACAAGTATTTTTGCAATTAAAGGAGTATTGCACCATTAGTGGGAATGAATAAGACCTATAAGAAGAAATGAAATATCATTTGAATCAACGGTTAATACTTTATGCCCAATTTAGAGTTTCGAGGCAAAAGATTTGCAAAATAAGGTTCGGGGGGTAAAATGGTGAAGTTCATTAAAGTTTTCTTAATTTTTAATTTATATGCATATCAGGTTAAATATAACTTATAACATATTTATTTTAATTATTTTAGGTTATACCTCCTATATCCAGTCTCAGTTAACAAGATGACGAGTAAAGATGACAAAAATTTAGAGTTAAGAGATGATTTTTAGAATAATGTAATATATATTTGATATATTTTTAGAATGATATTCAGTCAAATATAAAATAAGTTTTTAAACAAGTATTTATAGGTATAAATTAAAATATTATAAAATAATTTTTTTCTCAATTACGTTTGCATTTGAAATATCTATGCCTAAATTTCTCATACGCAGATAACAATTAAAAAAAAATAAGAAATATATAAATATTGCCAATTTGCTTCTGCAATTTATTTATCAGCATCTGTTATTTGTAGACGTAGATAACCGTAAAGTAGTTGCATGTGCATTTTTTGCGTCTGCACTTCAAACATTAATATTTTGTCAATAGTCATTTTCATCTAGAATCAGCTTCTGATTTCTAGAAGCAGATAATTATCTGCATTTAAGGGTAACTATGTCTAGTTATCAGCGTCTGAAAGCATATGTCTATTTGCATCTGCGGTTGCATTTAGTAGATGTAGATACTGTAGTTCTTATAGTGAACTAAGATTGTAGTGAACAAGCCTGCCATCTAATGCCAATGTAGTGAAATATGTTTGCCTTTCTATTATTCTTAGCAAAATGTGAATATGGTTGCATCATTTTGATTTCCAATTGAATAGTTCTTCATGTCAAATTTATTGCCAATACTATATGAATTAACAGTTATGCAAATTACTTAAAATCATTTCCAAGACTTATGTCTTCATGAGTAAACAGGGCACTTAAACAAATGTGTGGGGTATATAAAACTCTGCAACTGCATTCCGTATTAAATTTGTAAGATAATGCAAAAGAAAAGTACAATAAAAAGGACAAGCACTACTCAATTGATCCCATCTTACAATGTTCCTTACTGATGATCAACAAAAATGATGGTGGTCTAATATATGCATAAGTTCTTATTATTTTGGTAGCTAGCTAGATAGGTCAGGATTGCTGGAGAATCACCATCAATAGGCATTATAACACACCTAAAGCTTCAATTGCTATATTTGTTTTTTTCTTTCCATAAGATGTTGCAGGAAAAAAAAAAAAAGTACTTATATCACAACATACATTTTACTACATCCTTTTTAACCAAAAACAAAATTAGGCTTTCATACTTCACCCTGTCCAAATCATGATAAAGATTAGCAAATACATATGTAGGATTAAAGATAATTACATTAAGAATCATCCATAACCTGTACTTTAATTTTATAACTTTCCATATGAAGTACAATTAATTAAATATTAGACACTACTGAGACTACTCAAAACAAATTTCATTTTCTTCAATTTCTTTTCAAGGCTCAAACTCTTCTATGTAAATCCTCTTGATTCTGTTGGTGTCCTTCCAAATAAAAACCATCCTTCTCCTTTGCATATAATCCAAAACAAAAGATTTGAATAATATCCTAATAATCTCTGACTCACCGCACAGGTCTCCCTACAAGTAGTAAACACAAGCTTATTAGCAAAATTGTTAAAAGACTTAATGAAATACAATTATTTCCTTACAAACAACTTTTTCAATATCAAGGTAAAACATATAGGGCTCTTAGAAATGAAAAGAATAAGGCATAACTATACTTTTGGTCCCTATAATTCAAAATTGAGTTCAATTTAGTCCTCTTGTTTCAATTTCTGTAATTGGGCCTCTCCATAGTTTCATTTGATGTAATTGAGTCCCTATCGTCAAGTGTTGTCTAAATTAACGTGAATGATAATGACGTGGAGCCTATGTGGCATAATTGTCCAATAAAATACAGCCACGTGATTGACATGTATAAAAATTTAATTGAAAAGCATTTTAAAAAATAAAAACAAAATAATCTTTCTTTCTTTCTTTTTCTCTTCCTTACCACCACCTGTCCACCCCGATTCCTCCATAGCCACCATACCCCCACTCTTCCATAACCACTATATTTCCATTCCTCCATAACCAACATAGACCTCTCACCATCTCACTTTTCTGTTTCACTTCTCATTTTCTTAGCAATATTACCCAAACCCTAGCAAGCAACCTACTTCAAAAATTAATATCACCCCCTAAATTCACAAACCTTAAATCATATCTGAAATCAAATTCATAAACCCAAAACAGCAGAAAAGGTTAATGTCTCTAACTCTCCATAGCTAATATTCATAAATTTCGAATTCTAAGTTCACAGTTACGTACTTAATTGTCAGAGAGATCACATGCCTTTTACTTTCATCCATTACAAGAATAAACTCTATCTAAAAATCCCATCATCATCCCACCAGGTCAAACAAGTTGCACACACAATCCTTCCTGTTAAACTTAGTTCTAACAGTATGTTTCTCAATTGGCAGGGAAGCAAACAACTTAACCAAAAAGCTCACAACAGAAAGAAGACTGCAATCTTAAATATATTACACATGTGGGAGCTTGAACAAAACAAAATGATAACTTTATTAGCAAGTATTAATCCTAGCAATTGGCTGGCAACTAGCATGTGCTTTCCTTGTTCGTAGATCCAAGCTTTTAGGCTTGGTATGGAGACGATTTAGGCATTGATAAGAGTGAAATGTTAAAGACCTTAAGGAACAGAGTTGAAAGGAAGTGATTTTTTTAACCTTTTTTTAAATTAATATTATTTTTCTTTATTTTTAATTTTTTTGAATTTAATTTTAATATAAATTATGTACAACCCATGTGGCTATTTCTCATTCGCTACATATTGTCCATGTTATACGAGTTGACGTTAATTTGAATAACAATTGGCGATAGGGACCCAATTACATCAACTTGAAACTGGTGGGACTCAATTGCAGCAATTGAAACTTGAAGGACTAAATTAAACTCTAAATTTAAACTATATGACCAAAAATACAATTAAGCCAAAAAATAATAACTATCAACAAATGAAAATATTAAAAAAATCCATTTCAAAATGCTACATATAAATCTCATCCTAAAACTTCTAAAAGCATCAGGACAAATAAGAAGAGCCTAAAACATAATAAAATAGTACTCTAATCTATCAATTACAGGGTGTTTGTTTCAGGTAATAAATTTTTTTACCTGAAAAAAGACAGTATAGAATACACTATTCTAGTGTTTGTTTCAAAAGTTAAAATTTATACTTGGACAAAATCTTTTCCATGGGAATAAATTTAGATTATTTTTGCCCAAGATCACAAGAATGTTACATCCTCAATGAAAGGTGCCTACATTTTATTTCCAGATGGGAGGAAAAAACAAAAATAGACAAAATGACCATTTTGCCTACCTTTAATACTAAAGTACCAAATCTGCCAAATGAAAATCATTTTGCCTACCCTTAATGCTACAGTATCTCCATTCTTCACGTTCATATTCTCTATTCTTCACATTCGCCTTCTCTCCATATTAGGCCCCAACCCAGCTGAACAACAGAAGAGACAAGGCTTCCATTTCTGCTTGAAGCTCAGTCCCTTCCATCTATTAAGAAGCCTGAAGTTGATTTCTACAGTTTGTTTTTAGCAAAGCTACAAGAGAAATTGGTCTTTCCTATCAGTTTAGGACTTCAATGTAAGTTATTAAATTTTGCCCTTTTATGTATGTGAAATTGGTACTAAATGTGCTTATTTGGGTTAAGGTTTTTATGTATGAAAGGTGCCTATATTTTATTTCCAGATGGGAGGAAAAAACAAAAATAGACAAAATAACCATTTTGCCTACCTTTCAAAATTGGGATTATAGGGTAATATCCTCAAAAGAAACTTCCATGCATATGATATGCTGGTCATGTGCTTCTTTTGATATACTGGATAAGATCTTCGTTTAGTATCATATACTTCTTTTGCAATACTTTCTTTGTTATCTGAATTCTTCTTTCTCAATAATTTTGCTTATTTGCATTAGTTATTGTTATGAAGGTGTTGCTTTTGGTATTAGTTTTTTGGTTGGACAAACAAAGTTTGTTTGCATTTGGAAATATGTTGGCTTAGTTTCCTTTTATGCTACTTTGGTTTTCTAACAAGCTTCCTTTTTGAATGAGCAACAATTGAAATATATGTTGTGAAAGATGTTAGTTAGCCCACTATATATTATTATTATTTTTCAACAGGTCACAAGTTGAAATAACTGAAGTGCCATTTTTATCGTTTTTTTAAAAAAAAGCATATGACATGTATGGTGATTCTTGAGTACTGTTATAGGTTTTTGTCCAAACTCAAATTGGGGTTTGGCATCATTCTAGCATGGAAGTTTGTACTTGGTTGAATTGTTGTTTAGTTATGTTTGCAATGTATTAATCATAGTTAATTGTAGGTGACTTGTGCACAAGATGCCTTCATTTTCAACAGGTCACAAGCTATGTAATCATAGCATTTTTTTCTCTCTCTGCTACTACAATATGCAGTAGATTCATGCTTCATGGATTTGAAATTGTATATTTTGGCAATGTGAAAAATGATATCATTCACTAGAATAATATATACTTTATAGTTTATATTTTCTTGACAACATAATTGTATGTATCATTTAATTTTGTCTAGGTATAGGAAATTTAGTCTGTTAGGAATGGTTTAATTTTTTACTATATGCAACATTTAGTTTTATTTAGGGGTATTTTTGTCCAAATATTCATTTGTTTAGGGAATAGGTTTTTATAACTAAACAATGGCATTGGAAACTTATTATAACCTGATATTTTAATGTACATTTTTGAAGGTTCGTACATAACTTGTGTGAATAGGTGAATAAAATTTTACACGAGATAGAAGTAAAATAAATCAAAACTTGTGTATATTATATGCATATATATGTGATTAGGAAATTAATTTTGATTATATCATTGGTGGACGTAAGAAGTTGAAATTTACATATGTAAATTTTATTGATGTGTGTCAAGTGTGTAAACAAAAGAGTAAACTAGAAAACATTTATATATATATATATACATGTGCCAAGATTTAATATAAACCACATACTTAAATATTTTGACTCTTTGACCTTATATTTCTATTTCGTTTTTTTTTTTCCTTGCTTTATTTTGCTTGGCCGATTTTGCTTCTTCACTTTTGGCCTCCACCGCCTTTGCTCCTTAGCTGTAGATCACCCTAATTTTTTTTCACTTGGATAATCCTTTAGTAGCATTCTTCCACCGCCTTTGAGCTATGATCTCCCCTGTTTCGTCTAAGTCTAGAGAATTTTGATTTTCTTTCAAGTTCAGCCAAGTGAATCACCCTCTTCTCTTTTTTGTTTGTGTGTGACTTTGGTTGATTTAGCTTTTTTGTTCTTGTCAAGTGGCCGTGAAGTAGTGAAGCAACAAGCTTGACATGTATTATTTTATTTCTCGATGCTTAGTTTTGTTTAGTTAAACCCATGCTACAACTGCTTTCTTGTCCCTTCTTAACCATTC
This sequence comes from Quillaja saponaria, assembly GCA_029379385.1. Classification (NCBI taxonomy): domain Eukaryota; kingdom Viridiplantae; phylum Streptophyta; class Magnoliopsida; order Fabales; family Quillajaceae; genus Quillaja; species Quillaja saponaria. Next base: position 24,668,983 of record CM055607.1, read on the forward strand.
GATTTGTCTTCAATCCCAAGCCCTTTGATAGCACCGATAAGTTCCATTCAATCAGTAAATCAGCCTTCCTTGTTCTGGCCGTTAGGTGGTCCTTTTCAAGCTCTGAAATTTCAGCTTGTTGCAACCTTGGAACTACCTTGAATCCTCTATTTTCAGCTCCTTTGCTGCCCTGTTTTAAATCATTGTTATAGGGGTGAAATTGGTTTGGTTAGAGTTACAAACAGCCTCCATTTTTCCTCCCGCAAAACAGTGGAAATCTTCCAAGTGGTCAGTGGCCGAGGACTTAATCTTGGCCTTGCTAGGAATGTTAGCCATGGGGATTATAAGGGTGTTGACAGCTCTGTTTTGGGCTTAATCCTCTTGCTTGGGTTTTACATCTTTTGATCAATCAACTAGTGAGATAATAAAGGTACAGGAAATCTTATCAAAACAACTTGAAATTAGTAGGGGTTATGTTAGCCGAATGAGAGGTTTAGGTGTTTTATTTGTTTGGTTGATATATATATATATATATATTTGTGTGTGTGTGTGTGTGTGTGAGAGAGAGAGAGAAAACTCTACCTAGAGGTTGCTTTGCCTGTCACAAGCTCGGATAAAGGAGGAGGGTTGCGATAGGTTAACGGCCATCGTAAAACTAGTCAAACTCTTTGACGATGAATCCTACTGAATATTCGTTGGGGCATAACCTTCTTAACGACGCGCTGCATCTGATCTTGGGTGTAGTAAGAAATAAGCATGAGTTGGGTTATCACATCCTTAGTGGCGTGCCACATTGGCGCCCAGGTGTGGTGTAAAATAAGCAAGGGCGAGTGCGGGTAAATAAGCTAGTCCATGATGAGATTCGCATAGCTACTTGGAACATAGGGAGTCTTAATGGTAAATTTAAGAGAGCTTGTAGATACTATGAGTAGAAGGAGGATTAATATTGCTTGTTTACAAGAAACTAAGTGGGTAGGAGAAAAGGCCAAAGAGAAAGAGAGAACATGATTCAAGTTGTGGTATATTGGTATGACTAGAAATAGGAATGGAGTGGCGATTATTATAGATGAAAATTTAAAGGATAAGGTTGTTGAAATCAAGAGGAAAGGTGATAGAATAATTTTAGTGAAATTGATGATAGACTGAGGAGGACTTCAATATTATTAGCGCCTATATTCCACAAATAGGACTGGAAAAATCTACAAAGAATGCTTTTTGGGATGATTTAGAAGAGATAGTCCAAGGAGTATCTTTAGGAGAGATGGTGTTGATTTGAACGGTCATGTAGGAAGTACTAACGAGCATTTTGAGAGAGTATATGGAGGATATGGTTATTGAGTTAGGAATGAGGATGGAGAGTCTATTTTAGATTTTGTGGTGGTGTATGACTTGATGTTAGCTAACACGTTCTTTAAGAAACTGAGAGTCACACTTAGTCACCTTTAGTAGCAGGGCCGAATAAGAGCCAAATAGATTTTGTTCTGACTAGGAGGGTTGATAAAGCAGTTTGCAAGGATTGTAAAGTTATGCCCGATGAGTGTTTAGTGTCTCAATACAAACTTATGGTTGTGGATGTTGGTGTTAAGCATTGGAACCAAAAGCATTTAAGTAATAAGTGTAGTAGGACTAGATGATGGAATTTAAATGGATGGAAGATGACTCCTTTTTAAAGAAAAAATGTTACAGGGTGATCCTTGGAGGGTGGAGGGTGAGCTTAATATGATTTAAGATGAGATGACAAGTCGTATCAAGGAATACGGCTAGAAAGGTATTAGGAGAAAGTAGAGGACGTGGACCTCCAATGAAGGAGACATGATGGTGGAATTAAGAAGTTCAAGAAGCTATTAAAGTTTAAAAAGAGTGTTATAAAAGATTACACGAGTGTAGAAATGAAGATAATTATAAATGTTTTAGACAAGCTAGAAAATATGCTAAGAAAGTGGTTAGGGAAGCTAGAGGCAAGGCTTGTGAAAGACTTTATCAAAAGTTAGAGACAAAGGATTGAAATAATGATATTTATAAGATTGTCAAGCAAAGGGAAAGACGAACTAAAGACTTAAATCGTATTAAGTGCATTAAGGATGAGGCTGATAAGGTTTTAGTTAAGGAATACGAGCTTAATGAAAGATGACTGAACTTATTTCGATACTTTATTTAATGGAGAGTCAATGGGTGATATTGGGGTTCTTAATGACATCTTTGATGATACAAACTACCAATTTGTTCTTCAGATTAGAGCATATGAGGTTAAAGAAGCTATTCATAAGATGAAGAAGGGTAAGGCAATAGGTCCAAATGATATACCAATAGAAGTTTGGAGATACCTAGGAGATATTGGAGTAACTTGACTTACAAATATTGTTAACAAAATTTTAGTAACCAAGAAAATATCGGATGAGTGAAAGAAGAGTACATTGATCCTTATGTATAAGAATAAATGAGATATTCAAAGTTGTACGAATTATCGAGGAATAAAACTTATTAGCCATACAATGAAGTTGTGGGAGAGAGTGATTGAGTGTAGGCTTAGGAATGAGACTCTAGCTTCTGAGAATCAATTTGGCTTTATGCCAGGAATATCTACAATGGAGGCTATTTTCTTACTTATGAGATTAATGATGAAATATAGAGAAAAGAAAAAGGATATTCACATGGCCTTTATTGATTTAGAAAAAGCGTATGATAAAATACCAAGACAAGTTTTGTGGTGGGTACTCGAGAAGAAGAAGATCCAAACTAAATATGTAGAAGTTATTAAAGATATATATGAGGTAGTTATGACTAGGGTACGGACCGTAGATGGTATGACTGGAGAGTTCCCAATCACGATAGGTGTTCATCAAGGTTTGTCCTTAAGTCCTTACCTATTTGTTTTAGTCATAGATGAACTTACCTATAATATTCAAGATGGGGTTCCATGGTGTATGCTGTTTGCCGATGATATCGTGTTGGTAGAAAAAACTAAAGAAGGTTTAAATTCCAAACTAGAAATGTGGAGGACGTGTTAAAATCTAATGCCTTAGATTGAGTTGGACAAAAACTGAGTATATAGAGTGCGATTTTAATGAAACTAGAGGAAGCCTGAATGACATAATTTTGGATGGTCAGACAATCCCTATAAATGATGTGTTTAAGTATTTAGGTTCATTTATACAAAAAGATGGTGCAATTGAGCATGATGTAAACCATAAGATCAAGACAGGTGAGTGAAGTGGCAGAGTGCTTCGAGAGTTTTATGTGATCCTAAAATCCCGAATAAATTGAAAGGAAAATTTTATAGGACGACAATGAGACCAGCTATGTTGTATGGTACCGAATGTTGGGTAGTTAAGAAGCAACACTCGCATAATATGAGAGTAGCCGAAATGAGAATGTTGAGATGGATGACCGGACATACAAGAAAGGATAGAATAAGGAATGAGGAGATTCGTAAGAAATTTGAAAGTAGCATCTATTGAAGGATAAATTAAGGGAGAATCGCCTACTGTCGGTTTGGACATATCTAACATCGGCTAATAGATTCAGTAGTTAAGAAAGGTAGCTTGGTACAGATGTCAGGTGTTAAACGTGGTAAGGGAGAGACCTAAAACTTACATGGGAGGCAGTCATCGAGAAAGATATGGCTGCTCTAGGGATTACTAAAAATGTTATCTCAGATCAATGCGAATGGAAGAAAAAGATTCATATAGCCGACCCTAACTAGTTTGGGATTTAAGGCTTAGTTGAGTTGAGTTGTGTGTGTGTGTGTAAGAAGAGAGAGAGAGAGAGATTATTAATAATTAGTGAAATAAGTTAGAAATTAGATGAGGTTAATTTGAGTTGTGACTAGTTAAGGTTAGAAGGGGTTGAATCATGTTGATAAAGGTTAAAGAACTAGTTTAAATGAATATGTTGTAGTTCCTTTGAATGTAATCAGCAGTACGAAACAAATAAGTTGGAATTAAAAGCATTTTAACATTGAAAAGTTTAATTTAAGCTTATGATGTAGGTTAGGTAATTATTTAATTGGAGTGTAAGAGAGTGGTATATAAATGCTAAGAAGAGTGAATAGTTAGTTGAAGTTAATTGTAAGTGGAACATGAATAAATGGAAAACTATTGATTTATATTGAATTAGTGTGTGTGTGTATATATATATATATATATATACACAAAACTATGGAAATAATTTATCCTTTTAGATCTTTTACAAAATGATTAGTAATAGATACATAGAAGTTGTTTTACATGGGTTCATTAGTCAAATAGTTAAGTAGGAAATAAGGAAATTAGCTACGTTAAAGTTAAATGGTGGAATTTGAATTCTTGAACGATTGAAAGTAATTAACTTAATTTTAAATCTAATAGTTGAAATATGATGAATGTTAAGGGATATATAAAGTGGAATTTCTAGGTGTATATATATAAATCTACAAATGTACCTATCCAAGAAGAATTAAAGCATCCTTTAAGATATTCGATAAATATTAAAAGAAATTAACCTTTAATTAGTATGTTATATAAATGTATACGCTGCAAGATTAAGGAATCATGGTGTTAGTTAAAGTGTTGTTAAATTCTAGTTTAGGTAAGTTGAGTGTAAGTTCCTTAAGTTTAATTAGAAGGTAAAATGATTTAATTAGGATACTCAAGAGGAGTTTTAGGAATTGTATTGGTTGGGTTGGATATATATATATATATATATATGAAATTCTAGATAAATGAAAATTTAATTAAGAATTAGATATACCTTGTTAACTGACTTTAAATAGAAATTAAGAGAAATAAGAAAGTTTAGGTGTAATGATGTGAATTGCTGAAAATTTATTGTATTCATGATGGGAATTATATAATTTACATATTTGGGTAAATTTTAGATAATTATGTTAAATCAAACTTATTTAATATTAAGTTCACTTAAAATAGTTAATTAGGAGACCTTGAAATGGACTATGTTAATTGTAAATTCATTACATAGAGTATAAGTAATGTTGATTAATGAATTATACAAAATTCTTGATAAATGTATAAATATACATGTAAATATATTTAAGAAAAATGAAACATGTCTTTAGATATTTGGTAAAATGTTAAGAGGAATTAATATTTAAGTGATACGTTCAATATATATATATATATAACTGAGGGATTATAGGATTAAATATGAGATAATTTTTTTAATTTTTTTTTTGAGTAATATATGAATTTACTGATTTTCAACTCCGGAGCAGGACTTATCGAACACCTTCACAGTCTAGATTGGACGATAAGCAAAATCCATGAATTGGGTGAGTGGTTAATTGTTGCCTTTAGGTGTTAGATTATTATGTGTAATTGTATGTGTATTTAAATAAATATGCAAATGCACTCTTTTAGTGAGTTATTTGAATTATGTTTGTTTGATATTGGTTGTATTTGATAAAGGTCAACAAAGTGAGATTTTTTTGAGAAATGATTTTCATCTCTGAAATTGAAATCTAGGTGCACTTAGAATATTTTGATTTAAAATTATGATATATTCTAATAAATGTTTTTAAAAATTTGATTGCTCAGCCTCGGTGGGAATAAATTATGTATCGAGATTAATCTGTTGTACAGGGAACGTAAATGCATGGTGGGAGGTGATACTGTTGTGCATGGATGAGTTACTCGTTGGCCCTTTGATTGCTTTGTATGTTGTGATTACTCTGATTGAATTATTATCCTATGAATCATGTGAGTTGTGAAGGTATGAATATTACAAATGCATATATGTATTTTAAATTAAGACATGAACATTGTTACATGATATTAATAGCCTATATATGTTATATACTTAGTGTTGAGTGATGCTGGTACTCTTTGGGTATGTTTTTCACTCACTGAGTCCGTAGGACACACTTCTCTCCTGTTATTATTATTTTTAGTAACAGGATCTCAAGGGACAGGCAATTACCGATATTAGGCTTGCCAATATGTTTAGCAGCACGGTATCTCTTCGAAATCTCAATCTAGAAATCAAATAGTAAAAGTTTGCAGTCATATTATATATGTAGGGCTTATATTATGTAATTATTTAGTATTAGTTGTTGTGGTATAAAGTAGAGCTCCACTCCGTTTGTATATTGTTGTTGTTGGTAACTGGTTGAATGTAACTAGGTATTCTTTGTTTGTACTTTGGCATGTTCTAGTTTATAGGGAGACTCTGCCGAAATTTTTTTTGTTAAGGTTGTCGTATGTTTCTGTAAATAAGCATTTTATTCAAATTTGTATTTCTAGACTTTACTTTTAATCTTTAGTTTGGTTAAGAGTATTGTGTTTTCGATTGAGGTCAGGGTTACCGTAGGACTAGTTACCCATTTCTCCAGCCAGTCATACCTCCGTGAGGGCGTGTGACAAAACTATTTTTATCTCATGGATAAAAGTTGGCATAACCAAACACAAACAATATTTCTATTTAGGAAATGTTTGCCTGAAATTACAGTTACTTGGACAACATAGGCCATAATGGATATTTCTTATGACCCTAAACAAACACTCCATAAGTATCACATTAATTGTTAAGCATAAACTTCACTTTACCGAAACAATCACAAGAAGCTAAAAAACAGTGTAGTAAAAGATCTAGTCAGAGAGTAACATGAATAAAATAAACATAACAGGCGGTCAGTGGCAGATCCATAAACTTTTTTTAGTAGGGGCAAAATATTACATATATATTCTAAAAAAAAATTAACACAAATATTAACAAAACCAAGTCATGTTTTGTATAGAAATTCTCACCAAAATTTGTAACCTTTCATTTCTCATTACACACACAAACATTCACAAAAAAAAAAATATTATTTTTTTATTTTTACAAATGACTCTAAAATTGACTTTCTTTGAAGGAATTTATCCATATCTATAACAAAAGTTAAATAACATAATTAATTTTTATTTTTTCCAAGAAAAAATAATATAACCTCATTGATAAGCCAAATCTATATATAATAGGCCAATTCTTAAGAATAACACTAGACAGGAAACTACATATTGAAAAGTACCATAATATTAGGTAGGAAATTACATGTTGCAGAAAGGAAACAATGGTGGGTTGTCGCACCCTTCACGGAGGCATGACTGGCCGGAGAATTGGAGAACCAAACCTCCGTGACCCTGACTTCAAAACAAAGTAGCACACATGACTATTAGTCTATCCAAAGGATAAAAATAACTTTTATAAAACAAAAGTTCATTTCAACATTTTATTTTCTGAAATAGTTAAAACTTTACTGAAAAAATTTGACAGAGGTCTCCAACAATATGGAACATGCTTCAAAACACAAACATCTATGCTTATAATCCCTACACGATAATAACACCAAGACAAATAACAAGACTTTTACATCATACCAAAATTAGACACCTCATAATTCAATGTGACTGCAAACTTCCATCCTTAACTGCAAGTCTGAGATCCCGGAAAACACCGTACCATATTCATTAGACAAGTCATAAGCTCAGCAATGTCATGCACCGAACTCCTTTCACTAAAAATACTCACGAGAAAGGGAATGAGTCCTAGGGACCCCAGTGAGTGGAAAATCGTAGCCAAAGAGTACCAGCATCACACAACACAAGTGTGTAACACATAGATAGTAACATCATGTAATATTATTCATATAATATTTCACATCACACATATACGTTGTACATTTCACAAATTCACAATTTATATAACACACAGGATCACTAATTTAAATCAGAGCAACAATATCACTCAAAGCAATCAAAGGGCCAACGAGTGACCCAACCCTGTACAACATTTTTACCCCTACCGGGCATTTACGTGCCCACACAACTAAATTGGTCTCCTATACACAATCCATCCCATCGGGGCTAAGCACTCAATTTAAAAAAAAAAATATTTATCAGAATCAAAATTTTCTTATAATTTTGAATCAAAACATCCTAGGTGCACCTGGATTTTTACTTTCGGAGATAAAAATCACTTTTTATAAAAATCTCACTTTGTTGGCCCTTATCAACCACAACCAATGTCAAACACAGCAATCAATATCAAACAACATAATTTAAATAAATTACTGAAATACTCCACTTGCTTATTTTTCATATATCACACATATTCAATAAACAAATAATTACACATACTAATCTAGCCCCTAAAGGCAGCAATTAACCTACTCACCTGTTACCGATTCCCTTTGTCACTCACACTTGCATCCATACTTCTTGTCAGGTCCACATTAAAATCCAAAACTGAAATTCATATTTCCAAATAATATTTAGTTCACAAACATGATTGTTATTGTCACACCCTCATATGAAAGTATGATTAGCTGGAAGGATGGATACCCAAACTTCTGTAACTATGAATCCACAATGACCAAACACAATTGACTATAACACAATTTATAGTTAAGACTAAGAAAACTTATTTGAATCCCAAGTGCCAACCGAATTTGGTCCCCTTCAAGTTTCCATTTCTCACGGCCACCCACCAAGAGGCGTGAAGTGGTGCCTGAAAATCACCCAGCCAACTCGATTACAAGAAAAAAAATAAATAAAAAATCTTAGTAGTAACGTAAAAGAAAGCTTCCTAACCCACGTAAAAGAAAGCTTCCTAACCCACCTAAATCTTCCTTTTCACCAGATTCATGAGCTACTAGAAAGAAGAAGCAAAAATCATTTGTTCCAAAACCTGTACAATGTTGGCAACACAGGAGAGCTTCGTGTCGCTTCAACCTCCTTCCTTACAGTCCTCGTCCCACGGCAACAAGGAGATACTTTAAGTCTGTTCCCTATCAAGACAAAACAAAAGCAATAATTTATAATAAATAACCCATGGCTGAAGATTCTCCTTCAATTGGGTGGTTTAGATTAAGTCTTTTACATATATATATATTTTATTCTCTTTTTTTTTTTTTTCTTCAACATTAGATTTTATTCTAAGATTAACTTAGTCCATAATAGAGTATAATTAAATTGTTCACTAAATACAAGTACAGGTACATATATATATATTAATTCACCTAGCCACACTAATTCTAAACGTAAATATGCCAATTTATCAGTTTATAATACACATTTATTCATTTCCTTTTACATAAAATAATAATAATAAAAAATCTAAGTCTAAGATAATCAATTTGGTGGTGGACTTTAATTCATCTATGAATATATATATTAAAGTACTATCTTAACTTAATTTGTTTCGTAAAAATTAGTATTTATGGAACCACGATAGTTTACGTATAATATTCTAAAATATACACGAACACTCCAAAGTGTACATTACAAATATTGATTTATATCATGTTCAATTACATTATTATTTACTTAATCTGTTTATTTTATAACAAAAATTTACACTATGTTTAAAACCAAACTTTACGATATTGGATTATAAGGGTTATGATAGTTATAATATTTTAATTACTAAGCTTCTATCTTAATTTGTATAGGTTTCTTGATGGAAGGTTTTTTATTTTTTTATTTTTTATTTTTTTTATTAAGCTATTACATGTTAAGTTATTAAGCTATTACATGTCAAGTAATATAAATTATACTTTATGTAATAAGGTGAATAATGAAGAGACATTTTAAATGTTTGGACAATCCATAAGGTAGAAGAAATCATTAGAAAAGATAGAAAAGCACTTAATAAGTTAGAGATGTTGAAACTGTCCAAACTTGAGGTTTGGACTAGTGTTCACAAAAATAGTCATATCTTCCTCTAGAAAATTCCAAATCCAGTTTCGTAAAATTTATAAAATACTATATACATATAGATTTATAATGGTATATCATTTGTAATTTTTGAATTTGTATATCAATACAGTTTATTCTTTGAAGTTGTATCAAATTCTACAAAATGCAGGATTTTGACAGCTTTGACCTTATCTTAGTTAATTAAACTTAACTTTCTCTAGGAAAAACAAATTTGATTATGTTTGTTGAATTTATTAATATAGAAGTATATGTATCTTTATTATTTAGAAATTTTTCCTAGAATCTATCATGAACCCACTCAATTTCTTACATGAACCAAAAACAGGGCACTATGAATCCTGCCTAACCTAGCTGGAGTCAAACAGCTATAACTCGCAACATACTTGGAACCATGCTACGAAATTTTGTAAAGAATATTCCAAGATCCTAAGCTACACTTTATTTTTTTAACTCTTAATTTAATTTAGCCCTGAAAGCATCCGAAATACACGATTTCTTTCACCCACAAAATCTGCCCTGCATCTCTTCAAAACCATTCAACTTTCACTTTCTAACACTTTACCTACAACTAACACTCTTTTGTCCATACCCATCAATCCATAATATTAATCAACCATTACTTACTCTTACTTACGAACTTTTTATTCATTAATTTAAATTTTTGTAGCTTAACACTAGCCTAGTCCCATTTCATGTTTACTAGTTCATTATTCAACAATGGAATCCTACATAAGTTAATTTCCATGTATACATATTAATATTTAACTTCTATTAGCTATCGTATTAAGTATTTAAAGGTAAGTTATTTTTATAAGGATATGTGTATATATATATATGTATTACTAGTTCAACATGAGCCTATAGGTTCCATTTTACTTATACTCAACTCTAAATTCCAAAATTATCAAACTACCAACAATCTTAAAGGAATTAAAAGGTTAAGCTAGAAAACTACCACACAACGAAGAGGCTGGTTACAAACCACAAGGAACCTTGTTATCCTCCCACTATCCTCTCACGGCAAACAAGTATTCTTTGCTGAAATTCATAAGTTGATGAAGACAACCCAAGTAACAAAAGAAGGAGAACTAACTAGTTGCCAGGATGAAGTTCTCAAGGCCAAGCAAAATAAGACCACTCCTCGGTTACATCACTAAAACAAAGGCTGGACTTGAAAGGCTTATGGAAATGAAAGGAATGGCTAAGAAAAGAAGAGGACTTGGCTGCTATGAAGGAAGGATACGACAAAATAAGAAGGAAAACAAAGCAAGATAAGAAAGCTTCATCCACCAACTCCAATTCAATGAACAAAACAAGAAGGAAAACAAGGCACACCACAAGGGATTTCAAAATTGCTGCCCAACCATACCTCAAGACCACTTGATTCAAGGAAAAGAAATGGAAACCTCACACACAAACAAAAGAGGAAAAAGGATGAGTCTCTCGGTTACATATGAAGGACACCATAATTTTCTAGAGCCAAGGAGTAAGGCGGCCACTTCCTCACAACTAATAATTGGAGTAAAATAGGGGAATCAAAACAAGTCTTGAATATAAGAAGGAAAGGGGATGAGTTTTTGTCCAAGAAGTGCAACGTTTGATCACAACTTGGAGAAGATCATGGTGCAGCAAGTTGTTGATGCCAAGAGACCCAAAGTTTCTAAGAGACGAAACAGGGGAGGAAGGAACATTCGGGAGAGAGAAAGAAATTGCAGAAAAACAAATTCTCTAGCCACCAAGAAAAATAAA